>JAYKKM010000349.1:550000-1040000 GCA_035772405.1 Chrysogorgia sp. JL179-B06 | reverse complement strand
TGCAGGAAAGTAGAGGAGCTTCTTAGGCATAATACGAGATAGAAATTGGACAAACTCTCCAACTTCAACTAGCCATATCTTCTTAACTTAATTGATAGGAATGCTGAAACTTTAGAAATAAACTAGTCAGATATTTCATATGAACTTCACTTGTATTTTGACGGTACTCCTTTAACTCTCTTTACATCTCGTTCTGTTCCACTCCATCTATCATTTCTCATCCATCAACTAGCTCATTCTTGCCCTTGTTATCCCGCACTATCCCTTACTCTATCCCGTCACATTACTGTAATTTTCGATGTACTATTCAAATCGGTATTTCTACTCTTTTTTGCCTCCTTTTACTCTCCCATCACCAACATCGTTTACCCTCGTTATCCCGCACTATCCCTCACTCTACTTGTTAACCTTTCTTAACCTCGCACATTACCGTCCTTTTTGATGATTTTCAGATTCTTGTTCAAATCGTGTTTCTACTCATTTTTAGAGGCTGTTTACATGAATCCGGATTGAATTTAATTTCGGATTGAACTCATACCGGTTCTGTTAAAATCCCTTTAGGTGTTTACATGAATCAGGAATGAGATGCAGCTTAATGTGGATTGAGTTCATTCCGGATTGAGTTTCATTCCGGATTGAGTTTCATTTAAATTTCATTCCGGTGTCATGTAAAGGCGGTTGCGAGATTTCATTCCGGAATGAAAACTACAACCTAGAAGACTGAAACGAACAATACATACGTGCTTTTAACATTTATAGACGACAATTTTCAGCTAGAGACAGGAATTGCGCCGACGTCATATTGTTCAATATAAATAGCTCTTTGTCGACGAGGTTATAAATTAAAGGTGAATTAAATGCTTGTTTACTTGCGACCGCATGGATTATCGTTGCTAGTAATGCTTTTCCCCTTTTCTTTATGTTTATTCTTCACCAAATTATCAGTTTAAGGCACATGTTGAAGTGTACAAGCGCAGAAATCGTTGAAAGAAACATACCCGCTATAATGTTATTGATCGCCATCTTGAAATTTCAGATTTCGCGCGATTTTCGATCCTGGGATAGAATTCCTATGTAAACGCGGTTTGAATTCACGTTCAATCCGGAATGAAACTGAATCCGGATGATGTAAACAGCCCCTTACTCATACTCCACCATTTTTTCTCATGGCATTCTCCTCGTTATTAATTCTAGGTCTCTTGCGATAACACGAAAATCATCTTTAAATTCACCTTGGATTTAATAAAAGAAACCTTGGTTGTTCTTTTAAATAATCGTAATGAGCTTCCCCACTTTTGGTTCCACGAAACGTTGTTCAAGCCTTTTGAAAGGATTCTTTTGTCGGGAGCAATTAATGAAACGGACCAGGAAGAGGTTTGGTTATACAACTGAATAGACACCTCTTTCATAATGGCGGCCAGTCTAAATATTGCAATATGCATGCAAATTAGCCTTTCTGGCCTCGTTGAAAAGCAAAGATTCTTTGGAATAAGCCAGTGTATAATGTCGACTGCGCATCAAAATGACGCGTTCTGCGTCGGGATAAAACTTATTTCAATTCATAACATCAGGCTGGGGAATTCAGTATAACGAATTTGCAAGTGTAAATAGAAATGCAAATGTATATTGTGGTTTTAGCCTGATGTTATGAATTGAAATAAGTTTTATCCCCGACGCAGAACACGTCATTTTGATGCGCAGTCGACATGTGGCTTATTACATGTGTGGCTTATTACAGACACACGAACGAGGTCAGAAAGGCTAATTTAAATGAATATAAAAGAATATTTAATTTGGGTGCCATTATGAAAGAGGTCTATTGTAAAATAATATATTAATAATAATTATCAATTATTGGATGAGTCTAAGCAAAATATCATGATTTGTCAGTGGCGAGCATCGGCAAATAACTGGTCGCGAGATACTAACAAATCATTTTGCAATAGAAGAATTCAATAATTGATTTATCATTCAATTATAAAGATTTATCACTTGTTCTTGCCTCCAAAATTCTTTCAATTTCGTCTTCCAACAGGGCATGTTGTAAAACATGGACTGATAAAACATGGACTGGACTGGACTGATAAAACATGGACTGATAAAACATGGACTGATAAAACAGGGACTGGTAAAACATGGACTGGTAAAACATGGAGGGTTAGGATCTTTGTTGTTTTGGGGTGAGCGATTATTTGTTAATGTATAGACATATATGAGATATCTACATTAACAAATAATCGCTAACCCCAAAACAACAAAGATCCTAACCCTCCATGTTTTACCAGTCCATGTTTTAGCAGTCCATGTTTTACCAGTCCATGTTTTATCAGTCCATGTTTTATCAGTCCATGTTTTATCAGTCCATGTTTTATCAGTCCATGTTTTATCAGTCCATGTTTTATCAGTCCAGTCCAGTCCATGTTTTATCAGTCCATGTTTTACAACATGCCCTCCAACAGCTGAACACATGAAAGCAAACAAGGTTGCGAAAATTATTTGAAAGAGCTGTTGTTAGTGCACATGCTCAGAAAATTATTTGCAGCAAAAGGCACATTTTACAATTGCGCATGCTCAGAAAATCATTTGCAGTCAGTTATTTGCAGGTAAAGTAACCAATCAAAATTCAAGATAGAAACGAAGTGAATGATAAATTTAACTGTCTGTCCGTCTGCCCAACCGTCCGTCGTGCACTTGTCCGTCAATCCGTCCTCACTCCGTGATAATAATTGCTATCTTAAAATATCTGTTTCCCCTGTATAAACATGTGTGTGAAATGTCACCAAATATCATATTTCGTTTTCTTCTCTCTCCAGGTTCTCAGCGTGCTTTGTGAGTTGGTCAAAACCAATGTTGGAAATATCAAGTCGGGTTGGCGAGCCATATGTTGTTCTACACGAGCACTACATATTCCTACACGTCCCAACACGACTGAACAAGATATCACCATTCCAAAAATCCTGGAAATTCTCTCTTCCTTTGTGGAAAACAAAACAGCGCTGGTGTTCTCCCAAGGGGCAGTCGACTGCATCTTATGCTTGTCCACGTGTCTGCACGTACAACCGGGGGGTGACGATGTTTCCGACGATCGCAGCACGCACGACAGCGAGACTGAGAGTAATATCAGTGAAACACCTTACGGCGACATGTGTTTACCAGCGTTAGAACTTCTGTCCAAGATTTCCAAGAAGTTAGCTTTGATTTACACGAAACCCGCCAATGTTATATTTCACGGATCACACGCCGTGAAGCTTGACAACTCCTCGTCACCCCTGTCGTCACCCTCCAGTCCCCTCATGTCCGTTTCGGACACCGTGAAACCCCAAGAAAACACCGTAGCCCCGACATACGCCCACAGTGTCACTGCCATGGATGACAGCGGTATTTTGCGCGTGTGGTATCTCCTACTTGACGTACTGACGACAACCGCCATCACGTGTCCACGCAAATTTCAACTCCAGGCCCTCGACACACTCTTCGAGGTGCTACATTCGGTTTGCTCTGTACCAGGTCCCCAGTTTTCAATCTTGGCTCTGACGCACTTGCTGTTGCCCATGCTGCATACTTGGTTGGACAAGGGTCGTCACAACGCCACCTACTGGGATCAAACGACGGGAAATTTTAAACAGGCGTGCGGTTTAACCACAGAGCTGATCGTCGCAGAGATGGGGCACTTTTTAAGCGATCAAGGTAAGCCAGGAATATTCGATTTTCTATTCAGGATGTACGGAAAATACGTGTGCGGTTGTCTTCACCTTCGTCTGTTCATCTTGGGATTTCTCTCGTTACATTTTTCTCGACATTTTTGACGTTGTTTTATCGTCTTCCAGGCGCCTCCGAGTGCGTTCCGACGTTGATGAAACAGGTTTTGGATTTGTTGAAATCCGCAGTTTCCCAACCCGAGGAAGTCATAGCAAGAGTTGGTTGTTCTTGTTTCAGGTTTGTTGAATGCATACTTTACTTTACTTTTTACTTCTTCTGAAGCTTAAATTGATTTTGACCTTTATCTTAAACTCGATCTCGATGCTCACCTTAGCCTTGTTCTTAACCTTGTTCTTAACCTCTGACCTTGACCTTTATCCTGACCTTGACCTTTATCCTGACCTTGACCTTATCCTGACCTTGACCTTATCCGGACCTTGACCTTATCCCGACCTTGACCTTTTCCCGACCTTGACCTTATCCCGACCTTGACCTTATACTGACGTTGACCTTATTCTGACGTTGACGTTGACCTTGATCCTAACCTTGACCTAAAGATTGATCATGACCATAAGCTCTAGCTTTAACCCAGAGGTTCAGAGGTTGACCTTCAGACTGATCCTGACCTTTATCCTGACCTTGATCTTATCCTGCCCTTTACCTTATCCCGCCCTTGACCTTACCCCGACCTTGACCTTATCCCGATCTTGACCTTATCCCGACCTTGACCTTAAGACTGATCCTGACCTTATCCTGACCTTGACTTTATCCCGACCTTGATCTTATCCCGACCTTGATCTTATCCCGAAATTGACCTTATCCCGACCTTGACCTTATCCCGACCTTGACCTTATCCCGACCTTGACTTTAACCTGACGTTGACCTTAACCTGACGTTGACCTTATCCAGACGTTGACCTTGACCTTACCATCTGAAATTTCTCGCGCCATTATATTGCATTCTACTTAACATGTAACACAATTTTATTTATACAGGGTGACCCCTTCAGTGAAATACACTGGTATCACCGGGGCCGCCCTGAGGACTTGAGGACATGACGAAGCCATAAATAATGTTAATTCTTTTTAGACATTTGCTCATGTCTGGGGGCGCTCTTTTCACAGAGGAAATCTGGAGAATTATCTGCGAAGGTCTACAAGACGCAATGAGAGCAACCTTATCTCCTGTGAAACTTCTCATACCGTGCTATCAAGTGGGCTCAAACAGTGTCAGCGGTGATGACGGATATCGCGTCAGGGTGCTGACTCGTCGCGATGCATCTTGGGAACAAACGATCCGCCATGGTCAGTTAGCTGAGCAGGTAAAAAAAAAATTTTCTTTTATTTTCTTTTATTCATTTTACTTATTTTTATTTATTTTTATTTCTTTCTTTATTTTTATTTATTATTTTTTCGTTGTGATACAGTTCAGGCATTGAACGTACATTCGTGAGTAAACACAAACAACCACACTTCATTTCCCTCCAGGTATTTCTCCTCGAGTCACAGCTTCAAGAAGAGTTTGACCGCAATAACGATGAATTGTCCACAAACGAAGACGACGGACAACGATCATTTTTCTTCGTCATATCATCGGCCGATTGCCAAGGCAATGCAGAAGAGACAACAAGGTAATGTGACGTCAGCAGTTGGGAATGATTCGTCATCATATCGATCTCTCTTTAAATAAGCCAGATAGTCCGGCGGAGAAAGCACGAGACTTAGCAAGTAGATAGAGTTACAGTGATGAATTTCTGATGAATTTCTGATTCAAGCGGGTTGTACGATTTCCAAGCTCGTTTTGAGTTACAGAAGGCTAAACCCACTAAAAACAAGCATTTTGTAGCATTTTGCGGCATTTTCCACATTTTTGAGCGCTAATAACTCAAAATAGGTTTAGAAAATCGTCCTTTCATCGCGAACTTTCTAATGATATGGGTGATATTCGCTAAAAGTGAACTTGGAATTTTCACTTTTTTATAAGATAGTATTTTAGTAGGTAAATTGGAAGAAAAACTCGATTTCGTGGCAACCAGGAAGAAATCTGCGTTGCCTCTATATCAGAATATCATCAGCACTAGTAACTCTATCTACTTGCCAAGTTTCAGGCTTTAATAAAAAAATGAACGATTGAAGATAAATATAGAGATAAATAGGAGTGACCAAAGACGAAAAGCGCGGGAAAAACCGGTTTCAAACAGATTCTAACTAACCTGCTGTGCAAGTATCGCAGGATATTTGTATTCATCTGTCGCGTAATCTGAACGGTTTGAAACAAATTTGCATAATCACGGCGTGTACTTGTGTCTAGATTAATCTCTCATCTTTGTTTTACTGGGAGCAATTGCGAATCAAGAATTAAAGGACAGTTTTATCGGATTCTTTTAGTTCTAGGGTTCCCCTCCGTGGTCTCGTCATTGGTCTTCTCTCGCATCAGCTTCTCCTTCAATCCCTTGGTTTACTCCTTTTGGACAACCGCGATAACTCGTTCCCAATCCTCAACAACCCTCCGTCCACCCCGGATGACCAGCTCGATAGCTCAATGCCCGGCTTACTCAGTTACCTATCCCCGGCGAATTTGTCCATCATCTTCGATTGCCTCATGGAGTCTCACACGGTCGCGTACGAGTTCAACAATCGCTTCGGTTTGCGTTCTCTCATCCAAATGATCGTCCGGCTTTGTGCCCCGGCGAACCTTCTCCGGCAATCGACGATGGCTTTCACGTTCTACCTTCAAACGTTGCTCGAGATTTGCCGATACAACGGCGAACACATGTCGAGATCTTCCGTGCAGCGTATCCTGATCGGCGACCGCAGTATGAGCCCAGGTGGTGATAGTACCCAGTCTTCTGGATTGCTTTCCTCAGAGGGTGACGCTCACGTGACCGAAGACAAGGACGCTGAGTGGATTGTTCGCCGGCTCTGCGAGGCGTGCACTCAGTTAAGTAGCGTATATAACAGACTGTATAATAACTATAACGCGAGCGACGAGGCAGAGGGAAATCTCACCTCGACTCCAGTGTCTTCGCCGTCGAAGCTTCGTTTTCATTTTGGCGACGAGTCACTCGGCGGTGGACGAAGGAGAGTGGAAAGCCCCGATATTTTAAAAAGCGACACATTCTGTTCAAGGGAACGTCAGCATTTGCAACTGAAGAAAGAAGACGACTTTTTACAGTTGAAAACGTGGACTGCAATGGCAGTGGACATGATCGAGGCTTTGCTGGAACTACCAACGTTACAATTCAAGCCCATTCTCCCGGCGATCTACCCCGCGGTCACGTCCATGATACCAGTGACCGGAGATCCGAAAGTGTGTAGGCTCATATATGACGTTGTCATGCGCGTTGGATCGATTTATGGCATAATATAATTAATGTTTGTCTGACAGTTAGTGTAAGATAAATTTTGTAAACATAAAATGTTTAATGAATATATGTATAGATTAACAAATTATTTCCCAACGCAACCAGGTGATAAATCAAACATAGTTTAACGCTACTCTGGCTTTAAAAAGTTTTTTGAACGTAACTTTAAAAGTTACTGTCCATGACCCAACGTTTCGACACTCCAATCTACTGTCTTCATCAGGGGTGATCGTTGTAAAGTTAGGATCCCTATTTATACCCTCATAGAACCGATGATGATCATCTGCCCCATATGCCATAAGAAGTCCGTTCCTAGAACTTTGTTTTTGAGAGCTCAAGGCATATCATCTAGTTCCGATTCAAGGCAAAGTGAGCGAAAACATGTATTCGACGCTTTAAAGGCAAATAACTATCCTAATGATTTTCTAAAAAACTGTTTAAAACCTGCAGGTACTCCAACACGTACAAAATCTGAGAACGAAAGTTCGGTGATGGGTTTTACGAAAGTTCCGTATATTCAAGGGGTTACGGAACCAATTAAAAGAATCTTAGGAAGTTTCAACGTAAAAGTTGCTCAAAAACCTTTCTTGACGTTGGGTAATTTTTTCAAAACCTAAGCATCGAATTGCGAAGGAACAGAGGAAAGACGCTATTTATTCCATTCCGTGCAATGACTGTACAGATCAGGAGTACATCGGTCAGACTGAACGTCAGTTTCGTACGCGTTTGAAAGAACACCAAAAGGCTGTTTTCGTTTCAAAAAAGGAAAATTCTGCTTTGTCGGAACACGCGTGTGTAACCTACCATGAGCGGATTGCGTGGGAAAATTCCAAAGTTATTACCACTAATCCGCGGTACCACCAGAGACGTTGTCTGGAGGCTTGGCATATCAATAGCGCCCACGCCCCATTGAATCGCGATGACGGTGGTTTATTAGCAGAAGCTTATTTGCATCTTGTTAATAGATAACGTCATCATCAGTTCTATGAGGGTTAGGGACCCTAACTTTAAATGATCACCCCTGATGAAGACACTAGACTGGAGTGTCGAAACGTTGGGTCATGGACAGTAACTTTTAAGTTACGTTCAAAAAGCGTTTTAAAGCCAGAGGAGCGTCAAACTATGTCTCATATGTATGGATTGTTTATTAGTTGAGATTTTGTCCTGCTGCAAGTATGCAGAGAGTGATCTGCAATGGATCATTTTCACAGCTAACCACTTGCACTCAAGCCGTGGATTTATCTTTAAAGAGTGTCAACTGTAACCTACTGCGCGCGCTGAATGGCGGCCATTTTCCGAAGCACGAAATTATCTAGTGATTACCGTATTTCCTAGCTCTAATAAACGCCTAGCCTCAAATAAACGTCTCCCTCTAATAAACGCCTCCCTTTTCATACAAGAATCCCAATAAACGCCTCCCTCTAATAAACACCTCCCTCTAATAAACACCTCCCTCTAATAAACACCTCCCTCTAATAAACGCCGCATACATCAGAACGGCGTTTATTAGAAAAAATACAGAAAGTGCAAGATTTGACAGATTTATTTATTTTTATGTGGTTTTTGTTACTTATAAAACTAATTACAGTTTCATTATAAGATAAAGCCTACTACATATATTTACCACTATGAACAAAAAACTATTAATTTAAAAAAAAGTGCTGACTTAAAACTACTTAAAATATCAATGCTTCTAATTTCCTGTGGTAATGAATTCCACAGTTTTGGTGCGGCAACTGAGAATGATCTGTCTCCATGAGTCACCGTTTTGGATTTTGGTTCAAGTAGCAGATTTCGGTTTGATGATCTTAAAGTAGGAGTAGGTTTATATTTAGTTAGTAAATCAGTAATATAAATAAGTGCCTGGTTATAAAGTTTTGCTCCCCGTTAGGCGGGGGGTTAGGGTTAGAAAACTCGTTAGGTGGGGGTTAGGTACGTACAATAAGCCAGTTCCTAATGTCGACTGCGCATCAAAATGACGACGCGTTCTGCGTCGGGATAAAACTTATTTCAATTCGTAACATCGGGCTGGGGAATTCAGTATAACGAATTTGCAAGTGTAAATTGAAATGCAAATGTCTATTGTGGTTTTAGCCTGATGTTATGAATTGAAATAAGTTTTATCCCGACGCAGAACACATCATTTTGATGCGCAGTTGACAGGGGCGGTGTGGCTCAAATGCCAGTGTCCAGTCTAACTGGCTTATTCAATTAACTAGGAGGCTGGTACGAGGGTGCAATGTGTGAGCTATTTGCGCGTTAATTCACTCTATTCGCTCGTCAATGCCTTCTATTTGCGCCTCCTCATAAGGAACACGTCCGCGCATGGAGGCAAAACGCCCTGGGCTCAATGGTTAGAGCGTCTCACCGGCAATCAGAAGGTTACAGGTTCGATTCCTGTCCGCGACTCAGAATAATTTTTCTGAGGATACGAGCTTGACGATCTTCCACGTATCGTACGCGTCTTTAATAGATTTGTTGTGAAATATCTGGTCAAAATCAGCCCCATAATTCCTTGCTCGGGAATATGGCAATCTCGTACCCAGGCCTTCGCCGCGCCAAAGCAACTCCCACGCAACTTTTCTATTCTGTTCATTTTGAAAACATACGCGAAACGTATTAGTACAGGAACGAAGCAGAACAAACGTTAAACCCTTTGCGAGAATGTGCCAGTCATAGGAAACACTGAAGAGTTTTCAAGTTCAAAAGAAGCATCACACATTTAAAGGGCTCTTGTTGTCGAGGGTCACGAGGATCATAATGGCGGATTATAATAAACTGGAATTTAAGTTGCAACATAAAAATTGCAAAATCAACAAAGGTACTGTTATACAAATATACAAATATATACAAATTTATATAAATAAAATATAAATACAAATATAAATAAATAATAATACAAATAAATTAATGATAAATAATAAATTCAAATATATACAAATTTATATTTAACAAATAAAACATAAAGCTCCGTGCATATGTACTCTTATAAAGACATGTTTGACGTCATTTGAACATGAAAGAAGTTGAGTAGAGGCACGAGGCGATAGCCGAGTGCCTTTACACTTCTTTTGTGTTCAAATGACGTCAAACGTGTCTTTATAAGAGTACATATGCACAGGAGCGGTATGTTTTATTTGTTTTATAAAATAAGAAGGAAAAATACAAGTTAAAAAACACAAACAGAAATCATGACGTCATTCATGATCTCTGTCCTCTTATAAAGACACGGAGCCCAGCCAATCAGAGCGTGCGTAGAGGACACCTTATTTTATAAACAAATATATACATTTTTTTTACAAGAATATACAAATTTCTATATTTAATAGGTTGTGGCTAGATTGGTACACTCACAATTGAGGTGACTGTGAGGTACTAGGTCTGAGTTGTCTTCTGGATGATCCTTTTATTAGTATTAACTATTAAGGTTATAGTATTAGAAAACCATTGGGCAGGCCGGCCGGGGTCAGAAAACTCATTAGATAGGGGTTGGGGTTAGGATCTAAGTTGTTTTGGGGTTAGCAGTTCCATGATGTATTTCATCATACAGGCATGTCCGATCGTAACAATCTCTCATTTCGTCCAACCTCTCGTGGATACTAAAAAAGATTGTCCAGAATTAGATGACTCAGATAAGTAGCTTACAGTCACCTCAAATGCGAGTGTACCATCTACAATCATTGACAAAATTAGTTGGAACATTGAAGAACAAGTGCTTACTTAAACTCAAACTAACTAGAAATCGATCATTCATTCTTAACCCCACCCATCCCCTGCTGTGCAAACTAAAGCTGACCATTGGTGGAAGTTTCATTTCCCTGGGTACAACATTGTTTGGGGGGGAAGGGGGAGGAGGCGACGAAGCAATATTATTGCGCTTTGTTCCAACAATTTTGTCAATGATTGTAACCACAACCTATTTAATATGTTAGTATGCAACAGGTGTTTGGGAGTGTTTGAGGGACTAGCAGGGATTGAGAGGTATTTGTGAGATTTTCAAGGCAGGGTCACGAGGTGTTCATGAGAGGCTTATATTTATAAAGCTTTGCATAATATATGGAGTTGCATTACTAATTTTATTTAGCTTTTGCCGTGTTTGACTTGGAGATTTGGAGAAAGTTAAGAGGGCTAACGTTAAGAGTGTTGAATAATACTTAGTTTGCCAATGTTCAAGTGAGTTGTTAATGTGAGTGCATTGGTAGATGGTTTTCCATCCAAGCTAGGATGGAAATACACACAACAGTCCTAACCAACAGTGCACACATTATTTACAAACAAAATCATGTAGGAATACACAGCATCCGCATCTTTATTAGCTTTAATTCACGTCGGGCATGAGAGACGTCAAAATCGGAACGCTGTTCATTCTTCAGTTTTCAAACCAAATGTTATAAATCTTTGTACAAGGATAGCTTTCACCATGACCCTAATAAGCGCCATGGCGCTAAATCGAACATTTACGGTATACGGTAAATATATATATATTTATACTGTATGTATACCCACCAACAAATGTTTTTTTTATTTACAGCTTTTGGTGGAAAAATGACATCACAGAGCAGGAACAAAATTCAAATTTTTGAAATATAACAAATATTAAAGGTTTGTCTATTAACACATCGCAAGTGAACTTCAAAACAGAAGAAATAACGTAAATATCTACATTCAGTTAAGAGTTATATTTTGAATTTACCGCCATTTTGTTACTATAAAAATAGCATAAAATTGTGAAAAATTCGCATTTTAAAGGACTATGTCACGATCTGCCTGGTTACTCAGCTAAGCGTACTTTTTGATTTTTGATTCGGAATCCAAAATCAAAGCAAAGCGAAAGCTAAACGATTTATTCGATTAGTATTTGTTATTTTCATGTTGGTGGGTTATTTTTGGACGAGTTATAAGTGAAGCGTAATGACAATTTAATGTCTAATCGTGGTGGGAAACGAGAAGGAGCTGGAAGGCCACGATTGCCGTATACTATCTTGAACAAAAAATCAACAAGTACGCTTAGCTGAGTAACCAGGCAAATCGTGACATAAGAAGACACATCTGAATTAAGATATGAACATTATTTTTTTTAGTTTTGAAGTTTTCCCACCATGATCTTGATTCTTGAAGATGTAAATTTTGCAAAAATATAATTTTAGTGCCCGTTCTGTTCTGTCAAAAGGCGAAAGCTATCCCCCCGGGAGGCATGGCGGAGATAAGACCCTAGCTATGAGGTTGCGTTTAAAATACATTGTTGCAACCGTTAAAAATCGTTGTTACAACTCTATCTTTTTTTTACAGCTCTATCTTTTCTTTTGTGTATTGTTTCTAGACTTTGTCTTGCTTATGCTGGTTCAAATTGTGAAGATGTTCTTGCAATGTTGTACTCTGAGTCCTGTCAGATTCGAAGTTGACACGGTTAGTGCTTAATAATAATATGACATCAAAATAAGCTTAAAATATGAAAATATAGCCTAAATAATGCGCTAGATATTAAAATGAGCAGAAACTAGCGTAAATTTAGTCATTTTTTGACATCCAAAAAAATGGCCAACCTTAAATTTTCAACCTTAAAGGGGTTAACCTTAAATTTTCGACCATTTTGTCAAAATAAGTTTAAAATAGGAAAATTTAGCTTAAATTATTTTTCCTAGATATAAATATGAGCAGAAACTAGCGTAAATTTAGTCATTTTTGATGAAAAATGGAATGAAAAATGAAAAATGACCAAAAACCGTAAAATGGCCAAAAAGTAAAAGGGTTAGCCTTAACTTTTTGACGATTTTCGACCATTTTTAACTTGTCAAAATGAGCTTAAAATATGAAAATATAGCCTAAATAATACGCCCGCTAGGCGTTAACTGAGGCTAGTTTTGGGCTAGCAGCGTGGCATACTGTATATATCTCTTTTTCGCTAAATTTGTCAGTTGTCAGA
This sequence comes from Chrysogorgia sp. JL179-B06, assembly GCA_035772405.1. Classification (NCBI taxonomy): domain Eukaryota; kingdom Metazoa; phylum Cnidaria; class Anthozoa; order Scleralcyonacea; family Chrysogorgiidae; genus Chrysogorgia; species Chrysogorgia sp. JL179-B06. Next base: position 1,027,014 of record JAYKKM010000349.1, on the reverse strand, counting down.
CATTTCATGTTAAAATTGTTCAGCTAAACTTGGCCCAGTTGTCTCTTAAGTTGTTTGGACATTTAAATTGTAGTAAACTTCTGAACCAATGATCCTGCTTGTAGCAGGTTACCCTCTGAATAGCATAACTAAGCAAGAAGCTGTTTTATGCGACTGCTTTTTTCTGGTCACCTACCACGGTCGCCGGCGTGTGGAATTTTGTATATTTATCATCTCAAATCATTAATAATTCATGTGGTATACACAAAGGAAATCAGTACTAGTTCGAATATGAGACGAAACACTGCGTTAATATACACAATGTTGTAGTGAATGTGGGAGAGCTCGGAGTAGACAGACGATACATGGATGATCGTCAAGCTCATATCCTCAGAAAAAATGATTCTGAATCCCGTACAGGAATCGAACCTGTAACCTTCTGATTGCCGGTGAGATGCTCTAACCATTGTGTTAACGAGACTCAGATGGAGAGCGAAGGTTACAATGATGTACTGGAACCAGCTTGACGATCGTCCACATATCGTCAGATGAAACACTCGACTGGACTTTGGGCAGAACTCTGTCGATCTAGAGGTCCCCGTTACCCCAATCCTAACCCTAACACCCCAAGACTCCAAGAGTTCCATGCTAACCCCACTGCGGGATTTTCCCCATGGTCCCCAGACCTCGCACGCCATGTTTTGTTGATCAAAAATCGGAAAAGATGCATGTTAATTAATCGTAGATTTTGAACGTTATCTCGGCCAATATCTAACCGATTTCAATTCTGAAAACAGATTTGGAATTACCGAGTCCAAATACATAACATACGTGTCTATTATATTACGCGAACGTGCATACCCTTCGTAAAAACCTGTTTATGTACTTATGTACAAGTTTATGTACTTATGTACAAGTGTCAAAAATCTTGGCAGTTGGTTTGACTCTAATTTGAAGATGTCGATCCACATTACAAATGTGTGCAAAGCTTGCTTTTCCATCTTCATAATATCCGGCGAATTAAAAAGTACTTATCAAGAGACTGCCTACTGATTCTTGTACATGCTTTTATAACCAACAAGTTGGACTATTGCAATGGTCCAAAATGCTTCATCTAGATTAATAATGGACATTGGAAAGTATTCTCATATTTCACCGGCTTTATACGAACTACACTGGCTTCCAATTCAAGCACGGCAGGGCATTCCTCTGGGGGCGCGCGCGCGCCCACACGCGCCCATATGAATCTGGGCGCGCGATTCATCGCGCGTGCAAAAAGTGAATTTGAAGAAAATCGAGCGCTACTGTTCGCTCTTATCATGAATATTTCGGGCCTTATCATGAGTATTTCGGGCTCAAATTCATCGGTAGAGCGCACATTTAGCGTTGTGACAAACATTTTATCGGATAAACACCTTTCGATGAAGCACAACACCATCAATGAGGCGTTGATTGTCTACGGAAACGATAGATTGCGGTGGAAATTTATGTGGAAGAGAAGCGGCGCCGAAAGTCAGCGAATCGACCAGCAAAGAGGCGGAGAGTTGAGGAGAACGATTCAGAAGATTCAACAGCGTCAGACGACTCAACAGAGGGAGAGTGCTCAAGCGACTTTGAGTCTGAAATCGAATTTCCTCAGGACATTGACTCTGAAATTTCCGATTAATTAGTATTGTACCACCGTAGTTCTGTTTGCGTGTAATATAAGTTATTTATAATAACTTATATAAAATAAATTATCTTATTAACAACATTTAGAGTTTCCTAAATTGTTGTCAGTCCATGCGTCTTTAAAAGGCAAAATAGTAATCGCGCGAAATTGGGCGCGCAGCAGTTTTCGGGCGCGCGATTTACCCCTGCACGGATACATTTTAAAGTGTTACTTCTTACTTTTAAAGCTATATATAATCTAGCACCATCGTATATTACTGATCTCATAGAAATTAAATCGAAGTCTGTTTATAAACTTAGATCTAATAGTGGTACTTTGCTAGAATTAACACCCGAAAGGAAAGATGCTTTCTACTTTGGGCGCTCGGTCATTTACTGCGGCAGCACCACAACTTTGGAACAGTCTTCCACTTAATATTAGAACAATTTCATCAATTGAAATGTTCAAAAAGTCTGTAAAAACCTATCTTTTTGGACAAGCTTTTAACTGATGTTTTTATTCAACTTTTATAGTTAGTAAGAAATGTAATACATATATTATGTAATCTATATATCTAATTTTATTCTATCTTGTACACTACCCTTGTTAAGCGCTATTGATCTATTATTGTAAATAGGGCTATACTGTATAAGTATTAAATATTATTATTATTATTATTATTATTAGAAATTAATCGGCAATACGCGCGAAGGCCGCTCAGTCGTCATAGATTTTTGAACGTTTATATTTCGGTCAATATTTTCTCGATTTCAATTCTGAAAACAGATTTGGAATTACCGAGTCCAACTCAAGTATGTATACTTTTGGCATTCATCCAACAAAGTCAGAGAACAACTCGACCAAAACAAAGCTGTCGAAAAGAAAGAACTCACCGGTCAGAACTCGTGTTTAGGAGCACGTTTGCAAAGCCTGACGGGGGATTACGCAATTTTGCCATTTTGTGTGGCGAAAAAAACAAAGAAACCGAAACCTAGACTCAGTCTACCATAAGTCCCAAGTAATAATGCGCTGGCTATTAATATGAGAAACTAGCGTAAATGTAGTCATTTTTGGACATCCAAAAAATGGCCAAAACCGGAAATTTGACCAAAACCCGGAAATTTGGCAAAAAGTAAAGGAGTTTTTTTTTTACCTTAACTTTTTGACGATTTTCGACCATTTTTAAATTGTCAAAATAAGCTTAAAATATGAAAATATAGCCTAAAATAATAACACCACCAACCTTTGTGTTTTACACCAAACTTTGTGACCAGTGAATAGCTCAGGAGGATAATCGTCAGGACAGGCCCGGAGCTAGGGGGGGGGGGGGGTGTGTTTTGGTGTGAGTGTGACACTGTCCCAAAAATCTTTTTACGAGTTTCAGTTGACCGAAGTTATATTTTAGTCGGCAGAAGTTATATTTTAGACGTGTTATATTTTACATGGACAAGTAGAATCATTAACTTTTAGCACTTGTCAGTTTAAATTAATTTCAAACTACCAAATTTAAGACTCACAAATCTAATGTTGATGTAGTAAATGTTTTGTTTATATGTAAATGTATCAACGAGAGAACACTGTTTTCATTCCGTATTGAGAGTGCGTTATTAACGTAGGACTAATTAACCATTTCACCAGCTGACCAGGGTCATTTTAGTAGGTACCCAACGGAAAGATGTAGTTCGATAGGATGTAGTCGGTACAAGCTAGTGCGTCAGTCGGTTGAAGTGAGCTTACACCCCCTGTAAAATTTTCTGAGTACGGCCCTGTACCTGGGCCGTTGTCATCAATCAATATCAACCAATCAATATCTCGTCCCCAGGCTCTTTATTTGAGCTTTCTTGAAAACAACATAGATTACACATAATGGTAATTGAATCTCACAAGCCGTAGTTTATTATTCTATAAGTTTAAAGGGATACTCCAGCCAAAATACAAATGTAGTTCATATGAAAGATCTTATTGACTTTAGTTTATTTCCCAAGTTTCAGCATTCCTATGAATTTAGTTAAGAAGATATGGCTAGTTGAAGTTGAAAATTTGGCCATATTGGTTTTGAAAATATGACGTCATTGAGTGATTCGAGGTGTTATGATGGCGATCACATAGTGATAGCTGTTATGAATGCTCTTTGGAGGAAAATTAGTCGAAATAAACTATTTAGTTCCTCATGCAGGAAAGTAGAGGAGCTTCTTAGGTATAATACGAGATAGAATCGCTCAGTGACGTTATATTTGAGGAACAAATATGGCGTCGAAATTGGACAAACTCTCCAACTTCAACTAGCCACTTCTTCTTAACTAAATTGATAAGAATGCTGAAACTATTCGTAATGTAAGAGTCAGAGACTGCTGTAGAAGAACGGGAAGATAGATTATGTAGACGAAGGGAAAGAGATCGAACACGGCGTACGAAAGCTGTGCATGTCTGTACAGCAGTCTCTGACTCTCTCTGACCCGTACGAAAGCTGTGTATGTCTGTAAAACTTATTTACTAGGGAGATGCGAAGCGAACATGGGGCGAGCCTGAGCGTATTTATAATAGCGCTCCGTCGAGATGACGTCAGTATCGATATTTGTCCGCTTTTACCCATAATTCTTGCGGCCATAACAAAAGAAAATAGCTCATTTGCAATGTGAGTCAAATTTGGTTTGTTTGTTCGCATTTTTAGCTATTAATAGCAGCCAGACTCTACGCTATTTTAGCGGTACAGATGTTGCCAGGATTTCAAAAATTGCAGGTGATTTATTGGCTTTTTCGCAGATATCTAGATTTTTTTGAGAAATTTCTAGAGTAAAAAATTCTAGTGTTTAATTAGCCTGCTGTTCCAGTCATTAAAACTTACCGTGGGATTCGCTTGATTGTTGTCTCGTCTTCGCAGTTGAAGACGTGTATATCTTTCTGCAGCAGTCTCTGACTCTCTCTGTGCCCTACGCCGTGTTCAATCTCTTTCCCTTCGTCTACATAATCTATCTTCCCGTTCTTCTACAGCAGTCTCGGACTCTCTCTGTGCCCTACGACGTGTTCAATCTCTTTCCCTTCGTCTACATAATCTATCTTCCCGTTCTTCTACTGCAGTCTCTGACTCTCTCTGTGCCCTACGCCGTATTCGATCTCTTTCCCTTCGTCTACATAATCTATCTTCCCGTTCTTCTACTGCAGTCTCTGACTCTCTCTGTGCCCTACGCCGTGTTCAATCTCTTTCCCTTCGTCTATCATAATCTATCTTCCAGTCTTCTACAGCAGTCTCTGACTATCTCTGTGCCCTACGCCGTGTTCGATCTCTTTCCCTTCGTCTACATAACAGCAAATACGTACCTAAAATGAACAGGTTTTGTGATTGGCTACATGGAACAAAAGTGGTTAGGGTAGGACATTGGTTTCTTTGTGGTTGATTCTATTGTTTTATTGTTTTAATCAACCAATGAATCACAAAACTTGATAGGTAGGTGGCGACCCCTATACATAATCTATCTTTCCGTTCTTCAGCATTTTCATTTGCTCTTCGCTCTTCGCTCTCGGTCTCGTTGGTTCCTTCGCTGTCTACGTGCTTCGTCCACAACCAAACTTTACGATTTGCACAAATTTTGATAGGGGTATCTAGTACGTATTCCTTATAAGGAGGCGCAAATAGAAGGCATTGACGAGCAAATAGAGTGAATTAACGAGCAAATAGCTGACACGTTCAACCCTCGTACCGACAACAAAGGTCCTAACCCTTTGGCAAACGTTTTCTTGAGAAGTAAACCACCCCCAAAGCTATAGAATATATCAAAGGAAAGTTAAATGATCTATTTACAACATACGTACAGCTTTATCCCGGTAGCTAACTTAGTTCTCTTTAAAAGCGCGGATAATCGAACATGCCTAAAAATATAATTTTCGCAATACGGACATCATCTTGTAAACAAAAACACGAACTTTCGGCTATCTTCGACGAACGTTTTCTTGAGAAATAATCAACTCCCAAAGCTACAATATATATTAAAATAAAGCTAAATTATTTGTTTACAATATGCGTACAGATTATCAGGCTAGCGAATGTAGTTTTCTTAAAAGAGCGGATAATTGAACATATCATAACGTGTTAACAATCCCTCATCCTGCAGTGGGCTGGTACGAGTGCCATATATTTGCTCGTCAATGCCTTGTATTTGCTCGTCAATGCCTTGTATTTGCTCGTCAGCCACTTCCTTATATTGAATACGTACTATAGAAGTACATATGCAAAATTTTGCGCAAAACAATTGAAAGCATAAAACGGCGATGAGTCTGGGTCCGAAAAAGACGTACGTACGAGAAATAAGAAATCAGTTCTACTCAAAACTATGGGGCTGGCTCACGAGGCTCGTCCCAATTAACTATGTCACTAAAACATTGGTTAAAACGTAAGGAAAAAACAGCTAATGTGTTATAATATTATTACGTGATGTCAGCGTGAAGAAAAGAGAGCGAAATATAACGATAATCCACGAAAATTGACACAGAGTATACACTTTATGGTAAGAAATAATGCTTTCCAAACGTTTCAAACTACGTGTATTTACAATTGTTTAAAAATACAAAAGTGTACGACCAGTCCTTTTTCTCACACACGGTTAGGTCAGCTAAAAAGAACCATATCAAATTGCTTTCTCTGAAAGACAAAGTTTCTCCGTCGCGAAGGCATAGCTTCTTTGACAAGGAACTGTTTGTGTAAAGAACGTCAAATTAAACTACTTTATATGTACGTGATACCATTCGGTATTTACCTTGGCTATAAACCGAAACTGATTATACAAATGAACTAAATACGAATTCAATACGAATCCCCTCAAACTACGAAATTCACAAACAGTGAAATACTATAGATACAAGTACAATTCAACCATAAAAACGATCAAAATCTTAACTAAGAATGTGCAAAAGTAAACAGTTAGTATACAAATCTTCCAAAAAACGAACGAGACCTTATTTCTTCGCTACGAAGAAACGTATATATATTGACAATCGCTTAGGACTGTTATAGTTCCGATTCAAAAACAGAACGAAACTAGAAGGACTTCACTGAAAACACCATTCCGACATATATACAATCTCTAGCTAGGTGCATGTACATTAGACAGACTATATATATATATATTTATATATAATATATATAAATCCACGCACTCCATCACAAACAACCGGCGTGTCACATGGTATTCTGGAGCCAAGCGGCTCTAGGATTTCTCCAGTTAAAGTAATACGGTGGTGACATCATCTCTTGGTCATACACATGGTATCCATAGGGCAGTGTTGGGATTGCGAACGCCGTCCTCATAGGGTTACATCTTTCAGAGGGACTCAAGCAATAAGTAGGCGTTGGTGGTTCTGCTTCCAATGAAATCGTCTTCGGGTAATTTGTATACTTGGCCCAAAGCCCTTGGTGAGCGATATCCATCGGATGAATGACTTGTGGCTGTAAACTAGGCATGGAGTAATGTGATGTGTGCATGGCTGATGGCGAGAACTGAACATCGTTTACCTGGCTCAGTTCTGGTTTACTGCAGTGTGGGGACTGCTTTCGTGACTCTGGAATCTTCGATTTCCGTCTTCTTGGTCGATACTTGTAATCGGGGTGGTCCTCGAGTAGTTTTGCCGTTAGTCTTTTCGCTTCTTTCACGTACGGCCTTTTCTCCTTCTCGCTCAACTTTCTCCACGCTTCTCCCAGCATTTTGCTGATCAACGCATTGTTTATACCTGGATTCTTCTTCAATATTTCACACCGTTTCTCGCGGCTCCACACCATAAAGCAATTCATAGGTCTTTTAATATGGTTCTCGCGTTGTGCCATGATTCAATACGCAGCAATCCAATCCCAAGACAACTATACCAGAGATTCACTTTATTTCCCTCACTAGCGACAACGGTCTCTCACAGTTGTGTAGTAAACTGACTGAAGTCTCACCTACTGAGTAACGTATCTTTATTAAACTATTTCATGGGCACCCCACCGGTTAGATGAGGGTAAATTTACTGTCATTGAATAAGAAAGACTACAATGACAATTGAATATGAAGAGAAAAGAATCTCAACCACATCACAGCGTGGTATCGGAAAAGCAGATGTGCAATCATTTTGCACTAACACAGCCTCGATTTCTATCGCTTAAAAATCGCTCGGTGACGAACCCAGAGTGGTTCAATGATTTCCCTTCGGTTTTGTTTGGTGTTTGGCCGTGAAAACCGCGTTTAAATTGTGGTTACATCACACGTTTAGTGACCTGTAACTATAAGACGTATTTTACGATAATAACTAAACAACCAAAGTCATAACAACGCCGAGGTTGACCGACCGGAAACTTTCCCACGGTGAGTTTATTACATACTATACACGCCAAATGACCTCCGAACACTCCTCTTTCTTCACAAAACCTAAAACTCGAACCATAACTCCAACTATCATCTTTTGTTTTTACCGAAAGCTCGCTAAATTCCAAAGACCGCGTGTTAGTCATGTGATCGAAGATGGCGGGAAAATTCCATAGTATACAAGTGTACACAGAAGATCATATAAGGATTCAGACAAACCACCCACATATTATGCCGACAAAGCAATGTTCCGTGGTGAAAGATAATAGAAGACCACTAAGTTCGTTGGGAAAGCGAAATTTCAAGCAACAAAATGGGAAAATATCGCTTCGAACGGTTCTATTCTTGGCCAATTGTATTGCTATTCTTGTATCACAGAGTCGCGTCGTGTAAACAAGCGTAATTAACCTGCAGTCAAGTTTTTGATTTGGAATATGTGTAGTACACCTGTCTTATTATTGTTAACTATTTAATTGTTCAGAGAGCAGGTTTTTGTAGCGGTGTTTGAAGCACAGTAGGTGGGCACAATAGACTCGTCTCACAATAGAAATGACATACCAACGCAATGCGTTACCACGCGTCGAAATGTTCGTCAGAACTCGCCAACGGTCAGAACAGGAAACTTTTGAACTCAAAATACACCCGAACCGCTTTTTCTGGCACAACGTTTGGACACCGCACCACACTGCTCTATAGGTTTGTAGTAGAGGATGTCTTTCAACAAAACAAGGAAATTATATGTTTGTGCCTTTGTATGGAAAATAAGTGTATTGACATCAACACAAGGGCTATGAAGATAGGAACAGGTGACATTCTCGACTACCACTAATCAATGTATCACTCTAACAGGCGTTGATTCCCAACGACTTTGTTTCGGAATGACTTCTAGAAGGCGTAACTAGCAGCTGTCTCTGTCTCTTATATAAATCATTGAACACAATGCATTCCATTCAAAAGACGTAATTTCACAATGACACAATGGCAAACGATTTGAAAGTTGCTTATTCATCGAAACCCACAACAATGGTTCGTTTTTGACATTCATAACAAGCTATTCCTTAGTCACAAAGCTATTAGAGAACACAACATTCGTATATACACCGTGACAAAGACTCGTTCGTAAAAACTCATCATAACTTACTGCCTTTGGGGCTATATACACAATCTTTTTATAAACTATACAGAACCTTCTTTGCCTTTGGAGGTTAAATTGTCACGAACAATTATCTTTAATTGCAGAGTTTCCATGTTTTACAATTACCATGTCGAAAACAAAGTGTAAACTTTAAAATAATAAATACATCTATAGTAATTAGCATTACCATTTTAGTGAACTATAATTCACTTGAATTAAATAATTTCATGATTGATTTTATGCTTGAGACTGTCCACAATGTCCTTCAATATATCGATATACTGCGGAGCCATACATCTAGTCATATATACATCTATTGTACAGCTAAATGAATTAACGTTGTCCTCGACAAAGCTAAAACGCCAAAGCTAAAAGGTCAAAGCCAAGCGCGAAACGTACCATTTCCTTCAAACTTTTAGCTCTTGGCTGCAACGGCTCCCCTGTATTTCAATTTTCAATGGAGAATAGTTCGACACAACTAAATTAAAACTCGCTATTATCGTACTTTTCGCGCTTGGCTTTGACCTTTTAGCTTTGGCCTTTTAGCTTTGTCGAGGACAACGTTAATTCATTTAAAAAAGTAGAGTGCTGCGTAGACAGTGTTTTGAATATATAGCAAAGTGAAAAGGTGGTAAACTGCCAAGAATTTAGTGACGAGATACTGACGTTTCGAGCGGAGCCCTTCATCAGAGTAAGACGAGATGAAATAAAATAAATAGGGCTCCGCTCGAAACGTCAGTATCTCGTCACTAAATTCTTGGCAGTTTACCACCTTTTCACTTTGCTGTTAATTCATTTAGCTGTATATAGCCTACTGTACATCATGCAGAAATGTGATTTTCCCTAAACATGCACTGAGGGAAATAACTGGCAAAGCCAGGTATAAAACTTGGCGTGCGTGAGTGGGCTTCGCCGCGTCAGCACACCCCAATTAGTTCAAGCAATTATAATGTCGTTTGTGGAGACTTAAAAGCATTGTGATCTCTCAAGGATTACGGAAGATACCTTACAGTGATCGGAAATGCAGGAGACAGTGATTTTCCACACACTTAAATCTCTACCGACACGATGCAGACCTCTGATTGTGTTCAATCTGTAAGCTGCCAGGCTTACAATTAACCACTAGACTCGACGGAATTATCCATAGAAAGCGTAATGGCGCCACTGCTCGCAAATTACCGTAGTCGGCGCGAACCTCTTGTAAAATATTGCTTTATTGAAATATATGTAGTAATTTTTATTAGCTATTTTATCGATTTCAATAATAAACAGAACTTATTGTAGAGATATATCGATGAAATACCAGCTTTCTCTTATTTAGAAACAAACGATATGTTCACGATATGTTCAACGATATATTTGGGGATTCAGCCCCCCCAAAAATCAGGACAATCGTTGCTAAATTTAATGGGGTTTTTTCAATTGTATTAGTGCGATTATAGAGGCTATAACAGAGAAGCTACTTAAGGTAATCTACCTACGGGCTTCATCTACACGAGATTTTACAAACGGGTGTAGCCTGAAATGCCTTGAAGTGTTAGCCAACCCCTAAACCCTTGCCACGCGAGTGTTAGATTGGTTCCCAGACCCTTCTGTCAGTACTAGGCGCAAAAAAATGGCGTCACATGTTAAGAGGCAGCAGGTATTAAGCTTCATTTGAACTATGCTCGCTGTAGAATTAGATGAAAATATGTGCTCAAATTGCTGAAAATTGTCTTTCCGAGCTTCTAGATTTCAAAATTTTCCGGGGAGGACCCCCAAACCCACCTAAAAATGCTGTCACTGATTACCTGCTTGTCGACTTCAGCCCTCCCCCCCCCCCCAACTTGAAATCCGGTTCACACGCCTCTGAAATGTGAAGTTACAAATGATATCTTCACTGTGAGTACTGCGAAGTTATCATCATCGATATTTCATCGATTTCCATATCATAAACAGAATATGACATGTCCGCTTGCCTTGGAGATACCGGTTTTATCTTCTCGTGTAATATCCTATATATTATTATATGCAATAATAATAGACGTTTTAGGACCATTTAACAATTAGACAACGAGCCAGAGTTGTCTATGAGCAGATAGTCAACTAGGGCGAAGCCCGAGCGAGTTGTCTAATTGTTTTAGTATCAACCGCCATAAACAACCTTTCGTAAAAATGTCTTATCAAACATTGTTCCAAATTTTCAGATAGTTTCACCTTTTTGTTTGTAGAAGTTTCAATTTATACTAATTTTATAACATAAATAACAACCGAATAACGCTCCATAACATTAAAGACATAGACTTAGATATAGAGACCGTGATGGCAAGAATTCATTAGTTTTGTAAATTTTTTATTATTATTAGTTAGTTAGATAATCTTATATATATTGGACTTTAGTTTTAATTATTATTATTTTTATATTAATTTATTGTAAATAATTATTATTATTATTATTATTATTATTATTATTATTATTGTCATTGTTATTATTATTATTATTATTATTATTATTATTATTATTATTATTATATTCTTCTTCTTCTTCTTCTTATTATTATTAATATATTATTATTATGCTTCTTGTTGCACATACTGTTAATACCTATATTATATATATTAATATAATATATATTAATATATTAATATATTATATATATTAATATATTATCATACCTATAAGGAGGCATTTGATGCACATACTGTTCTTTTATTTAAGGACAATTTGATCCTAAAATTTGAAGATATTTATTCATTTTATTTAGGAAAATTTATGTATTCGTTTTTGAATAATTGACTTCCTAGCAGTTTTGATAATTTATTTTTACCAGTTAATCTCGTACATATAGCTATAATACCAGAAGTTCAAACCTATTGCATGTTCCGTTTTGTAGAACAAATATTAGGTAATTTTCTGTTGGTTATATATGAAGGCCCTTCATTTATTAATACGTTGTGCCAGACATTCGTAATACCACTTCTATTTATTCTTTCTTATAAAAACAATACATGGGTATAATACACAATGTATTAGCTATATATGGTATTAAATGAAAGCTACTTAACTAGCTGCTAACTGCTATACACTTTGCTATCAATTCATGTTTTATCATAATCTACATTCATGTACGTACCGACCACAACCTATTTGTGAATCAAATAATAATAGAAAATTTGATTTGTTTAAATATCTCACCATTAACCCCTGATTTTACTACAGAAAGCACAGATATGTCTTTGGTTAGATGTTTCACCAAGTTTCGTATCATTAGAACTAGTTTTGGTTGATATATCACAGTATCACTGTTTTCCCATCGGTACATTAACTAGCTTCTAACTGGTATACACTCTGCTATCAATTCATGTTTTATCATAATCTACATGAATGTAGCTTTCATTTAATACCATATATAGTCAATACATTGTGTATTGTATACCCATGTATTGTTTTTATACATATCGGCCAAATTTTAGCCCATTTTCACGTATTTTCCACCTTAACGGGACAGTTCGGTATAAAACATCTTGGAAGAAAGGAACGGGCAGTTTTGGAGAGGCCGGGTAAGAAGCTGCTTTGGGACTTCGATTATTGGACGAGAACGAAAACCTGATCTAACTTTGGAGGACATGGTGGAGTGTAAAATCTGGTTAGTCGACATGGTGTGCCCTTTAGTGGCAAATATCGAAGAAAAACGGAGGAAAAAAGAGAGAGGCATCCAGATTTCCGAGTCAAAATCGTGCCGATAGTGATGGCGTGGCTGGCAAGAGGAATGAAGAATGCGGAAGGTCAAATATGGAAATTAACAACAGAAGAAATAAACGCGCGGAGGGTATAGCTAGGGAGATGAAAAAGACGGTGCTGGTGGAAAGTGAGACGATTATGAGAAAGATCTTATCAGGTATTGTCTGCAACCATGGAAGTTATAATGTTAGTTTCGTTAGGACTAATTTTTGGTAGACTATAAGCCATTCTTCCCACTTAGCTGGAGTGCTGAAGACTATGGGCCCACATAATGCGTGTGGATTGTCAATTTAAATAATCATAATAATATTTTAATTACTTACTATTACTTACTTTCGCATATGGCTACGGCTACTGTCAAGTTTATAAAAATACATAGTGCACATCATCAACAATATAACTAACCGTCGGGCAGATCAATCTTAGTTAATTTCACGGCCCACTTAGCCACGAGTAAAGGTGTATACAGCTAAATGAATTAACAGCAAAGTGAAAAGGTGGTAAACTGCCAAGAATTTAGTGAAGAATTTAGTATTTCGTCACTAAATTATTGGCAGTTTACCACCTTTTCACTTTGCTATATATATTCAAAACACTGTCTACGCAGCACTCTACTTTTTTACTACTAAATGAATTAACGTTGTCCTCGACAAAGCTAAAAGGCCAAAGCTAAAAGGTCAAAGCCAAGCGCGAAAAGTCAGCGATAATAGCGACAAGTAGTTTAATTTAGTTGTGTCGAAATTCTCCATTGAAAATTGAAATACAGGGGAGACTTGCAACCAAGAGCTAAAAGTTTGAAGGAAATTTGACCTTTTAGCTTTGGCCTTTTAGCTTTGTCGAGGACAACGTTAATTCATTTAGCTGTAGTTAACGTTAACTATAGTTAAAGTTAACTGCCTTTTTTCATCAAAATTTATCATCCAAACTCGTTGATGAACGGAATATATCCATTTTACTAATCATTGGGGCAATGTTTATTCCCTTTCCTGCAGGATGTAAAATAAAAATGGCAGGTGTTTGTTCTTAAATACAACCCTATGGTGTTGAAACAATGCCGCCTTGTCTCTATGTGCCGATGGTGTCTCGGAATGGCGTGGGAAAGCACGTCAATCTGAGTTTGGAACGTTCGAGACGTTTTCGTGGGGGAGGAAATAAGGCGGCTAGGTTTACAACTCAAGCCAGCATGGCGCCAAGATCGCGATGGAAATATTTCTCTTAGTTGTTGCGTGGAAAATCAACATGTCATCGTTCGACAATGTAAGACGCGGTTCTTCTCGACACATTTAAAAAGAGAGCTCGTGTAGAGGCTTCCTTCTTTCTCGTCAAAAAGTCTCCTCAAAAAAATATATTGTCAAAGACAATATGCAACCCTTGTGGAGCGCAAGAAATGAGATGGCTCTGACCATTCTAAAAAGGTATATTGCAGTAATTATTAAATTATACATAACTTGCGAAGTTCGGCATCATGAAAGATATAGAAATATGAAGTGTTGTACTGCGTAGGTAGTGTAGAAATACAAATAGAATATCCTAAAGTATTGGTGCACCATCATCATCACTACCACCACCACCATCACCATCATCAACATCACCATCATCAACATCACCATCATCAATCACCATCATCACCATCATCATCATCATCACCATCATCATCACCACCATCATCATCATCACCATCATCACCATCATCGCCATCACCACCACCATCATCATCATCATCACCATCACCATCACCATCATCATCACCACCATCATCACCATCATCGCCATCACCATCATCATCACCACCACCATCACCATCATCATCACCATCACCATCATCAATCACCATCATCATCATCATCACCATCACCACCACCACCTTCACCATCATCATCACCATCATCATCATCACCATCACCACCACCACCTTCACCATCATCATCACCATCACCATCATCATCACCACCTTCACCATCATCACCACCATCACCATCATCATCACCATCACCATCATCAATCACCATCATCATCACCATCACCACCACCACCTTCACCATCATCATCACCATCACCATCATCATCATCACCACCACCACCACCACCTTCACCATCATCATCACCATCATCATCATCAATCACCATCATCACCATCATCACCACCATCACCACCACCTTCACCATCATCATCACCATCATCATCACCATCATCATTATCACCATCACCACCACCACCTTCACCATCATCATCACCATCATCATCATCAATCACCATCATCACCATCATCACCACCATCACCATCATCATCACCATCACCATCATCAATCACCATCATCATCATCACCATCACCACCACCACCTTCACCATCATCATCACCATCACCATCATCACCATCACCACCACCACCTTCACCATCATCATCACCATCATCATCACCACCTTCACCATCATCATCACCATCATCATCACCACCTTCACCATCATCATCATCATCACCATCATCATCACCATCATCATCACCATCATCACCATCATCATCACCACCATCATCACCGTCATCACCATTATCACCATCATCATCATTATCATCATCACCATCACTATGTTAGTAAATCGTTTAATAATAAAATGTTAGTTCACAAAAGAATAATTACAATAAAAGAATTAAAAATCTACAACATTAAATATACTCATAAAGTTGCTGTATGTTATCAATCATTATTTACCCTGAGTGATGGTCCTTAGCATAATGCGTAATAAAAGACTTGCAGACGGTTGAACCTAAGTCGATGGGCGTGAGAGCTAGCCTTCTGAGAACAATCTGGTTAACTTGTGGTTTTCATCTTTAACAATGATCACTATCATCATCAATCATCATCGTCAATCACCATCATCACCATTATCATCATCATCATCATCATCATCACCATCAATCACCATCAATCATCATCGTCAATCACCATCATCACCATTATCATCATCATCAATCACCATCATCATCACCATTATCATCATCACCATCATCATTATCATCATCATCACCATCATTGTCACAATCATCATCATCCTTATCATCACCATCGTCATCATCACCATCATCGTCATCATCACCATCATCACCATCATCACCATCATCATCACCATCACCATCGTCATCATCATCACCACCATCGTCATCATCATCATCACCACCATCATATCATCACCATCATCATCACCATCATTATCATCATCATTATCATCATCATCATCACCACCATCATCATCACCATCACCACCATCATCATCACCATCATCATTATCATCATCATCATCATCACCATCATCATCATCATCATCATCACCATCATCATCATCATCATCATCATCACCATCACCATCATCATCATCATCATCATCATCATCATTATCATCATCATCATCACCACCATCATCATCACCATCATCATCATTATCTTCATCATCATCATCACCATCATCATCATCATCATCATCACCATCATCATCATCATCACCATCACCATCATCACCATCATCATCACCATCATCATCATCTTGCGGCCCGTCCCTTTGACGGTTTTCACAGGAGAAGTCAGATATAATTTACCCATTAGCTCTCCCCGAATGGTCAGCAAATAGTGTTCTTCGTTTAGCAAGGCTCTACGAAATAACTCACCATATACATCTGTTGAAGAGTGAAATGCTGTTTCCATGAGCTTTTTTTGGATACTTCGCAGCCAAGTTGAAGGACTTGGTTTATTATCTAATCAGGAGAGATTGTCAAAGTTAGATTTAACAACATTATTAGAGCGTAGAGCTAGAGGCGACCTAATCGAAACTCTCAAGATTTTAAACGGTTTAGTATAAACTATGGTCACAACATGTTTCGCAAGTCAAGATCGAAAAGGAACTTATTGCAGTTACCATTCCGAGCGACTACCAAAAGTAATGACATTTTTAAACGGAGAGTCCAACATTTGTCAACGAATCGAATTCAACAACTGATTTTAACTCAAAGTTAGAACTTTATAAGAGGAATAGCATTAGCAAATGGATCCCACGAATATTGGGATTTGTCCCAGGAGATTTTTAGGAGGTTGTGAAAGATAAAATAGATTTTTATTATTTATTTTACTATTGAATAGGTTTTTTATTCTTGTATTTAATATTTCTTAGAGATGCCCAAGGAGGCATCATCATTAATCGTCATCATCATCATTCGACGTGACGTGACGTAAACATGTTTGGACGTGCACTGAAGTGCTCCGCGAATTATTTCGTATTTCATTTTTTCCTGTACGATTTTGAACGGGATACTTCTCAAAGTGGTCGGTAAAGTGTTCTTCTATTGGAATCTGAGAAACTCCAAGTATCCTTTTCGCCATCTAAATAATATTTAGTGAAATACCGGATTGTCTATACCGAGATTTTTAACGTTTGTTTTTCAAGCTCGCGCAAAAACGGTTGGTCTTCACACGCAAGCAAACGAAGCACGCCACGTATGCTGACGACAGTGCGCGTGCTTCAATTTGATCTGTGCGCGCGCGTGCAGTAATTAACTTGGAATAAAACTCATCGAACTGTACTCGCTGTAGACACACGCGCCATGATTTTGCTCCGAACAATCCATGTTATCCTTTTTGTTTGGTTGGTTCTTCGCGGGATTCGTCGTACCGATGAGAACCTAGTGGCGTTGTTACCTAATTAATAGTTTAAATTAATAGTTTTTTGTTCATAGTGGTAATATATGTAGTAGGCTTTATCTTATAATGAAACTGTGGTTGATTTTATAAGTAACATTAAGAATATTGTTGTAAGAGCATTGAGACTATTGTATAATGCTCCTAATACGTCTTTATTATTATTATTATTATTAAAGTTAAGTTAAAGTTACACATGAGGATTGGTTCGACAGTGGATAATAATGAAGGCCTTTCGTACTCTCTGACGAAGGGCCTTCGCTCGAAATGAATTAGATCTCCTAGAGTGTTCAAATATTGCGCAGACGTGACATGAAACACAAAATAATAAATATTCAAACTATCCCTAGCCCTCCGACAGCCAGATAGACGCACGAACAATTGAATTTTAGAAGCCAGATATTTAGCGTTTAAGTTCACACAAATATTTATACTCTCAATGCATACATGTAAAGAGCATCTGCATGGTAACCAAAATAAGACTTGCAGGGCCGTACTCAGAACATTTTACAGGGGGGGGGGAGGGGGGGTGTAAGCTCGCTTCAACCGACTGACACACGAGCTTGTACCGACTAGTACGACTTTGTCTTTCCGTTGGGTGCCTGCTAAAATGACCCTGGTCAGCTGGTGAAATGGTTAATTAGTCCTACGTTTATAACACATTCTCAATACGGAATGAAAACATGATTACATTTTAATAAATAATTGGTGTTCTCTCGTTGATGACATTTACATATAAACAAAACATTTAACATCAACATTAGATTTGTGAGTCTTAAATTTGGTAGTTTGAAATTAATTTAAACTGATAAGTGATAAACGTTAATGATTCTATTTGCCCGTGCCGACTGAAACCCGTAGCTCTGCCTCTGGGCCTGAAGACTTGGGATTCTAGAAAGATCAGACACTTCTCCGTATTTTCATGCTATTAAAATATTCAAGTAAAGCAAGTGTACCATTCAAACGTTCACATCACCAACGACACACGCAAGAAAACAAGATTTTGTTGACGCCATATTTACGTTTTAAACATAAATCTGTTTCCTTAAGAGCGATGAATTTATTGCCTTTATTAAGCACAGTAGGTCATTGTAATTACTCATTTACTTCAAAACATATCCACCAGCTGCCACGCTCCAGGGTGGGCCAAGCAGTGTAGGTGGTTAAAGTATCTTCGAAAACCACATACATTATAAAAATGACAGTATATTGAAGTAAACTGCGCTACGAAAATTACCATCTTATCAACTTAAAGTGCAAATGAATCGAAAATTAAGTTTATCTTATTTGAAAAAACTCTTAAAACAATGAGGAATAACTTACAGCTCTTCCATATTTCACTCAGTTCTTGAGATATTTAGACTTATGTGATATTTAAATGAGATAATCTATGACGTAGCAAGTTCTACACAACATTAAAAAATCATGCATATCTTTCCATACCCTGTGAGCAGAGCCTTCTTTTCCAAGGCTCTGCTCACAGGGTAATCTTTCCAATATTATTAAAAGAAATCACTCAAAACTTTGTAATTGATTATTGAACGAAATCACAAAAATAATAATAAAAAGATTATTGAACGAAAGCACTTGAAGCTTGTCTTTAATGTTTTGTTTCATGAGCTGTAGCAATTCAGTACAAAGTTTTGAGTGATTTCATTTAATAATATTGGAAAGATATACATGATTTGCTAATGTTGTGTACAACTTGCTACGTCATAGATTATCGTCATTTGAATATCACATAAGTCTAAATATCTCAAGAAGTAAGTTAAATATGGAAGAGCTGTAAATTGTTATTCCTCGTTGTTTTAAGAGTTCTTTCAAATTAAAAAAAAAAAAAGACAAAAATTAATTTTCGATTCATTTGCACTTTAAGATTCAAGTTACGATAAAGCAAGACTAATAGGATTATGAGACGGTAATATATCAATGACTGGTTCTTCCTTTATGTTCGTACATACAATATATAATGATCGAGCACTGGTTCGTAATACTCTGAGATATCTTGGGCCTCGGAGAAGGATTGAACCCGTGACCTTCTGAAGACTAGTCTGGTGCTCTAACCATTGAGGCCTTCGCTAGAGAAACGTTAGACGTCACCTATTTTGGCAGCACACCAACCAGAGTTTTCGATTTGAATTTCAACACTTTCTACGCAGTACAAGGCCCAACGGATGCTTGGTCTATTGTATCGTTTACTCTAAAGAGCCGGTCAACACTTGAATACGCCAGTCCAGCATGGTCTCCATACAAGAAACGTAATATGAACACAATTGAGCAGGTGCAGCGCCGTGCCTCTCGGCTTATTTTAGGTCATGAAGTAGATTACAACACCAGGCTTGAACAACTTCAGCTTCTTCCTCTAGTCTGCACGTGTGCGTAGGGAAATCACAGATCTTGTCTTCCTTTTTAAATGATTCACGGCTTAGTAGACATGCCATGTGGTTTCATTTCTTGGAGAAGTACGGGTCGTTGTCTGCGTAATATTGATGACTTGACTCTTATAGTACCTTATGCCCGTACAGATGTCTTTAAGCGTTCTTATTTCGTTCGTGTCATTAGGCTCTGGAACTCTCTCCCATACTCTATACGTGCCATTAACACATTGTTGTCTTTTAAGAGGCTACTTTCTCAGCATTATTTCAAACTTTTTCCTGTTGCTTTTTATCCGTAGTTTTTTCTGTTTCGTATAATTTCGTTATGTCTAATTATTCTTTGATTTCATATTAATGTTATATATGTTATTTGTATTTGTAAAGGGTGATCAATAAGTTGAGGGAATCTTGAATTCTGTTTTTGGTTTACCCTAATACATTCAATATTTAGTTGTAATACTTTGTAATTGATATGTATTATAAATTCTAATAAATAAATAAATAAACATAAGTCCGAAATCTGCTATTTGCGCCAAAACGGAGACAGGACATTCTTCGTTGCCGCTGGACACATGGAAAAACATGGCGACAGAACATTCTCGGTTGCCGCTGCAAAACACTCTGGAATTCATGACCAGAGCAAATTAGAAGCTTTAGAAGCAATTAGAAACACAAATTAGAAGCACTGACTGTTTAAATAATTTTCATTTGGAAATAAATAATAATAATAATAATAATAATAATAGACGTATTAGGAGCATTATACAATAGTCTCAATGCTCTTACAACAATATATTCTTAAATTTACTTATAAAACTTATTACAGTTTCATTATAAGATAAAGCCTACTACATATTTTCCCACTATGAACAAAAAAAACCTAAAAAAAAACCTAAAAGTCTTAACTGCTGACTTAAAATTACCCAACATATCAAGCTTCTAATTTCCTGTGGTAGCGAATTCCACAGTTTTGGTGCCGAAACCGAGAACGCTCTGTTTCCATCAGTCACCGTTTTGGATTTTGGCTCAAGTAGCAGATTACGGTCTGATGATCTCAAAGCACGAGTAGGTTTATGTATATTTATTTTGCAAATCAGTAATATAAACAGGCGCTTGGCCATGCAAAGCCTTGAAAGTAATTATTAGTATCTTAAATGCAATCCTTGATCTCACCGGCAACCAGTGAAGATTACGAAGCACAGGGGAGATATGCTCCGATTTTTTAACCCCTGTTACAAGTCTTGCAGCTGTATTTTGAATTCGCTGTAACTTGCTCAATTCAGCTTCTGGTAAGCCATATAGGATGCTATTACAGCTGTCAAGTTTTGATGTTATGAATGCATGCACCAACTTCTCACAGTCGTTTTTACTCAAATATTTCCTGATCTTGCCGATATTTCTGATAGCAAAAGTAGCCGATTTACAGATGTTATTTACACGAGTATTTAATTTTAGATGTCTATCTACAGCAACACTCCCTTACAACACCAACACCGATAAACTCCCTTACTTGAAAGAAATATAGAGATTGGCATTTACAACTCTTCCATATCTCACTTTGTTCTTGAGATATATTAAGATTTGTTTGACTCCCCTCGCAAGCGAGGTCGCGAAACAACCTAGCGAAGCGTGGGTGATAATCTTGCCGCGGCAGGGATCCGTTTCTCACTAAAAGTTTGTTAATATATTTATATATTTAAGCGGATCATCGTAGGACCAACTCGTTATAAGGAAGTAAAAAGTCGTTTTTTGGTGATCCGTTTGAATCGGACAATATTTTTGCAACGCGAAGGGGCGGCCATTGGCCAGTGGTGATCTGACGAACTATATAAAGAGGTTTTTACGAAGGGTATACACGTTTGCATAATATAATAGGTACGTGTGTTGGGATGTAACAAGGGATGTATGCTATATACAGCCCCGAGGACGCGTAGCGTCCGAGGACTGGATATCGCATATATCTCGACGTTCGAGATAATTAACTGACTTATTTCCTTACCAGACTGCGTCAAGCCTCTGCGAGGCATATACGCGCACTCGGAAAACCTGCGGTCACATTTAATTTTAATTTTCCCGACAGATTGTATACATTTGAGGATTACGAATAAGATTTAATTCGTTTTTAGCAGGATTTCAAGCGTTAAGTATTAAATACCAGCACGGAGCTCTACAAACAAAGCTGAGGCGTGAGATCACTTATGTAGTTATGTCCGGCGTGAGAATTAATGCTGAGACGTGTGTCACACGCGCAAGGCGTGAGACTTGGTAGCTATATGTATATCATGAAATTCATTTTTTTCTTCACAGTTACAAAGTTAGATGATATCTCTTTCGGAGGAAAATAAAGCCTCAAAAGGTATAGTTGACCTTTTTTAATATCTCAAGATCGAAATAGATATGGAAGAGTTGTAAACGCCAATCTTTATAATTTCTATATTTCTTCAAGTACATGTAAGAGAGTAAGGTGGCTTGATAGGCAAAAACTATAAATAATCAGATGTTTCGCTCTGAAACGTTTCACAGTGTAGATTCGTACTTCATTCTAGTTCCTTGCACAATTAGCCCTAGTGTTACTGTCGAGTTTTGAAAAGTATTAGACAGTGCTCAGTTTTCAAGAGGGGAGAAATCTTTGTTCACAGCCCTAGTGTTACTCTTGAGTTTTGAAAAGTATTAGACAGTGCTCAGTTTTCAAGAGGGGAGAAATCTTTGTTCACAGCCCTAGTGTTACTGTCGAGTTTTGAAAAGTATTAGACAGTGCTCAGTTTTCAAGAGGGGAGAAATCTTTGTTCACAGCCCTAGTGTTACTCTTGAGTTTTGAAAAGTATTAGACAGTGCTCAGTTTTCAAGAGGGGAGAAATCTTTGTTCACAGCCCTAGTGTTACTGTCGAGTTTTGAAAAGTATTAGACAGTGCTCAGTTTTCAAGAGGGGAGAAATCTTTGTTCACAGCCCTAGTGTTACTCTTGAGTTTTGAAAAGTATTAGACAGTGCTCAGTTTTCAAGAGGGGAGAAATCTTTGATCACAGCCCTAGTGTTAGTCTTGAGTTTTGAAAAGTATTAGACAGTGCTCAGTTTTCAGGAAGGGAGAAATCTTTGTTCACAGCCCTAGTGTTAGTCTTGAGTTTTGAAAAGTATTAGACAGTGCTCAGTTTTCAAGAGGGGAGAAATCTTTGTTCACAGCCCTAGTGTTACTCTTGAGTTTTGAAAAGTATTAGACAGTGCTCAGTTTTCAAGAAGGGAGAAATCTTTGATCACAGCCCTAGTGTTACTCTTGAGTTTTGAAAAGTATTGGACAGTGCTCAGTTTTCAGGAGGGGAGAAATCTTTGTTCACAGCCCTAGTGTTACTCTTGAGTTTTGAAAAGTATTAGACAGTGCTCAGTTTTCAAGAAGGGAGAAATCTTTGTTCACAGCCCTAGTGTTACTCTTGAGTTTTGAAAAGTATTAGACAGTGCTCAGTTTTCAAGAGGGGAGAAATCTTTGATCACAGCCCTAGTGTTAGTCTTGAGTTTTGAAAAGTATTAGACAGTGCTCAGTTTTCAGGAAGGGAGAAATCTTTGTTCACAGCCCTAGTGTTAGTCTTGAGTTTTGAAAAGTATTAGACAGTGCTCAGTTTTCAAGAGGGGAGAAATCTTTGTTCACAGCCCGTGTTACTCTTGAGTTTTGAAAAGTATTAGACAGTGCTCAGTTTTCAGGAGGGGAGAAATCTTTGTGCCTAGAAATTAATATGACTAGAAAACACCTTAAAATTCGGTCATTTTTGGATGTCCAAAAAAGGGTAACCGTTAACCTTAAAGGTGCAGTCCAGTCCGTTCTGCGCATGTGTGATATTTCAAACGTTGGGGACCCCACATGTCAACAAACTTCAACGGAATAGATTTGCGACAGTTCGAAAGCGAGTATTCGTTAAAGGTGGCGAAGGCACGAGTGGTAGTTTGATATATTAACAACATTTAGAAACCAAACAGCTTCTTATAACACGCTTTTTAGGCGGAAAAGCTCAAGCGTGTGAAAAAAATCCGCAATACTTCATGTTCAATGTTTATATAACGCAATGTAAACAAACGATGTAAACAGAAACGTGGACATGCGCACAACGGACTGGACGGCACCTTTAACTTTTTGTCTATTTTCGACCATTTTTAACTTTTCAAAATAACCTTAAAATATCACATAGCCCAAATAATGCGCTAGAAATTAGTATGAGTAGAAAATACCTTAAAATTCGGTCATTTTTGGACGCACTCTTAAAGTCTGTGTGTGCGTGACGCACATGTGCGAACGCACACCTAAAGTCTATATGCGGCACGCACATGTGCGGATGTGCGTTATAATTATATATAAAGCTGTCTTTATGTTTCACAGATCAGTGTTGTAAACCTCTATCGAAAATTGTAATCAATACAAGACGTTTACGAAAGTACGCTTACTAGCTAAAACCTTATTTTTTAAGTCTGGTGACAAAACGGGCCTATTTTTCTCCAGGGTCTGGAGCCGCTGTCCCATCCGTCCCAACTTTTCAATTATCAGCACTGACACTAGAGCTATGCAAGGAACTAGAATGAGGCAGAAATGTACACTGCGAAACGTTTTAGGGGGAATATAATTTTTCATAACTTTTTCCTATCAAGCCATCTTAAGGTGATTCCTCAGTTTTGCATTGCGCACATTTACTGCGCACATCCAATAATCGGTGTTTTTATGGCCATTATGCAACACTTTCAAAAAATTCCGACCATTTTAGGACAATTTAGTGCCAAATCTAACAATGGCCGCTTATGTACTGGTAGGGAAGAGTTATTAAGGCACTAAATCAATTTTATTCCTAGAACGTTTACACAAGTCTAGCTAGGGCTCCCTGTGCAAGTAGGTTTGTAAACGACTTGATAATGCCGGTTTAAGGCCATAGTTCTTAAATAAGGTCGGTGACCATAATTTTTTCCTTAATAATTCTTTTCTTCTACCACTTTTACATGTTATAACAGAAACTTAGAGAAAAATCTTTTCTACAACTTACAATATTTTACATTTTTGATGAATGTTTCTTCAAATAACAAGTCAAAGAATATGGAAACGACCTTTCTTTATCATAATAAACCCTGTTAGCTGTTTCTTTTTCCCTAAAATACCATGTTTTCTTGTATAAAATTACTAGTTGCGAAAAATAAAATATATCTTTGTCAAAAGATTCAAGAAAAAGTCGTCACCATACTGAGTAAGAGGTGACTTGGTCATGCTATGCAAATTTTGAAACGATTTACATATTCAGATCTTTAGAAATATATTGTTTTCAAAATATGCAGATGTTTATAAATTAGCATAGCATGACCAGTTGCTACGGCCAGCTTCGCCACTGCTTGCGATATGCCATATCTTCTAAACAAGGTCGGTGACCCCAACTTTTTTTTTTGGTTTTAATATAAGTAATATGTAAATAACTTTAAGACTGGGAAGTTTCAGCAAATTTTCATTTCGGAAAGAATTACTGAGGAATTACCTTAAGGCTTTTCATTTTTCGAATTAATAGTTGTAGAATTAAAATGGTCGAAAATCGTCAAAACAGTTAAGGTTAACCATAACTTTTTGACGATTTTCGACCATTTTTAACTTGTCAAAATATGCTTAAAATATGAAAATATAGCCTAAATAATGCCTTAGATATTAATATGAGCAGAAACTAGCGTAAATTTAGTCATTTTTTGACATGCAAAAATTTGGCAAAAATGGCCAAATTTGGACAAAAAGTAAAGGGGTTAACCTTAACTTTTTGACGATTTTCGACCATTTTTAACTTGTCAAAATAAGCTGAAAATATGAAAATATAGCCTAAATAATGCCTTAGATATTAATATGAGCAGAAACTAGCGTAAATTTAGTCATTTTTTGACATCCAAAAATTTGGCAAAAATGGCCAAATTTGGACAAAAAGTAAACGGGTTAACCTTAACTTTTTGACGATTTTCGACCATTTTTAACTTGTCAAAATAAGCTTAAAATATGAAAATATAGCCTAAATAATGCCTTAGATATTAATATGAGCAGAAACTAGCGTAAATTTAGTAATTTTTTGACATCCAAAAATTTGGCAAAAATGGCCAAATTTGGACAAAAAGTAAAGGGGTTAACCTTAACTTTTTGACGATTTTAGACCATTTTTAACTTGTCAAAATAAGCTTAAAATATGAAAATATAGCCTAAATAATGCCTTAGATATTAATATGAGCAGAAACTAGCGTAAATTTAGTCATTTTTTGACATCCAAAAATTTGGCAAAAATTGGACAAAAAGTAAACGGGTTAACCTTAACTTTTTGACGATTTTCGACCATTTTTAACGTGTCGAAATAAGCTTAACATATGAAAATATAGCCTAAATAATGCCTTAGATATTAATATGAGCAAAAACTAGCGTAAATTTAGTCATTTTTAGACATCAAATAATTTGGCAAAAATGGCCAAATTTGGCCAAAAAGTAAAGGGGTTAACCTTAACTTTTTGACGATTTTCGACCATATTTAACTTGTCAAAATAAGCTTAAAATATGAAAATATAGCCTAAATAATGCCTTAGATATTAATATGAGCAGAAACTAGCGTAAATTTAGTCATTTTTAGACATCCAAAAATTTCGCAAAAATTGCCAAATTTGGCCAAAAAGTAAAGGGGTTAACCTTAACTTTTTGACGATTTTAGACCATTTTTAACTCGTCAAAATAAGCTTAAAATATGAAAATATAGCCTAAATAATGCATTAGATATTAATATGAGCAGAAACTAGCTTAAATTTAGTCATTTTTTGACATCCAAAAATTTGGCAAAAATGGCCAAATTTGGCCAAAAAGTAAAGGGGTTAACCTTAACTTTTTGGCGATTTTCGACCATTTTTAACTTGTCAAAATAAGCTTAAAATATGAAAATATAGCTTAAATAATGCCTTAGATATTAATATGAGCAGAAACTAGCGTAAATTTAGTCATTTTTTGACATCCAAAAATTTGGCAAAAATGGCCAAATTTGGACAAAAAGTAAAGGGGTTAACCTTAACTTTTTGACGATTTTTGACCATTTTTAACTTGTCAAAATAAGCTGAAAATATGAAAATATAGCCTAGATAATGCCTTAGATATTAATATGAGCAGAAACTAGCGTAGATTTAGTCATTTTTTGACATGCAAAAATTTGGCAAAAATGGCCAAATTTGGACAAAAAGTAAAGGGGTTAACCTTAACTTTTTGACGATTTTCGACCATTTTTAACTTGTCAAAATAAGCTTAAAATATGAAAATATAGCCTAAATAATGCCTTAGATATTAATATGAGCAGAAACTAGCGTAAATTTAGTCATTTTTTGACATCCAAAAATTTGGCAAAAATAGCCAAATTTGGACAAAAAGTAAACGGGTTAACCTTAACTTTTTGACGATTTTCGACCATTTTTAACTTGTCAAAATAAGCTTAAAATATGAAAATATAGCCTAAATAATGCCTTAGATATTAATATGAGCAAAAACTAGCGTAAATTTAGTTATTTTTTGACATCCAAAAATTTGGCAAAAATGGCCAAATTTGGACAAAAAGTAAAGGGGTTAACCTTAACTTTTTGACGATTTTCGACCATTTTTAACTTGTCAAAATAAGCTTAAAATATGAAAATATAGCCTAAATAATGCCTTAGATATTAATATGAGCAGAAACTAGCGTAAATTTAGTAATTTTTTGACATCCAAAAATTTGGCAAAAATGGCCAAATTTGGACAAAAAGTAAAGGGGTTAACCTTAACTTTTTGACGATTTTAGACCATTTTTAACTTGTCAAAATAAGCTTAAAATATGAAAATATAGCCTAAATAATGCCTTAGATATTAATATGAGCAGAAACTAGCGTAAATTTAGTCATTTTTTGACATCCAAAAATTTGGCAAAAATTGGACAAAAAGTAAACGGGTTAACCTTAACTTTTTGACGATTTTCGACCATTTTTAACGTGTCGAAATAAGCTTAACATATGAAAATATAGCCTAAATAATGCCTTAGATATTAATATGAGCAAAAACTAGCGTAAATTTAGTCATTTTTAGACATCAAATAATTTGGCAAAAATGGCCAAATTTGGCCAAAAAGTAAAGGGGTTAACCTTAACTTTTTGACGATTTTCGACCATATTTAACTTGTCAAAATAAGCTTAAAATATGAAAATATAGCCTAAATAATGCCTTAGATATTAATATGAGCAGAAACTAGCGTAAATTTAGTCATTTTTAGACATCCAAAAATTTCGCAAAAATGGCCAAATTTGGCCAAAAAGTAAAGGGGTTAACCTTAACTTTTTGACGATTTTAGACCATTTTTAACTCGTCAAAATAAGCTTAAAATATGAAAATATAGCCTAAATAATGCATTAGATATTAATATATGAGCAGAAACTAGCGTAAATTTAGTCATTTTTTGACATGCAAAAATTTGGCAAAAATGGCCAAATTTGGACAAAAAGTAAAGGGGTTAACCTTAACTTTTTGACGATTTTCGACCATTTTTAACTTGTCAAAATAAGCTTAAAATATGAAAATATAGCCTAAATAATGCCTTAGATATTAATATGAGCAGAAACTAGCGTAAATTTAGTCATTTTTTGACATCCAAAAATTTGGCAAAAATAGCCAAATTTGGACAAAAAGTAAACGGGTTAACCTTAACTTTTTGACGATTTTCGACCATTTTTAACTTGTCAAAATAAGCTTAAAATATGAAAATATAGCCTAAATAATGCCTTAGATATTAATATGAGCAAAAACTAGCGTAAATTTAGTTATTTTTTGACATCCAAAAATTTGGCAAAAATGGCCAAATTTGGACAAAAAGTAAAGGGGTTAACCTTAACTTTTTGACGATTTTCGACCATTTTTAACTTGTCAAAATAAGCTTAAAATATGAAAATATAGCCTAAATAATGCCTTAGATATTAATATGAGCAGAAACTAGCGTAAATTTAGTAATTTTTTGACATCCAAAAATTTGGCAAAAATGGCCAAATTTGGACAAAAAGTAAAGGGGTTAACCTTAACTTTTTGACGATTTTAGACCATTTTTAACTTGTCAAAATAAGCTTAAAATATGAAAATATAGCCTAAATAATGCCTTAGATATTAATATGAGCAGAAACTAGCGTAAATTTAGTCATTTTTTGACATCCAAAAATTTGGCAAAAATTGGACAAAAAGTAAACGGGTTAACCTTAACTTTTTGACGATTTTCGACCATTTTTAACGTGTCGAAATAAGCTTAACATATGAAAATATAGCCTAAATAATGCCTTAGATATTAATATGAGCAAAAACTAGCGTAAATTTAGTCATTTTTAGACATCAAATAATTTGGCAAAAATGGCCAAATTTGGCCAAAAAGTAAAGGGGTTAACCTTAACTTTTTGACGATTTTCGACCATATTTAACTTGTCAAAATAAGCTTAAAATATGAAAAATATAGCCTAAATAATGCCTTAGATATTAATATGAGCAGAAACTAGCGTAAATTTAGTCATTTTTAGACATCCAAAAATTTCGCAAAAATGGCCAAATTTGGCCAAAAAGTAAAGGGGTTAACCTTAACTTTTTGACGATTTTAGACCATTTTTAACTCGTCAAAATAAGCTTAAAATATGAAAATATAGCCTAAATAATGCATTAGATATTAATATATGAGCAGAAACTAGCGTAAATTTAGTCATTTTTTGACATGCAAAAATTTGGCAAAAATGGCCAAATTTGGACAAAAAGTAAAGGGGTTAACCTTAACTTTTTGACGATTTTAGACCATTTTTAACTTGTCAAAATAAGCTTAAAATATGAAAATATAGCCTAAATAATGCCTTAGATATTAATATAAGCAGAAACTAGCGTAAATTTAGTCATTTTTTGACATCCAAAAATTTGGCAAAAATGGCCAAATTTGGACAAAAAGTAAAGGGGTTAACCTTACCTTTTTGACGATTTTCGACAATTTTTAACTTGTCAAAATAAGCTTAAAATATGAAAATATAGCCTAAATAATGCCTTAGATATTAATGAGCAGAAACTAGCGAAAATTTAATCATTTTTAGACATCAAAAAATTTGGCAAAAATGGCCAAATTTGGACAAAAAGTAAAGGGGTTAACTTTTTGACGATTTTAGACCATTTTTAACTTGTAAAAATAAGCTTAAAATATGAAAATATAGCCTAAATAATGCCTTAGATATTAATGAGCAGAAACTAGCGAAAATTTAATCATTTTTAGACATCAAAAAATTTGGCAAAAATGGCCAAATTTGGACAAAAAGTAAAGGGGTTAACTTTTTGACGATTTTAGACCATTTTTAACTTGTAAAAATAAGCTTAAAATATGAAAATATAGCCTAAATAATGCCTTAGATATTAATATGAGCAAAAACTAGCGTAAATTTAATCATTTTTTGACATCGAAAAATTTGGCAAAAATGGCCAAATTTGGACAAAAAGTAAAGGGGTTAACCTTAACTTTTTGACGATTTTCGACCATTTTTAACTTGTAAAAATAAGCTTAAAATATGAAAATATAGCCTAAATAATGCCTTAGGTATTAATATGAGCAGAAACTAGCGTAAATTTAGTCATTTTTTGACATCCAAAAATTTGGCAAAAATGGCCAAATTTGGACAAAAAGTAAAATGGTTAACCTTAACTTTTTGACGATTTTCGACCATTTTTAACTTGTAAAAATAAGCTTAAAATATGAAAATATAGCCTAAATAATGCCTTAGATATTAATATGAGCAGAAACTAGCGTAAAAATAATAAAACACAAACGTGCCGCCCATTTAAAAGTCCAGGTTTGCGTGACGCACATGTGCGTAACACACATTTAAAAGTGCAGGTGTGCGTGACGCACATGTGCGTAACACACATTTAAAAGTGCAGGTAACACATTTAAAAGTGCAGGTGTGCGTGACGTACATGTGCGTAACAGACATTTAAAAGTGCAGGTGTGCGTGACGCACATGTGCGTAACACACATTTAAAAGTGCAGGTGTGCGTGACGCACATGTGCGTAACACATTTAAAAGTGCAGGTGAGCGTGACGCACATGTGCGTAACAGACATTTAAAAGTGCAGGTGTGCGTGACGCACATGTGCGTAACACACATTTAAAAGTGCAGGTGTGCGTGACGCACATGTGCGTAACAGACATTTAAAAGTGCAGGTGTGCGTGACGCACATGTGCGTAACAGACATTTAAAAGTGCAGGTGTGCGTGACGCACATGTGCGTAACACACATTTAAAAGTGCAGGTGAGCGTGACGCACATGTGCGTAACACATTTAAAAGTGCAGGTGTGCGTGACGCACATGTGCGTAACAGACATTTAAAAGTGCAGGTGTGCGTGACGCACATGTGCGTAACACACATTTAAAAGTGCAGGTGTGCGTGACGCACATGTGCGTAACAGACATTTAAAAGTGCAGGTGTGCGTGACGCACATGTGCGTAACACACATTTAAAAGTGCAGGTGTGCGTGACGCACATGTGCGTAACAGACATTTAAAAGTGCAGGTGTGCGTGACGCACATGTGCGTAACAGACATTTAAAAGTGCAGGTGTGCGTGACGCACATGTGCGTAACACACATTTAAAAGTGCAGGTGTGCGTGACGCACATGTGCGTAACACACATTTAAAAGTGCAGGTGTGCGTGACGCACATGTGCGTAACAGACATTTAAAAGTGCAGGTGTGCGTGACGCACATGTGCGTAACACACATTTAAAAGTGCAGGTGTGCGTGACGCACATGTGCGTAACACACATTTAAAAGTGCAGGTGTGCGTGACGCACATGTGCGTAACAGACATTTAAAAGTGCAGGTGTGCGTGACGCACATGTGCGTAACAGACATTTAAAAGTGCAGGTGTGCGTGACGCACATGTGCGTAACAGACATTTAAAAGTGCAGGTGTGCGTGACGCACATGTGCGTAACACACATTTAAAAGTGCAGGTGTGCGTGACGCACATGTGCGTAACACACATTTAAAAGTGCAGGTGTGCGTGACGCACATGTGCGTAACAGACATTTAAAAGTGCAGGTGTGCGTGACGCACATGTGCGTAACAGACATTTAAAAGTGCAGGTGTGCGTGACGCACATGTGCGTAACACACATTTAAAAGTGCAGGTGTGCGTGACGTACATGTGCGTAACACACATTTAAAAGTGCAGGTGTGCGTGACGCACATGTGCGTAACACACATTTAAAAGTGCAGGTGTGCGTGACGCACATGTGCGTAACACACATTTAAAAGTGCAGGTGTGCGTGACGCACATGTGCGTAACACACATTTAAAAGTGCAGGTGTGCGTGACGCACATGTGCGTAACAGACATTTAAAAGTGCAGGTGTGCGTGACGCACATGTGCGTAACACACATTTAAAAGTGCAGGTGTGCGTGACGCACATGTGCGTAACAACATTTAAAAGTGCAGGTGTGCGTGACGCACATGTGCGTAACAGACATTTAAAAGTGCAGGTGTGCGTGACGCACATGTGCGTAACAGACATTTAAAAGTGCAGGTGTGCGTGACGCACATGTGCGTAACAGACATTTAAAAGTGCAGGTGTGCGTGACGCACATGTGCGTAACACACATTTAAAAGTGCAGGTGTGCGTGACGCACATGTGCGTAACAGACATTTAAAAGTGCAGGTGTGCGTGACGCACATGTGCGTAACAGACATTTAAAAGTGCAGGTGTGCGTGACGCACATGTGCGTAACACACATTTAAAAGTGCAGGTGTGCGTGACGTACATGTGCGTAACAGACATTTAAAAGTGCAGGTGTGCGTGACGCACATGTGCGTAACACACATTTAAAAGTGCAGGTGTGCGTGACGCACATGTGCGTAACACACATTTAAAAGTGCAGGTGTGCGTGACGCACATGTGCGTAACAGACATTTAAAAGTGCAGGTGTGCGTGACGCACATGTGCGTAACACACATTTAAAAGTGCAGGTGTGCGTGACGCACATGTGCGTAACAGACATTTAAAAGTGCAGGTGTGCGTGACGCACATGTGCGTAACAGTTTAAAAGTGCAGGTGTGCGTGACGCACATGTGCGTAACACACATTTAAAAGTGCAGGTGTGCGTGACGCACATGTGCGTAACACACATTTAAAAGTGCAGGTGTGCGTGACGCACATGTGCGTAACAGACATTTAAAAGTGCAGGTGTGCGTGACGCACATGTGCGTAACAGACATTTAAAAGTGCAGGTGTGCGTGACGCACATGTGCGTAACAGACATTTAAAAGTGCAGGTGTGCGTGACGCACATGTGCGTAACAGACATTTAAAAGTGCAGGTGTGCGTGACGCACATGTGCGTAACAGACATTTAAAAGTGCAGGTGTGCGTGACGCACATGTGCGTAACACACATTTAAAAGTGCAGGTGAGCGTGACGTACATGTGCGTAACAGACATTTAAAAGTGCAGGTGTGCGTGACGCACATGTGCGTAACACACATTTAAAAGTGCAGGTGTGCGTGACGCACATGTGCGTAACATACATTTAAAAGTGCAGGTGTGCGTGACGCACATGTGCGTAACAGACATTTAAAAGTGCAGGTGTGCGTGACGCACATGTGCGTAACACACATTTAAAAGTGCAGGTGTGCGTGACGCACATGTGCGTAACAGACATTTAAAAGTGCAGGTGTGCGTGACGCACATGTGCGTAACACACATTTAAAAGTGCAGGTGTGCGTGACGCACATGTGCGTAACACACATTTAAAAGTGCAGGTGTGCGTGACGCACATGTGCGTAACAGACATTTAAAAGTGCAGGTGTGCGTGACGCACATGTGCGTAACAGACATTTAAAAGTGCAGGTGTGCGTGACGCACATGTGCGTAACAGACATTTAAAAGTGCAGGTGTGCGTGACGCACATGTGCGTAACACACATTTAAAAGTGCAGGTGTGCGTGACGCACATGTGCGTAACAGACATTTAAAAGTGCAGGTGTGCGTGACGCACATGTGCGTAACAGACATTTAAAAGTGCAGGTGTGCGTGACGCACATGTGCGTAACACACATTTAAAAGTGCAGGTGTGCGTGACGCACATGTGCGTAACAGACATTTAAAAGTGCAGGTGTGCGTGACGCACATGTGCGTAACACACATTTAAAAGTGCAGGTGTGCGTGACGCACATGTGCGTAACACACATTTAAAAGTGCAGGTGTGCGTGACGCACATGTGCGTAACAGACATTTAAAAGTGCAGGTGTGCGTGACGCACATGTGCGTAACAGACATTTAAAAGTGCAGGTGTGCGTGACGCACATGTGCGTAACAGACATTTAAAAGTGCAGGTGTGCGTGACGCACATGTGCGTAACACACATTTAAAAGTGCAGGTGTGCGTGACGCACATGTGCGTAACACACATTTAAAAGTGCAGGTGTGCGTGACGCACATGTGCGTAACAGACATTTAAAAGTGCAGGTGTGCGTGACGCACATGTGCGTAACAGACATTTAAAAGTGCAGGTGTGCGTGACGCACATGTGCGTAACACACATTTAAAAGTGCAGGTGAGCGTGACGTACATGTGCGTAACAGACATTTAAAAGTGCAGGTGTGCGTGACGCACATGTGCGTAACACACATTTAAAAGTGCAGGTGTGCGTGACGCACATGTGCGTAACATACATTTAAAAGTGCAGGTGTGCGTGACGCACATGTGCGTAACACACATTTAAAAGTGCAGGTGTGCGTGACGCACATGTGCGTAACACACATTTAAAAGTGCAGGTGTGCGTGACGCACATGTGCGTGACGCACATTTAAAAGTGCAGGTGTGCGTGACGCACATGTGCGTGACACACATTTAAAAGTGCAGGTGAGCATGACGCACATGTGCGTAACACACATTTAAAAGTGCAGGTGAGCACATGTGCGTTGCACAAACCAACGACAAGAACAAACAACGTCAAATACAATAAAAATTATAACTTTCTTTCAGAATATAATTAATCTTACAAAGCATTAAAGCCTCTTTCTTTCCATTAAACAGGAAGTGTAATTTAATTTTAAAACTGTTTTTTAACGTTTATTTCTTTCATAAATACGAAATA
Source organism: Chrysogorgia sp. JL179-B06 (assembly GCA_035772405.1). Classification (NCBI taxonomy): domain Eukaryota; kingdom Metazoa; phylum Cnidaria; class Anthozoa; order Scleralcyonacea; family Chrysogorgiidae; genus Chrysogorgia; species Chrysogorgia sp. JL179-B06. The sequence goes on along the minus strand of JAYKKM010000349.1, from coordinate 992,004 downwards.
TAAGACAAATGGCGCTTCTCGAATCACTTTGTGTCACACAATAACGCCACTCCTCGAAGGATCCAGTGATCAGGATGTTGCACAGTCTTTAGGTTCAGGCAAAATATGTAAGTCAAGTCCGTACGTTGGGGTTTTTTATACACCGGACATTCGTACAGCCGGGGGTCTTTCGCCGAATTTGTATTCACAGCGTAGACGTGCACGACGGGAAGGTTGGTGAATAGGACTTTTGTCTGGGGTTCAACAAGCCGGCAGTTACGACGATGCCACCCGGCACCACAATGAATAATCCATGAACGTAGACGCCCTCGGCGGGTGCGGACGTAATGTCTTCCTTCATATACTCCGTGACATCGTTACTAAGGACAACGCAATCCAGAGCCCAGCCTTTGTGAGCCCGCGTTATCTCTTGCCGCATGGCGGTCAAGAATCCCTGCAATGTAACGTGGTATAATTTAAAACGGTTTTAATCATTTAAAAACATAGCAAGGCAGCGATATTCAATATAAGTAATATTTGGCATTTCACTCGATTAGACTGCGTGCCTAATCGAGTGAAATTACTGTAGGTTTTGTCCTAGAGAGTTTCAGCTCAATTCAAACAGATTATACTGAATTAGAATAGCATATTGGATATTAACCCTGGATTAGTGTGAGTCAGCTTTCGAAATTATTATGGACGATACATAGACCTGTAACCTTCTGATTGCCGGTGAGATGCTCTAACCATTGAGTACCGAGACTCAGATGGTTAGAGCTTAATATAGCCTAACTAATGCCTTAGATATTAATATGAGCAGAAACTAGCGTAAATTTAGTCATTTTTTGACTTCCAAAAATTTGGTAACAATGGCCAAATTTGGCCAAAAAGTAAAGGGGTTAACCTTAACATTTTGACGATTTTCGACCATTTTTAACTTGTCAAGATAAGCTTAAAATATGAAAATATAGCCTAAATAATGCCTTAGATATTAATATGAGCAGAAACTAGCGTAAATTTAGTCATTTTTTGACATCCAAAAATTTGGCAAAAATGGCCAAATTTGGACAAAAAGTAAAGGGGTTAACCTTAACGTTTTTCGACCATTTTTAACTTGTCAAGATAAGCTTAAAATATGAAAATATAGCCTAAATAATGCCTTAGATATTAATATGAGCAGAAACTAGCGTAAATTTAGTCATTTTTTAGCATCCAAAAATTTGGCAAAAATGGCCAAATTTGGACAAAAAGTAAAGGGGTTAACCTTAACATTTTGACGATTTTCGACCATTTTTAAAAATAAGCTTAAAATATGAAGGTTATCATGATGTACTGATATCTAGTAACTATCGCATAGGCAGTACAGTACATATATTAATCGAACCAGTACATCATTGTAACCTTCGCTCTGCATTTGAGTCTCGGTAGCTCAGTAGTTAGAGCGTCTCACCGGTAATCAGAAGGTTACAGGTTCGATGTCGTATAGATCAACACAAAGTTATTGTGGTGTAACAGTGTTTCTTCATATTAGCAGAATTATCTAAGCAGAAGTCTCACCTGCGGGTTGAAGAATCCTGTCATCCAAAAGCATATAGGTCTACCATCGAAGAGCCAAGATGAAAATTGGTTGTTTCTTTCGATGAGATCCGTGAACCAGAATCCTAAGGTTGTAGATTCCCAGGAGATCTAGCCAGAAGAAATGACAGTTAAAGACCCGTTTTTAACAGTCCGTTACGAATTAGGTTCGGGACCACAAAATAAACTGCAAATATGCCGATAATAGTATGAGAAACTAAATAGTTTATTTCGACTAATTTTCATCCAAAGAGCACTCACAACAACTATCACTATGTCATCGCCATTAAAAGAACACCACTGCCGATAATTTTCAACTTCAACTAGCTACATCCTCCCTTCCACCCACCCTTCCTCCCTTCCTCCCTTCCTTCCTTCCTCCCATCCATCCTTCCTTCCTCCCATCCTTCCTCCCTCCCTCCCTCCCTCCCTCCCTCCCTCCCTCCCTTCCTTCCTTCCTTACATCCATCCGTCCGTCCGTCCATGCATCCATTCTTCCTTCCTCCCTTTCAACTTCAACTAGCTACGTCCATATTTTCAAAACAGATATGGCGTCAAAATCCTCAAATTTTCAACTTCAACTAGCTACATCCTCCCTTCCACCCACCCTTCATCCTTCCTTCCTCCCATCCATCCTCCCATCCTTCCTCCCTCCCTCCCTTCCTTCCTTACATCCATCCGTGCGTTCGTCCATGCATCCATTCTTCCTTCCTCCCTTTCAACTTCAACTAGCTACGTCCATATTTTCAAAACAGATATGGCGTCAAAATCCTCAAATTTTCAACTTCAACTAGCCATATGTTCTTAACTAAATTGATAGGAATGCTGAAATTTTGGAAATAAACTAAAGTCAGTAAGATCTTTCATATGAACTACATTTGTATTTTAGTTGGAGTACCCCTTTAATCAGTAATTTATTATATCGGTCTGTACGTCTAGCGCAGGCTAGTCTGTACGCAAAACGTATACGCCGGTTAGTATAGCCAGAAAATCAGCGTGCGTGATTTTGATAACAGCTCCGCAAATGAGGCAAGCTATATACTAAAGGTATCATACTGCCTTACCTTTCTCCACAGTCCTGGCGCTCTGGCGTCGTAGATGTTGTCCAAAGCATCTTTCAGGTTCTCGCTCATGATTATGGTGCCGTCGATGGCAAGTTTTAGGTCAACGAGTGTGTTACGTACGGTGGAAACGACGCGTTGCATTCGATCGACCTCTTGACGGAGGAAGATGTTCATGGAAGCTAGCGGACCCATCTTCTGAAGGCGAGCTTTCACCTTAAGTTGAAGTAGAACGGAATACTATTGAGAAACTCTGGGAGACAGCGAAACTTCGTATTACAACAGTCTCATCATAGACGATACGTGGGCGATCGTCAAACTCATATCCTCAGTATAAAGAATTGGAACTGTAAACTTCCAGAAAATAATTAATAATAATTAATAATTAATAATTATTAATTAATAATAATTATTAATAATTATTAATAATTAATAATAATTAATAATTAATTATTAATTAATAATAATTATTAATAATTAATAATTAATAGAGCGTCTCGCTGGCAATCAGAAGGTTACAGCTAGTTCGATTCCTGTGCGGGACTCAGAATCATTTTTCTGAGGATACGAGCTCGACGATCGTCCATGTATCGTCGGTCTACTCCAAGCTCTCCCACATTCACCATAGCAGTGTATATATTAACACAATACTAAAGTGCCACTGTGATGAAAATACGTAAAAACTTGAAAAGAGTTGTAACTTTCTCATTTTAATGCCTCAAAACATTTTTCCCAATTGACGGTACCGAAAAAGATGGCGGCTGTACATTTTACCAGAATGCTTTGCGACCTTAAATCACCTGTAACAACAGCTAAACATCGTTTACCTTGTAAACATGAACTAAATACGTAAAAGCTTCCTTTTTACCAAACTTAATCTTTTTGAAACTCTATCCTCTGCTATTTATACGAGATTCAATGTTTACTGCGCGCAAGGAATTATGGTTAAATGTACCAGTCGCCATCTTTTTCGGTACCGTCATATCGAATAATTGGAAGTACTATATTTTTGCAATTTTTGCAATTCTTTCTACGTTTGCCATTGAGCGCTCGTCGCCAACTAGTACCCGGAAAGTAATGGGTCGAGTACGAGTTGTGATGTCATCCAATCAACAGGGAGACTTCTAGATACGGTTTTAGATAATGTTGACATTATAACTGTCCAAAGGTCATGAAAGCGAAGCAAATTCAGCTAGCATGCAGCATGCAACAAGAACAGGTTGATTGGATGACGTCACGAAAGTAGACTGCTGGTTAGAATTTGCAGGCCGATCAAACAACAACTTAATAATGGCGAAGGACTTTTCGTCTCTTGTCTCATGAAAATTTCTCCACATTACTTCATTCAATTTTCAAAATGTTTTCGAATGTAGAACATTTAAATAATATAGGTTTACTTCAAGTGGCAAATTTAATTATTCAAAACACACAATTTTCATCGTAGTAGCACTTCAAGACTTCTTGATGATGTTGCATATTTCGCAACTGATCCCAGTTTTGTCTTAAAAAATATATATATTTCAACACTCGGAATTTTCCTTCATCATAAATCCTGATTGACTTTCCACGTTTGATTTTAAACCAGCTGTAGTGGTCTAGTGGTTACCACACATGTCTATGAGCTGGGAGACACAGGTTCAAATCCTGGGTCGGACCTCCACTCAGGGTCTTAAAAATAATTGAGAAAAAGTGCTGCCTTTGTAATTAATAATACCAGCAAATAGTAAGACTTTCGGGTCTTCTTGGATAACGACCTTAAATCGTAGGTCCTCGGAACCCCTATCAGTTGGGCTTCTAGCCTGTTGGGGTATTCCGTTCACCTAAAAGAGTGATAACTCTACTAAACTAAACGTCTTCTTACCTCGTGGGGTACATAGCTCGGGGGTAACTTCTCGAGCATTTCCGACGCGTGCCTAAACGCGACAGTCTCACGTGTCTCTCCGCCACCCCGCTGTCTTTAGGCTGGATGTTCATGATAGTTTCAAGAACATCTGTCGTCGTCTTTGCTTGATACGTAATTTGGGATGAAGGCCAAACACCTGAAATGATCATGCACCACTTTTAATAAACCCAGGGAATAACTGAGTGTGGAGCACAGTGCAAGCAGGATAAATGTAGTATTTTGGGTGAAAGACAAACAAAATATACCAACATACCAATAAGGCAATATACTAATATAGCAATATAGCAACATACAGTACCATTAATAAACCAATATATACTAATATAGCAATAGACGACTTTCACGATCATGCGCAGGTAAAAACAACTGTTTCAGCTGGAAAGAGCATATTGAAAATAGTAGAAGTGCAAAGTTTGAAAGGAATTGTGTAAAAAAGGAAGAAGTTACACAAGCAGAAAGTTGGCCATTTCAAAAGGGATTTATTAGTGATTTAATAAGGATTTTGGCTTGGCGGGCGGGCGTTGCACGCCAAGCCAAAATCCCTATTAAATCAATAGTGAAGAGCAAAACGTCCGAAGTGTATAGCATTCGCACTATTTGCCTGATTAGTTTCAAACTTTGCACTTTCACTATTTTTAATATGACCTTTTTAGCTAAAACAGTTGTTTTTACCTCATGAAAATTTGAATTTTCAAACTACTACGCATGACCCTGAAACTAGTCTATATACCAACATACAGTACCATTAATAAACCAATATACTAATATAGCAATATAGCAATATACTAACATATAAATATACCAAAATACCACTAATAAACCAACAACAATATGTACCAACTAATACACCAACATACAAACAGGCTTGGACTGGCCAATGTGCAAAACAGAGATCTCAGTCGATTCTTGATGAAGCGCAACTTTGAGAATGTTCTCTCGCAGGACTCAACTGTGCATGGGAGGGTTAGCGCAGTTCTTAGACATTGCGTGTGTGACATTATGGGTGTGTCTGGCCAGGCCCCACGGGCCCATTTTGATGTCCCCGAAAGGGGCCCATGTGCCATAGTGGTGTAGAAGTTGATTTAATATTGTTTTAGGAGTAATTTTATGATTGTATTAGGTAAACACAGGACCCTGTTGATAACAGTACTTTTTGTACTGATTACGTTATCCTGTTTTAAATATTCGTAAATACTACTACTACTAATAATAATACTGAAGGCTGTTGATAACGAGGCACTGTATAAAAAACTTGTGTCAAAGTCCTCGGAAATGGAACATTTCTTTTCTTATTTGTTGTTCTTGATCCTGTTCTCAAATTGCAAATATTACCTGTTCACATGCATAGACGGGCCCCTTCCCTGCTGAAATGCAGCAGTCCAAGCCTGATACAAATATACCAACATAAGTAACATACCAATAAGGTAATTTATTATTCATTGTACTATATTCTCGTATTCTCATTGGTTGAGAGCCTACATATAATTATTCGTATTTCGGCGCAGACAAAATAAATCTCGTATTTGTCATGTGGAAAATTTGGACATGACAAATACGACATTTATTTGTCATGTCCATACGGTGCCCGCGTATTTTTTCAGCGGTATCTCGCATGAATTGGAAAAGTGCGGGAAATTTTGTAAAAACTATTTTGTTTTGAGTGTTGACATCGTTTCGCTTACGAGAATATAGTACAATGAATAATAAAATAATTATTGAATTCGGCTTACGCAGGATATCAGAATTATTCAGACCTCGGTCAGCGTTATCTGCCTCAGCTTCGCTTCGGCAGATAACGCTGACCTCGGTCTGAATAATTCTGATATCCTGCTCAGCCTCATCCAATAATTCTTTAATATTAACACAAACATTCAGACAGACAAACAGACAGACAAACAAACAAACAAACAAACAAACAAACAAACAAACAAACAAAGCAATAGAAAAACACAAATATTCAGACAGACAAGCAGACAGAAAAAAAAAACAGACACACAAACAAACAAAGCAGTAGACAGACACACACATTCAGACAAATAGACGAACGAACAAAAAAATAGCAATACCTCTGGAGTGTCTGTAATCGGAAGTTCCTCAATAGCTGCTCTGAAGTCAGCAATTTGTACACATTTCGGGATCTGATAACCAATATAGAATTTGAACGAGTCTTGGAAGATAGCGTCAGTGAACAGACATGTGCGTATGTGTTAAGAAGACGTTTATCAAAATCATCAGTGACACGTCCGCCACATTGCACCTCACCAATCATGTAGTGCACCGTCAACCAAGACACACCCTGTTGAATAGAGGAACGACGCCATTGGTCAGAAAACATGAGAATATCAATTTCTACCCGCACTAAAAATCAAATTACTTTTAAATAAAAGGCCTTTAAGTATAATGTTTAGAAATGTTAATAGTTTTACGGTATCTGCTCTTGTACTCGAGAAATAACGTTTTCATTCTCGTATTTTATACTTCGGGACACCGTCATTACTCGACGGCTCAGACTCGAGGTCCGGCGGTGTATATTTTACAGATGGTGTTCTCCCTTTTGTGTGCTCGCCCGTGTTTAAGATGCAGTGAGTGTTTTGTCTTCAAATATAAACAGATCATTATGTGCTACCTTTTTGGAGTCCATATCATCCAGGTGGTTCTGAATACACTGAACAGTCGCTGACAAATCCGCGGAGATGAACTCGTATGGGATATTCCAACCGAGTGGGCCGAACTTCCTCCGTTCCTGTACAACAGTATGAAGAAACGCAGCGGCGTACAGCATTGGCTTCCATTGAGGCATATTAGTGACATCAAGTTGATCCTGAGGCGAAGAGATAAGAGTGAATGATAGGGAGACATCGCGGTTAAAAGTACAAGCAGTGTAGAACACAGTCAAGTAAAGCGTTGACTCTGAAGATGACCGCCGCTGAGGTCGTAGAAACATCAGTCACCAACAGTAGTCTTTCTTGAGACTACGACAACGATCAACTTCACACATCTAATGTAACTCCTAGGTTCAAACCATTTACTTTAAAGTAATTTATAGAGAAACAAGAACAAGAGGAACAAGACAGTATTCAAGATTGTTTCGGTATAATATATCATTTATAGACCCTCAGCTTGGGGAATTCGACGAAATATTACCCCTCGGGATGATATATCCATCGGGGTAATATTTCGTCTAATTTCCTTCGCTCCGGGTCTATAAATGATAATTATTTATCTGCACTTTGGCGAATAATTGTTAAATACCAATACTGGCGTATTGGTATTATTGCTGTATCAATATACCAATAATCAATAACACTTATAATCAGTGTTCGCCAGTAACGAAGTAAATTTACTTCGTTACTTTACTTAAGTAAAATATATCAGTATTTACTTGTAACGAAGTATATTTTTCAACAAATACTTTTTACTTGTAACGAAGTAAAATTTTTGTTAAATAATTACTTTTTTACTTCGTTACTTTTTGTTTTATTGGCAAAGTAAAAAAAAGTATTCGGAACGCGGAGTTGCGAAATACTCGATCCATCCGCTGGAGATCTAGAGTGGAGAAATCGCGTGAAGTTGGTTTTGCATGTGTATACGTGATTGGCAACTGTTGAGTTGGCGCCGCCAAACAGCGCCCATGCAGATTAAAGTACAGTACCTGCAGATAATTATTTGTCATGTTGGTTAGTGGTTTGAGAATATATAGTTTGTTTTAGAAGTACTTTTCTTGGATATTTTTTGCTATACTTTTACTTAAGTAAGATTTTCCGGACATATTTTTACTTTTACTTAAGTAAGATTTTCAGGCCATATTTTTACTTTTACTTAAGTAAGATTTTCAGGCCATACTTTTACTTTTACTTAAGTAATATTTTCAGGCCATACTTTTAGTTTTACTTGAGTAAGATTTTCAGGCCATACTTTTACTTTTACTTAAGTATAAACTGAGGAGTTACTTTTTACTTTTACTTAAGTACAAAATATCAGTACTTTGCTGAACACTGCTTATAATATACGAAAATGGTTTGTTAGTTTGGATCCAAACACGCTATGATGTTGCGAGAATTGAGAAAAGCGTAAAAAACACGAGCCGTATGTGAGTGTTTTTTACGTTTTTCTCAACTCTCGCAACACCCCATGTGTTTGGATCACCATCCAAACATGCAAACCATGAAGTATTTCTTTTATAAAATAACAATAACACACTAGTTTTGTTTCCTTTAAATCCCGTGTTTGGATGGCCTGATCCAAACACAGGTATTGACCAATCAGAGCTTGCGTAGCAAACATGTTATTTTATAAACCAAAGTTTATTCTTGAAACCAAGCGAGACCAGTTACGAGAAATGAAACTATAGGTCTAGACTGCATTCAGACGTTTGTATGTTATACAATATAGTGACCTTAACTGACCACGATATCGTCAATGGTACCACGATACAATCACATTCCAGTCAAAACTGTCAAGAACACCAACAATCCTCCTTGGATCGACGGAGAAGTTCGCCGACTAATTCGAAAAAAGTACACCGCTTTAAAGAAATTTCGACTTGACAAAACGCCCGAACGTAAACTAAAACTACATGTACGTTTCTTGTGCCAGAACATTAAATATGCAATTAAATGTAAACACCAAAATTACTTGGCCAAAGTTGAAGCATCGTTCAAAAACAACCCTAAGTTGTTCTGGAGCTATCACAAAGCAATACTTCATCACCACTCTACTCTAAATCCTATCATTTCCTACCATGGTCAGAAGGCAAAGACTCCAGCTGAGAAAGCAGAACTTTTCAATTCTTACTTCTGTTCAGTTTTCCGACCTGTCAGACAAATAATTAACTCTAAAACCTCTACATCTTCACCAACGCCTGATACACAAATCTCTGAAATATCTCTTAGTGTGGATGAAGTTGCTAACTGCCTGTCAAACCTAGATCCAACAAAGGCTACCGGTCCTGACGGAATTCCTAGTCGCCTCCTTAAGGAATGCAGTGCACAGATTGCACCAAGCCTTTGTGCACTGTTTAACCACTCGTTACATTCCGGACGCGTTCCGTCTGAATGGAAATCGGCCGACGTCACGCCTATACACAAAAAAGATCAGAAAGAACCTGCCAACAACTACAGACCTATATCTTTGTTGCCTATCGTTAGTAAAGTCCTAGAACGTTGTTTGCAACAGGCTTTACAACCACGTAAGAGCCATGATTACTCAATTACAGCATGGCTTTCTAAGCGGACGTTCCTGCGTCACGCAGCTTTTATCAACACTACACTCTATTGGACAATTACTTGACAAAAATACTCAGACTGACGTACTATTCTTGGATTTCGCTAAAGCTTTCGACTCGGTGGATCATGGTATTCTCTTAGAAAAACTAAAGGGTTACGGTATATCTGGTAATCTTCACCAGTGGTTGACCGATTATCTACTTCGTCGTACTCAACGAGTTGTGGTAGAAGGCGCTGCTTCGCAATGGTCTCCTGTCACTTCTGGTGTGCCACAGGGAAGCATCTTGGGTCCAATCGCCTTTCCTGTTTGATTACCATCTAGGCGCTGCTGAACTGTCACGTGTCCAAAAATAAATCGATCTTGGTATCACAGTAACCAGCAACCTATCCTGGGACTCCCATATCTCTTCTATTGGAGCTAAGGCCAACAAGTTGCTGGGGTTACTTAGAAGAACCTGTCCTCTGCTTACTGACCGTAATGTTCGACGAACACTTTATATATCCCTTGTAAAGTCACAGCTATGCTATGCCACCGAAGTCTGGTCACCATCTCTGAGTACCCACAAGTCCAGACTTGAACGCGTTCAGAGACGTGCAACAAGATGGATCCTTAAATCCAACATTGGGGGAATGTCATACAAGGAGCGCCTTCTGGCTCTAAATATGTTGCCCTTGGCTTACGACAGAGAAATCAAGGATCTATGTTTTTTTTATAAGGCTTTGTATGGACTCTCTGATCTAAATGTTTATAACTTTGTCTCGTTTGTTAGTCATAATCGTACCCGCATCTGTAAAAATCCTACCCTTATGCTTAAAGCACCATCCTGTAAAACTAGTACTTTCCAAGCCTCCTACTTTAACAGAATTGTTCCTCTCTGGAATTCTGTTTGTAAAATAGCACCACCCAATAGTCTCTGCAGTCTTGCAACATTCAAAAGATTTTTACGCAATACTTATTTATCATTACTAACATCTACTTTTGACGTCGATATGACTTGTACATGGTCATTATACCGTAACTGCTCCTGTCACTGATAGTTTTCCAATGTACCAACTGCTTGAATTCCACAGAGCATCGTTGTATGTGTGCAGCTTCAACCTCGTTCTTCTGAATTCCACTCAGTTTTATTCATTTTGTTCTTTCAGTGGAGTTCGGAAGAATGGGGTTGGGGCTGCGCGTGTGTGTTGGTGCATTGTATATATATTTTTAATTTCAACGGGAAAGCGCCTCGCATGGGTCCTCGAGTCCCGTTCGCGCTCTTTCCGTTTGGGTATTTTTTGTATTTACGTACATTAATGTCTAATAAAATCGACTAAATCAATGTTTTAATACTGTTGACTACCTGTGAGATGCCTGCATATGTTCTTTTCACTCCAGTTTTAATACCCTGAGGTGGTTCATTGGTAAACTTGATAGAGGACTGCAGAAAGTTGATCGGATATTTCGGGTGTTCCTCCGCAGTGATCCACAAGCGGAAGTTGTCGTTTATGGGCTCTGTCGTTAACACCTACAACGACGAAAGTATAATTAAATTATTTCAAAGAAAGTTTTCAAAAGAGATATTTTCCAAAGAGATATTTTCCAAAAATGAAGAAGAAGGATCACCCTCTACATTTTATGCTCCCAAAACCTAAGATGAACGAACGCAGGTATAGCCTACGAAGTGGATATAACAATACTGTCCTTTTCGGAAATAATTAATTAATTAATTAATCAATTAATTAATTGTAATTAATTATAATAAAATAAATTTAATTAATTAATTAATTAATTAACAAATTAATAATTTAATTTTAAAATTAACTAAAATTAATTAATTAGAAATAATTAAAATTCATTAAAAATACTTAATTAAAATTAATTGATTATAATTAAGTATTGTAAATAAAATTATAATTAACATAGCAATGAAGAATTAATTAATTAAACGGGATTAAATCAGAGCCAACTATTAAAGATTAAATAAGATATAACTGTTATTTCAACGATTTTCGAAATCAAACTTTGCACTATTACTAATTGGTGTGGTATCTTAAGAAATTGCGAGTTTATTATTTTTTGGACTTATGAAAAATGTGCATAAAACATTGCTCATTTCATAGAGGGAAAACTGGACGTTGTAGGCATTCGACTAGCAGCCATTTTATGCCTTGCCAAAGTGTATGTAGTGGAACTAACATTATGAATAAATCTATACTTACTGTATCAAGTAATTAATCAAGAAAGTTTAATCCTAAATGGCAGTTTTGCAAAAGAACCCAACCACCCTCGGCCATAAACTGTTGTAAGAGACGACGAGCGTGAACTTCTTGACCTTGTCCCATTGAAATGGCGCGACATTCTAGATCACGTAAGGAACAAAACTGAATTTGAAACGTCTTTTAAAAACTAGTTATTTTAAAAGGGTAGTGCTTTGCGCGCTTGTTTTCTTCTTGGTGGCCATTTTATGGGACGCCTATTTCAGTTCACAAACGAATCCGTCGATATTTGATCAATCCTTCTTATAAATTATCCATTTTCAAGTTTTCTGAGAAGTAAATATACCCGAGCGATCAATTATTGTGATATTTTTCGTAAAATTGATCATTTACCATAGTAATCTTTTCGATACATAGAAGCTGCTGCGAGCGCTTCGCCTCCGAAGCGTGGAAGGCCGGGTTATGCTGCTGAAACAGCGCGAATAAGTTTGCGAATGGAAGTGTTTGATGAGTGACCTTGAACATTAACTTCATAACGCCCCGAAGTCAGGATCGGACTCCAATTTCAACATTTCCAAATAAATCTAGAGTTCACATGCAAATTATAGTTCGAACGATGCGATGCACTGCAATCAATTCGTATGAAAACAAAAACACAAGCGCGCAAAGCACTACCCTGACAATCACTCTTTAATTAATATAGGAGCGAGTGAATTCTAACTCTCAGACTCGACGCTGTCCTATTGTCACCCCTCTCTATACCATTACCACCACATTCTCCATGTCTATCTCCAGTTTATACCTATCCACCAACATCCTGATCAACATCCTTATCCCATCCCTCATCACCACCCCCTCCATTAACTTTACCCCTATCCCTCATCGCAATCTCTTATCCCAACCCTCATCCCCATATCTTATCACCATCCCCACCTCTTATCATTTGTCATAGAATAAAAACACTGACCGTTCCCGATCCTAAGGTAAATCAGTTGTTGAAGGTTTTCTCGCAATTTTGGATCACAAACTACGGCTCCTTGACATGAACTACATAGAGCAGGTGGTTTCTCCAAGATAGCCGCAGAGAAATATCTTGGCTTCATTTTTGGAAAATTTCAATTTTCAATTTCAAAATTTCATTTTCAATCTTGGCAACAATGGATCCTTGATCCAGTCTCATATCATTGAAACCAACTTACCAAGCCTGTTCTTCTTACATAATGACTCAACGTTAGCGGTAGGATCAGAGCCCATGGACAGCAGACAAACCATGGGTGTCCGAGGATCACTTTCCTCCCACATCGTCTCCAAGTTGAGAATAACACCTTCCGCAAACTAAATGTAAAGTAAAAATGTTAACATATTAAATTTTCGTAAGGGAAGAGCCCTTTGACCGCAAGCGTTGAGAACAAAATACGTGAAGAACAAGATTGACAAGACAGAGGAGGACCCCCTGTGGTGAAAAAGGGGAGACAGTGTGGCATATTTATTTATTTTATTTTATTTTACAAGCTTTGCCAAAAAGGTGGCGGGGATGTCCCACAGAGCTTGTTGCTCCATTACGGGGTCCCTATGATATAACATTAAATCAAACAGATAACATGGTTAATATCTAAACTAAGACATAAACTAACAGCACATTTTAACAAGCAAACTAGATAGGGGACGACATGAGTGACATTTTACACAGACTGTTTTAAACGTTTGCGGAATTTATACATCGTATACGTGTTCGGTTGCATGTTGATAGTACTTTAACAATTCAGATTTGAATTGGCCTATAGAGAGATTAGGATATCGTAAATATGATGGCAATGAATTGAAAATTCTTGGTGCCCTACAATAGAAGCTATTCTGGAAAGTTAGAGTGTTTACTTTAGGAATATTTAAATTTACACGACTGGAAGACTTGACGGAGATGTAAGGATCATTTGAAGCAAATATTGACTTGAAAACGTATACCAAGTCCAGGTACTCATGCCATCTGAGTGGATGTAGTAAGTTGGCTGAGCGAGTCGTGGAGAATGAGTGGGGCGAAGGTGTTGTGGGATTTTATGGTGCAGTGTGATCGAAAGATCAAGCATAGAAAGCCAGACATTGTGTTGATAGACAAAAAGATAGTTGATGTGGCAATCCCTGAGGACGGTAAAGTAGCAACAAGAGAAGACAAGAAGGTTGAAAGGTATGAGGAGCTGAGGATTGAAATTGGAGAGTTGTGAAAAATAAATAAGGTGGAGGTTGTGCCGGTGGTGATAGGAGCACTTGGATCTGTCAGCAAGAGACTCGAAAATTGGATAGAGAAACTAGACCTACGATTAAAGATACCACAGCTACAAAACACTCTTTTCACAAATCGTGTTTTTAGTCTTGTTGGATGTCCAACCATCCTCCTCACTGGCTAGCCAGTGGGGTAGCCGGTTTAGTCGCCGCTCGGACATAACTATACCTTTGTTGACTGATAGTACGGTCAGGGCACCATGATCTTATCAACAACAGTTTCCTGAAGGTATCCAAAGACTCCTCGTAACCGTCGGGGATGGAACTGTCTTCGGGACTGTCCGAGTCTAACCACGCTTTCCAGCTCTTGTCGTTACGTGAAATCTAAACATTGAAAAGTAAGTGATTTAGGAACCGATATAAGGTAGGTAGGTAGGTAGGTAGGTAGGTAGGTAGGTAGATAGGTAGGTAGGTGGTAGGTAGGTAGGTAGGTAGGTAGGTAGGTAGGTAGGTAGGTAGGTAGGTAGGTAGGTAAGTAAGTAGCTAGGTTGGTAGGTAGGTAGGTAGGTAGCTAGGTAGGTAGCTAGGTTGGTAGGTAGGTAGGTAGGTAGGTAGGTAGGTAGGTAGCTAGGTTGGTAGGTAGGTAGGTAGGTAGGTAGGTAGGTAGGTAGGTAGGTAGGCAGGTAGGTAGGTAGGTAGGTAGGTAGGTAGGTAGGTAGGTAGGTAGGTAGGTAGGTAGGTAGGTAGGTAGGTAGGTAGGTAAAACTTTATTTAAACACGCTAGCCTCGTCAACATTAGCTGATTTTGACAAGGGGCGTCACACTATTTTATGCATGCATGCAATACGAATAAAATTAACACACAAAAGTTCTATTATATGTACAAGTAATATAGTCATATGAATAAAATAAAAAATTATTTGTCAAGAAGTAGGTTTGATCACAGCATCATAATATAAGTCGGGCGTATCTTCCTCTTAAAACAATCAATCATATCGGCCAATTTAGCTTCCCGCGAAAGATCATTCCACAACATGGCACCGCTATATTTAACTTGTGTTGACGATAATATTGAAGTGCTAGAACAACGGTACTTTGCTAAAAATGATACACAAGTATTGTACTGTGTAGGTAGTGTAGAAATACAAATTAAATACTATAAAAGGTTGGTGTACTACCAAAATAATGTGGAGGAGATCAAAGTGTTGTGCTGTGTAGGTAGTGTAGAAATACAAATTAAATACTATAAAAGGTTGGTGTACTACCAAAATAATGTGAAGGAGATCAAAGTGTTGTACTGTGTAGGTAGTGTAGAAATACAAATTAAATACTATAAAAGGTTGGTGTACTACCAAAATAATGTGAAGGAGATCAAAGTGTTGTGCTGTGTAGGTAGTGTAGAAATACAAATCAAATACTATAAAAGGTTGGTGTACTACCAAAATAATGTGAAGGAGATCAAAGTGTTGTACTGTGTAGGTAGTGTAGAAATACAAATCAAATACTACAAAAGGTTGGTGTACTACCAAAATAATGTGAAGGAGATCAAAGTGTTGTACTGTGTAGGTAGTGTAGAAATACAAATTAAATACTATAAAAGGTTGGTGTACTACCAAAATAATGTGAAGGAGATCAAAGTGTTGTACTGTGTAGGTAGTGTAGAAATACAAATTAAATACTATAAAAGGTTGGTGTACTACCAAAATAATGTGAAGGAGATCAAAGTGTTGTACTGTGTAGGTAGTGTAGAAATACAAATCAAATACTACAAAAGGTTGGTGTACTAGCAAAATAATGTGAAGGAGATCAAAGTGTTGTACTGTGTAGGTAGTGTAGAAATACAAATTAAATACTATAAAAGGTTGGTGTACTACCAAAATAATGTGAAGGAGATCAAAGTGTTGTACTGTGTAGGTAGTGTAGAAATACAAATTAAATACTATAAAAGGTTGGTGTACTACCAAAATAATGTGAAGGAGATCAAAGTATTGTACTGTGTAGGTAGTGTAGAAATACAAATTAAATACTATAAAAGGTTGGTGTACTACCAAAATACTGTAAAGGAGATCAAAGTGTTGTACTGTGTAGGTAGTGTAGAAATACAAATCAAATACTATAAAAGGTTGGTGTACTACCAAAATAATGTGAAGGAGATCAAAGTGTTGTACTGTGTAGGTAGTGTAGAAATACAAATCAAATACTATAAAAGGTTGGTGTACTACCAAAATAATGTGAAGGAGATCAAAGTGTTGTACTGTGTAGGTAGTGTAGAAATACAAATCAAATACTATAAAAGGTTGGTGTACTACCAAAATAATGTGAAGGAGATCAAAGTATTGTACTGTGTAGGTAGTGTAGAAATACAAATCAAATACTATAAAAGGTTGGTGTACTACCAAAATAATGTGAAGGAGATCAAAGTATTGTACTGTGTAGGTAGTGTAGAAATACAAATCAAATACTATAAAAGGTTGGTGTACTACCAAAATAATGTGAAGGAGATAAAAGTGTTGTACTGTGTAGGTAGTGTAGAAATACAAATCAAATACTATAAAAGGTTGGTGTACTACCAAAATAATGTGAAGGAGATCAAAGTGTTGTACTGTGTAGGTAGTGTAGAAATACAAATTAAATACTATAAAAGGTTGGTGTACTACCAAAATAATGTGAAGGAGATCAAAGTGTTGTGCTGTGTAGGTAGTGTAGAAATACAAATTAAATACTATAAAAGGTTGGTGTACTACCAAAATAATGTGAAGGAGATCAAAGTGTTGTGCTGTGTAGGTAGTGTATAAATAGAAATCGAAAACTCTAAAAGGTTGGTGTACTACCAAAATAATGTGAAGGAGATCAAAGTGTTGTGCTGTGTAGGTAGTGTAGAAATACAAATCAAATACTATAAAAGGTTGGTGTACTACCAAAATAATGTGAAGGAGATCAAAGTGTTGTACTGTGTAGGTAGTGTAGAAATACAAATCAAATACTATAAAAGGTTGGTGTACTACCAAAATAATGTGAAGGAGATCAAAGTGTTGTACTGTGTAGGTAGTGTAGAAATACAAATCAAATGCTATAAAAGGTTGGTGTACTACCAAAATAATGTGAAGGAGATCAAAGTGTTGTACTGTGTAGGTAGTGTAGAAATACAAATCAAATACTATAAAAGGTTGGTGTACTACCAAAATAATGTGAAGGAGATCAAAGTGTTGTACTGTGTAGGTAGTGTAGAAATACAAATCAAATGCTATAAAAGGTTGGTGTACTACCAAAATAATGTGAAGGAGATCAAAGTATTGTACTGTGTAGGTAGTGTAGAAATACAAATCAAATACTATAAAAGGTTGGTGTACTACCAAAATAATGTGAAGGAGATAAAAGTGTTGTACTGTGTAGGTAGTGTAGAAATACAAATCAAATACTATAAAAGGTTGGTGTACTACCAAAATAATGTGAAGGAGATCAAAGTGTTGTACTGTGTAGGTAGTGTAGAAATACAAATTAAATACTATAAAAGGTTGGTGTACTACCAAAATAATGTGAAGGAGATCAAAGTGTTGTGCTGTGTAGGTAGTGTAGAAATACAAATTAAATACTATAAAAGGTTGGTGTACTACCAAAATAATGTGAAGGAGATCAAAGTGTTGTGCTGTGTAGGTAGTGTATAAATAGAAATCGAAAACTCTAAAAGGTTGGTGTACTACCAAAATAATGTGAAGGAGATCAAAGTGTTGTGCTGTGTAGGTAGTGTAGAAATACAAATCAAATACTATAAAAGGTTGGTGTACTACCAAAATAATGTGAAGGAGATCAAAGTGTTGTACTGTGTAGGTAGTGTAGAAATACAAATCAAATACTATAAAAGGTTGGTGTACTACCAAAATAATGTGAAGGAGATCAAAGTGTTGTACTGTGTAGGTAGTGTAGAAATACAAATCAAATGCTATAAAAGGTTGGTGTACTACCAAAATAATGTGAAGGAGATCAAAGTGTTGTACTGTGTAGGTAGTGTAGAAATACAAATCAAATACTATAAAAGGTTGGTGTACTACCAAAATAATGTGAAGGAGATCAAAGTGTTGTACTGTGTAGGTAGTGTAGAAATACAAATCAAATGCTATAAAAGGTTGGTGTACTACCAAAATAATGTGAAGGAGATCAAAGTGTTGTGCTGTGTAGGTAGTGTAGAAATACAAATCGAAAACTCTAAAAGGTTGGTGTACTACCAAAATAATGTGAAGGAGATCAAAGTGTTGTACTGTGTAGGTAGTGTAGAAATACAAATCAAATACTATAAAAGGTTGGTGTACTACCAAAATAATGTGAAGGAGATCAAAGTGTTGTGTTGTATAGATAGTGTAGAAATACAAATCAAATACTATAAAAGGTTGGTGTACTACCAGAATAATGTGAAGGAAATCAAAGTGTTGTACTGTGTAGGTAGTGTAGAAATACAAATTAAATACTATAAAAGGTTGGTGTACTACCAAAATAATGTGAAGGAGATCAATGTGTTGTGTTGTGTAGGTAGTGTAGAAATACAAATCAAATACTATAAAAGGTTGGTGTACTACCAAAATAATGTGTAGGAGATCAAAGTGTTGTACTGTGTAGGTAGTGTATAAATACAAATCAAATACTATAAAAGGTTGGTGTACTACCAAAATAATGTGAAGGAGATCAAAGTGTTGTGCTGTGTAGGTAGTGCAGAAATACAAATCAAATACTATAAAAGGTTGGTGTTCAGACGGGAAACGAACGCGCAACCTTCGTTATCTCAGATTAGACGCTCTAACCATTGAGCTACCAGAACTCAGATGGCAGAGCGAAGGCTACGTTGTGTACTAGTTCTTACGTGAGACATACGTACTACAAATCTGCAGTCTCGATATGTCTGTATATCTTATCTATATCAGATAAATATTAGTGACTTGCAGCTTGGTTGTTATACAGACATATCGAGACTGCTGATTTAGTAGTAAGTATGTCGCACGTACGAACCAGTACGCAACGTAGCCTGCTCTCTGTCATATGAATCCTGGTAGCTCAATGGTTAGAGCGTCCAACCGGAGATCAGAATGTTGCGGGTTCGATTAACGTTTTTCTGAGTTTGCGTTTAAGCTTGAGTAGAAAACAATTCACCAAATCAACTCATCTTTATCATCCTTATCACGTCACTCGTCGCTATACTCGATAATAACTATCGACAATTAGATAGCGAGTCATGTAGCCAATCAGATATGCAGACTATACTAGTACGTTTTTACTAATTAAGTACATGTATATTGTCATTTGAAATTTTCCACAAGCACTTCTGCTTATTCTACATCATAATCGAGTGTAAATACCCAGGCCTCATTAATATTTTTTTGTGCCTGCAAGCAGAATTTAGAAGTTGGAAATTGCCTGCAAAAATTTTGTGTGCTGTGTGCGAACCATAGGAAACAAGGGTTTGGAAAACTTCACGACGCTTGCGCTTCTGGCTTCGGAAAACAAACGCTTTGGTGGGGAAAGTTGCCACAAACGATATTATTTGTTCGTTGTCTATAAGCGTACCTTAGTTTGCAATTTTATTGCATGCAATAAAACCTGAAAAATCTTACATCGCGACATGCTCCTGACAAAAAATATTATTTTGAAAACGTATACGTTTACAAAACAGCTAATGAACTAAAAAAATAAAATCTCTGTGCCTGCACAAACGTTCTGAATTGTAAATAGTGCCTGCGAACGTCATACTTTGTAAACACAGTTTTAATAACTAGCTAAAAAATCAGCAAAAAAATTGTGCCTGCACAAATCGAAAATGTGCCTGCGAGCGGGAGGCCTGGTAAATACCAAATGGTGATTTCGAAATACCCTTATACAGACGATACATAGATGATCGTCAAGCTCATATCCTCAGAAAATGTCCCGAACAAGAATCAAACCTGTAACCTTCTGATTGCCAGTGAGATGCTCTAACCATTAAGCTACAGAGACTCAGATGGGAGAGCAAAGGTTACAATGTACTGGTATATTCAATTGATATATGTCCTGCCTATGGGGAATAGCTCATATATGGTGGAAGTCTATATTATGATAAGAGATCTTTGTTGACTTACTTTCTTTCTATCGCCCAATTCTAGGGAAGCTCCGACGCTCCACATCAAGGCAAATACAAAGAGCTTTTCCAGGAATGCTGCGTCCGCTTGTTTTGGAGCATCTTCTTCAGGAATTAGACCTTGGAGAAGGTTGATGGCCTGCATTTAAATGTGGTTACACTCGAGCAACTGTAATGGAGTTAGAGGAAAACATACATTAAACGACTACATGTATATTATTTAGTATTTACCACACTGATATAGTTGTATTGCAGTTAGCAGTCAGGCATGATTTGGTCGAACCAAATGACTTTGTACAGTAAGTGCCTATCACTCCAAATTCGATATTACTTACATAGATTCTACATGCAGTGAATAGTTACAATATGCCAAGAAATGTTTTATGATTTCAGAGCTTTGCGTTGATGTGCTATTAAGGTTTGTTTGTCGTTGTGACGTCTACCCAGTCATCATTTTGGATACAATATTCTGCTGCTAGAGAAATTTGATCTAATTCAAACGTTGATGATACAGTGTATACTTGAACGCTATACTAGAGATCAACTTTTTCACTCAAATCCTCAACCAGTCTTTCCACACGGAAAGCAGGAAAGAAAGACAAATTCCTCACTCATTAGCAGTTCGGAAAACAAGCCTTTCTAGAACATCAACACAAAGCTCAAATCATAAAACATTTTGACATTCAACTATTCACTTCATGAAGAATATATATCAGCGGTCGGTCGGTTGGACGGATGAATACTATTTACCTCTATCTTTGGCACAAGATTTTGCTGCACGAAGAGCCTGAGGGGAGAAAATACTTTCTCGAACAAAGGCATCAATATTTCACCTTCATTGACTGGTCGGGAATTTAGCCAACCCTAGAAGATTCATGAATAACAAGTCGAAGTTAAAGAAAAGGAGAAAGACAAACAGACAGACAGACAGACAGACACTGACCTGGAGGATTGGCTTTGTTGGAGGATTGACAGTTTGCAGCACAACTGCCACAACATTGTTCACAGTTGTCAGCACAACATTGTTCACAGTTGACAGTACAACATTGTTCAGTTGTCAGCACAACATTGTTCACAGTTGACAGTACAACATTGTTCACAGTTGTCAGTACAACATTGTTCACAGTTGGCAGCACAACATTGTTCACAGTTGACAGCACAACATTGTTCACAGTTGACAGCACAACATTGTTCACAGTTGGCAGCACAACATTGTTCACAGTTGGCAGCACAACATTGTTCACAGTTGGCAGCACAACATTGTTCACAGTTGTCAGCACAACATTGTTCACAGTTGACAGCACAACATTGTTCACAGTTGACAGCACAACATTGTTCACAGTTGACAGCACAACATTGTTCACAGTTGACAGCACAACATTGTTCACAGTTGGCAGCACAACATTGTTCACAGTTGACAGCACTGTTCACAGTTGACAGCACAACATTGTTCACAGTTGACAGCACAACATTGTTCACAGTTGGCAGCACAACATTGTTCACAGTTGACAGCACAACATTGTTCACAGCACAACATTGTTCACAGTTGTCAGCACAGCATTGTTCACAGTTGACAGTACAACATTGTTCACAGTTGACAGTACAACATTGTTCACAGTTGACAGCACAACATTGTTCACAGTTGACAGTACAACATTGTTCACAGTTGACACCACAACATTTCACAGTTGGCAGCACAACATTGTTCACAGTTGTCAGCACAACATTGTTCACATCTGTTGACAAACTGTGTATGCAATGCATGGAGGTCAGAGAGTGTATGGTAATAACTAATAACAGAGAGTTAAACTGTTGAATCTCAAGGTATTCTTTATTTCCTGTACAATACCTATCCTCTAATTACTTTTAAACTGTCTTTCAGGTAGTATTTTACCAATAGACCCGACAGTACCTTACCTATTATGACACATAAATATATTAGTGTCTCCTACCAGAATCCTTTTCTACATATCTTTTTGTGATGTTAAGTTGAGCAAATGTTTTCCAACTCCCAGAGTCAGTTTAACATTAACATGAGTAAGGAAAGATTGCAAGGAATTATGGCAGCAGTAGTCGCTAATAGATTTGTATAATATCATAATGGCTAGAAGGTCTATTGTTCACCAACCAGTTCCTATGTTTGAATAACATGATACATGTAGTAATTTGTTTTCTTTGCCATATTACCAGTAAGATAAAACAGTTCATAATTAAATATTGACAGTGTTATGTACAGTCAGTCCTAATCATGTTTTATCTGTTTCTCTAATAGTTTCCCAAAGTTTGTGAAGCCTTGTTTTCCTTTGTTGAATGAATTTGGTCCAGATGACGTGGCAGTGTCTCTAATAAAAAATCAATCAGAGAATCAGGAGAATTTAAGAAGGGATCTAAATCATCATATACATTACTTCTAACTATTCTGTAAACATGGGTAACTAGAAATGACAACCCTAACATAGTTCAATTTCTGAAACATTTTTAAAATTGTCATGTACTGATGTACATGTACAACATTATAAAATAACATTTTGTGAACGCAACTGGTGATTAGCTGAAAGCCATGTTTCTATTTAAATAATAGAATATGTATGCCCAGGTCTCTATAACGTTATCGAAACCCGATCGTGATGTAATAAAAGCACAAGAGGAGTGCAGTCCTCGCAATTTTGATAAATCTTCTTTTTAAAAAAGAAAGCAATTTTTTGCCGCCGATATTTCGAAGTTCGGCGGCAGTTCGGCGGCAATTTTGTTGTCTCTTATAAAATGACACTTTGACAGAGAACTGAATTATTTTATAATATTCTCTTGACTCTACTGATTAAAAGTGTTTGATATTCGAGGAAACGTTGTTTCACACACAATAACATTGAGACCAGCTATCAATATTTTAGTTTTAACTTTTTTTACACTACGGACGTTGTTCTAAAATTGTTGGTACATAGCAACGTTAGAACAACGTCGTGTTCCGGCAGGTGAGGGTAAAAAATGAATCCTAAAACTAAAAGTAAACATTACTTATAAGCAGAATAATAAGAGAAAAACCTCAATGACAAAGATAACTTTCACTTTTTTAATACATATATATATATATATATATATTAAGTGAAAAAGCTGTCGCTACTCGAGTTTCACGCTTATACGCGATCGTCAGGCAACTGGCAGACTCGATCTAGTCTGTCAGTTGCCTGACGATCGCGTATAAGCGTGAAACTCGAGTAGCGACAGCTTTTTCACTTAATAAATATTCGCTCTACCTATAATGGTATTGAGCGCTCTAAAACCTTTTGCCAACTGTGTGACTTTGTTACATATTCTTCTTGGTATATATATATATATATATATATATATATATATATTATATATATATATATATATATATATATATATATATATATATATATATATATATATATCAGGCCTTGTGATGAAAAAAACAGAGGAGATTGATCAATCAAGCACCTGAACTGAGCCAGGTGCTTGATTGAGCACCTGGGTTAAAAGTCAAAATATACAGTAGTATACGGTCATAAACGACAACGACGAACGTGTAACCCAAATTAATGCCTGAAAAGATTTAAACCAAACATTAACAATTTTATTGAACTACAGAACAATATAATATATAATATATATATACATTGTGAAACACAACAAATACAATGCCAAACAATAACATGGCAGGCTAGTAATTAGTACATGTAAATGTGCATAAGCATTTAAATTTTAAAGTTAAAATCAATACTTATACATGATATTAATCAATATCATATGATATCAAGTTCAGTTTAACATGGCTATTTTTATATTAATAGTAATTATTTATTAATTAATATATTAAATGTGCTTAAGTATTTAAAGTTAAAGTAAATACTATAGTTATTAGTACTCAAGTTCTCTGTGTTCTAATTGTCAGAATCAATAGTCATAGAGTCAACAAGTTCCTGATCATCATCTGTAACATAAACATCACATTAACTGATGGAACTAGTACTACTATCAGTGTCACTGTCTGTGTCATAATCATCAAGGACAGATGGATCTAAAACTTGAACCTTTTCTAGTGGTTCATCAATATCATGATCTGATTCATCTCTAGCCTTCGTAATTTTTTTGGATCTCTTTTTGTTCATGTATGATGTCAAGGCAGTCTCGATAATTTTGCCAATTTTTGAATGTACGCAGTTCAACCTTTTTCGGGTTTTCCCCAGCCATTGAACGACTATGAAAACAAGAACACGTGCACCTGAAGTGAGGAATGCCTGAACGCAGAACAGCCTGATCGCAGGCCTAAGTTCCGGTATCTGAGCGCTGCTGTAGCCACGCTGTTTCGCCGAATATTAACCACGCTGTTTCGCCGAATAGCCACGCTGTTTCGCCGAATTTGGAGACAAAATTTTCAAAAAATAAAGCATAAAACCACAGTATTTTGCAACCTAATCATCTTATTTCAGGCGATCGATTAATCGAGATAGAACATTGGCCAAGGGGAGTGCGGAGGCGATCGATCGATCTCGATCGCCTCAGATTACAAGGCCTGATATATATACAGTCAATTCAAAAAAGGTTGTCTTTGAAACATATAAACCTTAAACATTGAGCGCGCAAGATAGGGTGGGAATTCTTATTTGAATTCAGGAGCGATTTGTTAGAATGCCGGCCGCATACAGTCAATATTTAAGGCTGCGTTTACACTAGAGCAAAAGTAATCGGATTCGTATTGTTTTTTATTCCCATGAGGATGCAAAACAATATGAATCCGGTTGGCTTTTGCTCTAGTGTAAACGTAGCCTAAGATGGAGAGCAATTTGGTTGACGGAAATAGTGGGTATTGAGGTCCAGGAAGTGGGTTTTTACCTACAGATATCGAGTAAAATGACAAATCGCTATATTCAAAAGTTCAGAAATTTAGGAAATGTCAGCACTTCTATCATCGGTAGACCGTATTATTGTATATCAATACATCCACACGAAGAACGACATGGTACAAATGGAATTGCTGCTGCAGTATCCAAATAGAACGATTGCAGAAGTATTGTAAAAGTATATGAAGAAACGGGATCGCAATATTCGTGCTCCACTCTTCGTGATACTATTTAAGAAAAAACATAACTCGGAAAGTTATTGTCTAGCGTATATAACTGGTTTTTGAAAAAATAAAAAATAAGTATTTATTAATGGCATGCTGAAATCTCTATTCAAACAAAATTGCACAACAAAGATGCGATGATGCGAGAGCAGAATTTTGGGCTTCGGCGTGTTTATTACCTCGAGAGATGTTCGTTTTCCTTGACGCATATGTAAGTTGATTAATAATTTGCATGTTGTTTTGTGCTGACAATTCATTAATTGGGAACCAGGCGGGAACATCAAATTCCCACGAGAGTCTAAATGCGCAGAATTATTCTAAGGATGTTCTGTTCAGTTAAAATTAAAGCGTACATCCCATGGGAAATTTCACACCTCTTGCATGTTGCCATCTACATGTTCTCTACAGTGTGTGTGTTCTCATGATTCTTTTAGGCTGTAAAGTAACGTAAAGAGTATATTCACTTTGACCATGAAAGAGGTTTAAAAGAGAAACAAGATGGCAATCCATGGTCCCAAAGGCTTTTTGCAGAACAAAAGAAACTATGCTTATTTAAGAATTATGTGCGTTTAGACTCATGGGAATTTGATATTCCCGTCTGGTTTCTATTTTATTAATTGCAGCACAAAACATGCACATTTTTAGTCAACTTAGATATCCACTTTCGTCAAGGAAAACGAACATCTCTGGAGATAATAAGCGCGTCGAAGCTCGAAATTCTGCTCTCGCATCTTTGTTGTGCAATTTTGCTTAACTATAAAAGCGATTTCAGCAAGCCGTTAATTAATACATCATTTTTATTTTTACAAAACCATGCGCTAGACATGCACTAACCTTCCGAGTAATGTTTTTTTTCTTCTTAAATATAGTAATAATGAGCGAAGCATGCATATATTGCGACGGACCCTGTTTCTTCATATACTTTGTCCAACACTTCTGCAATCGCTCTATCTGGATACTGCAGCAGCAATTCCATTATTACCAATTCTTCGTGCGGATGTATTGATATACAATAATATGGTCTAGCGATCCGTGCTGACATTTCCTAAATTTCTGAACTTTTGAATATAGCGATTTATCGTTTTACTAGATATCTGTAGGAAAAAACCCACTTAAATCTGGACCTCAATACCCACTATTTCTGTCAACCAAATTGCTCTCCATCGTAAATCTTGACTGTATGCGGCCGCCATTCTAACAAAACCCTCCTGAATTTAAATAAGAATTCCCAACCTACATTGCACGCTTAATGTTTAAGGTTTATATGTTTCAAAGACAACCTTTTTTGAATTGACTGTATATATATATATATATATATATATATCATATCATATCATATCATATCATATCATATCATATCATATCATATCATATCATATCATCGTCAGTTTCTGATTATATGTCATCGAAGCACATGGACGAAACCAAACCCGTCGTTACACGTGGCCAGCGGTGTGTATGTTTGGTGGAACTTGAAGTTACATGAAGTATATCAGAACTACTTTCGATGTATTTTAAAATAAGCCACAAAAATAAAAGTGTTCACAAAAGAATAGCTCACTTTCCCGAATTATTTTCTGTGAAGTAAACTACAAATAATTAAAATCATAATCATATGTTCATACTTGGAAGAATTAATCGAATTGAGAAGGCAGTGAAGCATCATCAGTGACACAAAAATTCGTCGGCGGCAAAAAATTGCCGCCGATAATTTAATCTTCGGCGGCATTATCGGCGGCAATTGCCTTTTGCCGCCGAAAATTGCGAGGACTGGGAGTGTATGGAAAACATGGAAAGATTATGCCAATATATGGGTCATCCCAGAAAAGATCCATGCTCCCCTACGGAGGAAACCTGTCCTATCCGAAGGGGGAGGGGGTAAAATTAACTACAGATTTGCTTAAATTATTGTAGGAAGAACAATTTGCCATTTCCCCCATGCGGGGAGTATGGATATTTTCTGGAATGACCCAATGTATATTACTAATGTATATTACCAATGTATTATTATTAATATATAATGGCATACGCCATTGTAAACAGTAAGGAGAATTTCCGTAATTTAAAAATCTATTGCCATATTATTTTTACTTGTTTGCTTTCGTGTGTTTTTTTATAAAAGAAATAGAAAACATTTTTTCTCTGTAACCATACGTTATAGAAACACTCGTGGAAGTTTGGGTGAACTCAAAATTTCATTCCCACTATGATTTCTCATTCTCTCAAACGTATTTCTACAACTTGTGTTTCTATAATGGTATGGAAATTAGAAAACGTTGTCTATTTTGTAAATATGCAGTTGGCAACATGTTTACAAGAAGTCATAACTGATCTATAAGTCAAATGTAACAGTTAAAAGTTGAAAATCAGCTGATGGTCAGCTTGCTGGGGTTAGTCTGTAGCTTTTGTTGGCTTTACCACACTAGGCAAGTTTTCCATATGGCATGCAGGTACAGTAGAGTACTTACTTTCCTAAATTTCTCATACGCATTTTAGCTTCTTTTGGAATCTCTTCTTCATCGTCACTCTGTATAATATACAAATACATGTGAAGCTGATTGTCCAGGTTGTTGTAGTCTTGACTCTTGAGAAAGACTATTGTTGGTGACTGATGTTTGGACGGCCTCAGTGGCGGTCATCTTCAGAGTAAAGTTAAGCATGTTTGTCAGAGTTTGCCTATATATTATACATATATAATACGTTTGGTTCATTACGTCATTGTTTGTTTGTGTCATAATTAGTGTGAGTGGCTGTTGCGTTAAGCGTGGGCCAATATTGTTCGTCATTGGTTGTTTGTGTCATAATCAATAATAATAATAATAAATGTCTTTATTGAAGATTTGAAACAAACGTTCAAATTTACAGTGAATCGTATATAAATTATAAATTAGAATTACATAAACCTAATAAATATTTACAAAATCCTTCTATTACAGTGTCTATCAATCACACTTCATGTTCATGTTCTTATCATTTCTAAACATACTTGAAGAGGCATCTATTTACAAAGCAACGTTTAAATCTCTCAGTCCTAATTTTGGGTAGAATAAACGGATGGCCACGAGGTCTCAAAATTCTTGCCTTTTTATTCGGCAATAAATCATGCAAGGGATTATCAGAATTAGTACTAATTTTATGCCAAAGTCTCCGATCGAATTTTTCCAGTAAATCAAGGGCTGGAGTTATTGTGAGTGGGTGTTGCATTATGCGTTAAGCACAGGTCTATTATAGGCAAATGCTGACAAACATGCTTTACTGGACTCTGAAGATGACTGCCACTGAGGCTTGCTTGCAATTCTGATAGTTAATTATTTTGGCCTCCAATGAAAATTTAAAAACTCACACGACAAGCCAATTATTGAAAGCAGTTTTTATGTGCAGTACCTCCTCATTAAATGCTGCAGCAACCGATCCTTTCTTTGGTATTGACATTATGTCTGCCTTCTTCTTCTGTACTTCAGTTGACTTCTAGCACAAAAAGTATGGATATCAAATAATATAAAGTAATGTTTTGCACGAAACGTCGTATCGAGCTAATACCACTGACAAATATAAAATACAGTTACACAAGCAGTCTACCAACACCAGACCCATCAGCTAATGCTCGGGGCCAGACAATCCCAGACATGAGATGTATTTACCTCTAAAATTACTAACGTTTATCTTAACAAAAACACAAATTCTTACCCTAAAACCCTAAAAGAAAACCCTAACAGTAAAATCAAAAGAAACAACAAAGAAGTAAAACCAATATTTAAGGAAATCAAGTGATCAGTCCATGGTTTGAACCTCTTTGTTGTTTCTTTTGTTTTTACTGTTAGTGTTGGGTTTTCTTTTAGGGTTTTAGGGTAAGAATTTGCGTTTTTGTTAAGATAAGCATTAGTTTTACAGGAAAATACATCTCATATGTCGGGCCCTGAGCATTTATAGCTGATGGGTCCGGTGTTGGTAGACTGCTTGTGTAACTGTGTTTTATATTTGTCAGTGATAAATTAGCTCGATACAAATTGTTTTTCTTAAGGTGAGTTTTATAGCATGTTATATACCCAGTGTGCAGATTATGTGCATGTACCCCTATTAGTATTGCAGAACAGGTGAGCTGATGGGTACATGTTCTGTAATATGGGGGGGGGGGGGGGGGGTACATACAGTCTATAGACGATATATCTGTGTCAGTTGTTCAAATTGTTTTGTTTGCCCCATATTTTCAATTTAAGAATACATACCATAGGACCAACTTTGATTGATATGCCACTGGGCGCTGTATTTTTTGTAGTCTTCTTTCCAATTTTCGTTGCTTTTATTGGCGCGGAATCTAGCTTTCCCTCCGAGTCAGCTTTTCTCTTTTCTCCCACCGCAATTTTCTGCTTTCCATCCTTGGTTCCTGTACATATGATACATACTGGCAAGGTTAAGTTTGGGGATGAACAAAATGTCAACGTTTACAATGTGAAATAACAATAACCTTCGCCAACTTTTTCTTGATTTTCTTCCTGAGTCGCCATTTTGAATCTTAATCAGAAAATACGTTCCGCAATAACCCCTCGCCCAATATCGTACCCAGAGCCTGCGCTCCTTTTGGCCTGCGCCAAAAGGTATGTACTTCATAATCTTGCAGGATATAGCGAACCCATACCACTAAACCCACCTAATGAGTTTTCTAACCTTAATCTCTTGTTTGGTGAAGGCTAAAAGGGATGACTCAAAAGGACCTTCACATTTTTTAGAACTACTAACCCTAACCTTGATACTAACCTTGATCCTAACCTTAAACCTAGCACTAGCCGTAGCTATCCATAACCTAACGAAAAATAAAACTGCCGCACATGTACGTGCAGAACATCCGCACATCAGTATATCCGCACATGCGCGTGCCACACATCCGCACATGTACGTGTCGAACATCCGCACATGTGCGTGCCACACAGATCTGCACATGTACGTGTCGAACATCCGCACATGTGCGTGCCACACAGATCTGCACATGTACGTGTCGAACATCCGCACATGTACGTGTCGAACATCCGCGTGCCACACAGATCTGCACATGTACGTGTCGAACATCCACACATGTGCGTGCCGTATATTTGCAGATATGCGTGTCGAACATCCCAAAATGTGTGTGCCGCACATCCGTATATCCGCAGATGTACGTGTCGAATATCCGCCATGTGCGTGTCGAACATTCGCACATGTGCGAGCCGCACATGTGCACATGTGTGTGCTAAACATCCACACATGTGCGTGTCGAACATCACCGACCACCCACCCCCCCTCGAACATCCGCACATGTGCGTGCCCGCCCATCGGTATATCCGCACATGTGCATGTCGAACATCCGCATATCCATATATCCGTACATGTGCGTGTCGCACATCCGTATATTCGTACATGTTCGTGTCGCACATCCGTATATTCGTACATGTGCGTGTCGCACATCCGTACATGTGCATGTCGAACATCCGCACATGTGCATGTGCCGCACGTCCGTATATTCGTGCATGTGCCGCACATCCGTATATTCGTACATGAATGTATTCATGAATGTTTATAGCTATGCAGCTGCTCTTGTCTTTGTTCTTTGTAAAGTGTTGTAGTTAGTCAGTCATCGTGTTCGTTATAATAGACTAACGTCTACAGGTCGATTGAGGATCGCCTACTTCTTAGTTTGTCTAATATGAAAGAACTCGTAAAATGATAGAGTAACACCTTTTACAACTTTTCCGTATTTTACTTCGTTTTTGAAATATTTCAGTTAATTGTTTGATATGTAAATGAGATGGTCTCTGACGTCAGGTGCAGGGTGGAGAATTTTCACTCTATATCTATACTCTATATTTATATCTCAGTGATTGCTAAGTTTACAACGTTCATTATCACGAGGAGTTATTATACGCACATTTTCAAGTAAATTTGTGGAACAAACTTGAAGATGGAACTAATATTTTAATGAATGAAAATTCTCCACCCAACATCTGACGTCAGACACCATCTCATTTACACATCAAACAAACAGCTGAAATATTTCAAAAACGAAGTAAAATACGGAAAAGTTGTAAAAGGTGTTGCTCTATTATTTTACGAGTTCTTTCATATTAGACAAACTTAATTTTTGTTGCCAATGTCCTTTAAGGTGATTTATAGTTTTTAATAAATTTATAGTTTTTATAATTTAAGTTTTTAGTAAATATTCTAAAATATGGTAATATAAAGAGACCAAGCAATCATCACAAAAAACAAGATGTTTCTTGATTGGATCAGTTTTAGTCCTGTGTTCACATCAGTATCGAGTTCAACAGTTATTGGAGAGTTAGCTTTAAAGTATTGAACAATAACATCATAAATGGAGTCACCACGAATCCGATTTCTTGCCTTTTCAATATACACCTTATTAGTTGCCAAGTAAGAGGTTACAACAACCTTGTAATTATTTGTCTTATTGATGGGATGATAGCAGTTGGTAGAGGAACATGGAGTACTTCGTACTTCAACCATCTTCACACGTCTTACAGTAGAGCTATGAATGGAATATTGAACACGAAGACCTGAAAAATTAGGCAACGGTTAGATTGTGTGGTGATTTGCAGTAAAGAGTAAGAGGGAAGGATGAAATGGAAGACTGGATAGAGGGAATGTAGAATATAGAATAAAACTTTATTTCAAAAAAGACGTACTAACCATAAAGGTTATCTAACATACGGCTCTCAACATACTACAATATTTACAAATACAACAGACATAACTATATACAGTGGGACTAATAATGTGAAGTAAACTAATTAATTTGAAATACATTTACAATTCAATAAAAATTTACAGTTGAAGCAAAATAGGTCTTCTAGATGGTCAATACAATTTAGTTTTTGAAGAAAGTAATTACGGAGTTTGCGTTTAGTGGTAGTTATTCTTCAGGTGACATGGCGAGCTGTTTACAATTAGTGTCTAAGGCAGCTTGGGATCATATTCGCAGGCTCTAGTACGAGAGTGTTTGATAGGAAATTGAACCTAAGTTTAAAGGAAGGTGGAGCATTAGGGTGTATTAGTGTATTAAATAGCAGAAGTAGTTTCCTTAACTTAATTAGATCAAAAACTGGAATCCATTTTAGCTTGGAGAAAAGAAGAAAAGGAGTAGAACAGTTGCAGGCGAAGAATTCGGAGCAAGGCGTTTTAGAACAATTGCCCCAGGTCAAAACAGAGCAATAAATAATATTGGCATGAATGCAGGAGTTATAAAAGCGAAGAGCACAGTCTTGAGTTAAGAAAGGCTTAATCCTACGCAGTAATGCTAGCCTACTACTACTAGAGTCGAACATAATTTATCGATGTGATTGGTCCAAGTTAAGTGGCTGTCTTAGGTCACGCCGAGTAAATGAAATTAGATGAAATGATGGGAATGGGATGATTGGATAAAAGGAAGAAAGAAAATGGAAGAAAGGGAAGGTCCCATTAGAAACTTTCACACTCCTGATTTACCTGTCACTTGCATAAAACTAGACACCTCTAAGCATTTCAATAAGTCTTCTCCAGATAAGTCAATTAGATCAATTGTGGATCGATATGGCAAGCTTGAGAATAAATCCTTGTATAAAACATTGCCTAGAAATTAAGCACACAAAAACATTAAATCGAACTTGTATATTTTTCATGCACAACAGAGAAATAAAATTGAGCAATTCCTTGCCTTCTGTGTCAGTAGGTAATGACATTCTTATGCTTCCACCATTGATGAGTGCTATGGAAGCATTTTTAGTTCTAAAATGATACGCCATAGCAGCCGTCACTACTTTGCCCAAAGAACATGGTTGATTGGCACAAACGTTGTTTGATGCATCCAATTTCGTTTTTGATTGTCCGATTTTAACCTAAGTAACAAAGAAACATGTACTTGATACCTACATGTAAGTGATATAAACAAATAATTTCCCAACGCAACCAGGTGATAAATCAGACAGTTTGACACTGGCTTTAAAAGGTTTTTTGAACGTAACTTTAAAAGTTACTATCCATGATCCAACGTTTCGACACTGTCTCCAATCTAGTGTCTTCATCATGGGTGATCGTTGTAAAGTTAGGATCCCTATTTATACCCTCATAGAACCAATGATGCATGACGTTATCTATTAACAAGATGTAAATAAGCTTCTGGTAATAAACCACCGTTATCGCAATCCAATGGGGCGTTCCGTATATTCAAGGGATTACGGAACCAATAAAAGAATCTTAGGTAGTTTCAACGTAAAGTTGCTCAAAAACCTTTCTTGATGTTGGGTCATATTTTTGCAAAATCTAAAGATCGTATTGCGAAGGAACAGAGGAAGACGCTATTTATTCCATTCCGTGCAAAGACTGTGATCAGGAGTACATTGGTCAGAAAAAACGTCAGTTTCGTACGTTCTTTTCGTACGTCAGTTTCTGCTTTGTCGAAGCACGCGTGCTACCATGAGATTACGTGGGAAAATTCCAAAATTATTACCACTAATCCGCGGTACCATCAGAGACGTTGTCTGGAGGCTTGGCATATTAATAGCGCTCACGCCCCATTGAATCGCGATGACGGTGGTTTATTACCAGAAGCTTATTTGCATCTTGTTAATAGATAACGTCATCATTGGTTCCATGAAGGTATAAATAGGGATCCTAACTTTACAACGATCACCCCTGAAGAAGATACTAGATTGGAGTGTCGAAACGTTGGGTCATGGACAGTAATTTTTAAAGTTACGTTCAAAAAACTTTTTAAAGCCAGAGTAGCGTCAAACTATGTACTTACAATTAAAACTGCTCAGTTTGAAACCAATTTAATTATCATTCTATTTATTCTAATTATCATTTAAAAAACTTGATTGTATTCCATTCTATGATGAAGTCAAAATTATTAAGTGTTCAATAATTTATAATGGGATAAACGGAAATAGTCCCGCTTATATTAACAATATGTTTCTTCGTAATGTCAATGTACATACTAGAGTTACTAGTCTAGACACGGACATATTAATTTAGTTTGCCCGCGCTAATAAAGCTTGCAAGGATCCCTGAGGATCCTGTGCCATGATCCTTAAGGATCCTTAAGGTGGTCTTGGACAAAAATAATAAAATTCTTTAATGTTTGCATTTTCAAACATATTTTGGATGGAAATTATAGGATATCATATGCTGATACTAAATAAGTCAATTTCATACGTGCTGTTAACATGGTAACCTAGAAACAACCCCCAACAGAGCAATAAAGGGCACTTGTTCGGGCATAATAGCAAGAGAAATAAAGACTAGAAAAATATAAATTTGGTTTAATACTAGAAATTACTATCGCAAGTGAAGTGCTGCCTCATTTCAAAGAAATTCCAATATTTTACAAGACAGATTGGCGACGTAAAGAGGCGCGGGTAGAACCGTAGGGGAAACTGCTTTGTTATCGCATTTATGGTCACAAATTTTTTTCAATCATCAATAATTAATTACCAAAGCTTGATAAACCAAAAAACAAAATCGAGAAATACCAGGTTATTATTACCTTCGACGGTTATTAGCACACATCCCTTCAGATGTTCCCTTCAGATGTCTTAAAAATTGCAACAGTGTTGCAATCAACAGTTAGAAAGCAATGTTGATAGTTTAACCGAGACTCCAAAAATAGAATATTGAGTGCATTTTCAAAAAAATAAGGTGGATTGTTAGTTGCCATAAACCAATCACCGGCAAATGGGTCACTATATTGCAAAGAATACATTTTATCAGAGCAAAAAGGTTTTATTAACATTATTTCTTATACAAGTATAAAGGTTATTTTCAACACAATGTGACATTTAGGAATGATGAATCCCATGCATTAATGTTTGTTATTTGATAATGTATTATTGCACATTTTGTTTAAATTGTTTTGTATTGCCTTGTCTAAAAACAACACAAATCGTTTTACTTGGGTCAACAACATCCAACCTTATCCAACATCTAAACCTCAAAAAATTATAAATTTATATATATTTATCTCAAACATTTAATTTGTTTGTAACAATGCCAAAATTAGGATAAACACAGTCGAAAAATAGGACATATATTTACCATCTATTAAATTTTTGAGGTTTAAGTTTGAGATCTATTTACAATGATCAAATTCTGAAAATTTGATGACTATATGACTAATATTGAATGTAGCATAGCGTGCCATGTCTAGTAAAATAACGGTTTGAGAAATTCGAGTTTTAAAATAACTTTGTATTTTCTATTGTATTCTATTGTATTCCGTTCTATTGTTTTCAAAAATGTTGTACAAGACCACCTTAAGGATCCTTGAAGATCCTTATAAGGATCCTAAAGGATCATTGAGGATCCTTGGAAATTCCGGTTATATCGTTATGTTTCGCGCACCAATTGAAGGCGGGGTTAAGAATTAGGAAAA
The DNA here is from genome assembly GCA_035772405.1 of Chrysogorgia sp. JL179-B06. Taxonomy (NCBI): domain Eukaryota; kingdom Metazoa; phylum Cnidaria; class Anthozoa; order Scleralcyonacea; family Chrysogorgiidae; genus Chrysogorgia; species Chrysogorgia sp. JL179-B06. Next base: position 956,263 of record JAYKKM010000349.1, on the reverse strand, counting down.
CACTTAAGGCGGGGGTTAGGGTTGGGATTAAGGGTTGGATTAGGGTTAGGGTGTCTATTTTAATATAACATGAAGTTTTACCAATTGGTGCGCGAAACATGACAATACTATCAAAAATCCTTAAGGATCATTGAGGATCCTTGGAAAATCCTTATGGATCCTTGGAAGGATCATTGAAAAGGATCCTTGGAAAATCCTTAAGGATCCTTCAAGGATCCTGTCCTTTCAGGACCTTGTTGGTTCCCATGTCCTTGCAGGATCCTGGAAAATCCTCAAGGATTCTGTCCTTGTAGGATCTGCTATCCTTGAAGGATCTAGCAAGGATTTTTGTATTTTGTATTTAATAAGATCCACAGTTAGCTAATGCTAGTTTACACGAGGTCTTAGAATAGATAATTAACTAAGTAATATGAAAAATATAAATATCTAAAAGTCTATATTACAATTTCAATTACAATTAGACAGCGAGACCACGAATACATCCCCCAAGCCCCCAAGCCCCCACCCAAACACCCTCCTCCCTAGCAACCCCACCGGTTCATATAATTCAATAATTAGTTTATGTGAACCATTGAAGCAGCCCAAGAAGAGCACAGGATCCTGACAAAATCCTTATGGATCCTTATTCATGCGGAATCCTAGTAAAATCCTTAAGGATTGTCCAAGGATCCTGTCCTTGTAGGATCCTTGTGAAATCTTCAAGGATCCTTAAGGATGCTGCAAGGGTTTTCACCAGGGTACGTTCTGCGGTATACAGGACCACAGACCGAGCATGTGTCGCAGACCGTATAATCATCCTTTGGGACGACACACAGAAAGAGACTTTGAGCAAGTCTAGCTATGACCTCACATGGTCACATAATTATGAACAAAAATACAATTTTCACATACTTCACCATTCTCATCAACTAAAACTTTCATCTTCTTTACAATATCTTCAACACCAGCATCCTTTCTTATTTTATGGTCCAGTAATATTGGGTTGCCATTCCAACTTGTTATTTGTCCTTGGTCATTAAATGTGACTTGTAAATGTCCCAGGTATTTTCCATAGGCAAAAGCCTGGACAACTGGGATGCTCAGGGTCTTGTTGTGGTTTGGGTGGATAATATAAGGATAAGAACCTTTTCGTTTTTCATTTGATGGTGGAATTCCTTACAATGACAATCAAATTGAAATAAAAGTTCTACTAAATTTAGAGATATAATTTGACACTGATGATCAAATTGAAACTAGCTTAATACTGTACACACTTCTACAATACTACTTTGGAAGAAAGATATAATTGTCTGCCTTAATTTTTAATAAAGTAAATAGTTTGAACCTAGGAGTATCATTAGATGTGTGAAGTTGATCGTCCAGGTTGTTGTAGTCTTGAGAAAAACTGTTGTTGGTGACTGGTGTTTTGACGGCCTCAGCGGCGGTCATCTTCAGAGTCAAGTAAAGCGTGTTTGTCAGATTTGCCTATATATACGTCTGGTTCATTACGTCATCGTTTGTTTGTGTCATAATTAGTGTGAGTGGGCGTTGCGTTATGCGTTAAGCGTGGGCCAATATTGTTTGTCAGTAGGTCGTGCGTTGGTAATTGTTGTGATCTGTTAAGTGGTTTATGTTCCAAGTTGGTATACACTATACAGTACCAACTTTCGCTAATGTAAGTCGCTGTTTGTAGTTTTTGGTGTTAAAGGCGATACATTCAGCCGAGTCCCAGTCAATATCGTGTTTTGTTTGTACGTGCTGTTCAGCTATGTGATTATTCCTGTCCCCGTTTTTAGTAGCTCGTTTGTGTTCAGCGAGTCTGATTTTTAGGTTTCTGCCGGTTTCACCAATATAAGTGCATCGATGAGAGATGTCATACCTGTGTAGAGAAACGTGTTTGAATGTCCACCAACCACAATGTCGACACCTTCTACTTGTCTTGCTATCTCTTTATCAACATCAAATCCCGCATGCCCTACTGCAATAATCTTTGTAATGCCTCTTGATTCAAGATCTCTCACAGCTTTTTGAACGGATTTAATTATTGGTAGAAACTGGATATTTGAGCCACAACTTGTTTCTCTGCATGAGTAAAACAATGTACACTGGTTTAAAAATGTACATAGGTTTAAAATGTACATAGTATCAACTTCAGACAATTTTTAAAATTGTTTGTTCAACCATGGCCAACCAATATCTTACCCAGTCGATTCTATTATGTATCCAACAATACCAATTTTTTGTCCATGCAAGTCAACAACTTTAATTTGTTTAATCAGTTGCTTATCATCTGGCCACAATGATTCACGGCTTGTATTTATGTTTGAAACGACCACAGAAACCTTGATTCCTTCGAGGAAGTCGATTAGAGCAGGTATGCCATAGTCAAAGTCATGATTGCCTAAGGTCTACAGTATAATACAACAAAACGTGATTGCAGAAAATCCAATGACAAAATGAGGAAAATAACATTAATTAATGTGAATAACATTAGCTAGGGCAAAATATTTATATGAGAAATAACTATAGTAGTTGCAGTTTACACAAGCTGATGCACCTTACCGGATATTAAGCAACAACAACAACAACAACAACAACAACAACAATAGCAACAATAGCAACAATAACAACAATAACAACAACAACAGCGCAACAACAACAACACCAACAGAACAACAGAACAACAACAGAACAACAACAGCAACAGAACAACAACAGAACAACAACATTAACAACAACAACAACATTAACAACAACACAATACAGTGATAACAATAGTTCAAGGAGGGTAATTATTACGCATTTTCGGCAAACTTTCGATTTCTTCGCGGAACATCCCCGGCGCCCGAAGTTGGATGCCTATAGTTACATAACTTACCTTTCTTTCTTTAATATCCATGGAAGATTTTATTTCTTTAGCTACACAGTTCATGTTCATCTAAACTAAACGCGCTATCCATAGGATAATACAGTCGATATTTCCACGTTAATATCTTACAAAAGGTACCTGTAGACTAGTTTTATCACCTGATCACATGATCCACAATAACATTAGCACGCGTTGCTGATCAAGTTTTTAGTGCTTTTTTAATTTTAATTTTGCAATTTTAATTATTATATGAAATAGTTTAGGTAACAACTACTTATTATATACATTGGCTATTTTACATCCATTGTTATGTAAACGGCAAATGATAACCCTAGCTGTGGAATCAAATACAAACGTGGAACATGTTTAAGATTGCAAATTACATCTCGGATTTCATAAAGTTTATCTGAACTCATGTGTACACATTTGTTAACATTAAAGGTTCCACAAAAACAAATTGCCTAGATATGGTTCATATCTGTGTTTATCTTAAAGGACATTGGCAACCAAAATTAAGTTTGTTTAATATGAAAGAACTCGTAAAATGATAGAGTAACACCTTTTACAACTTTTCCGTATTTTACTTCGTTTTTGAAATATCTCAGTTTGTTTGATATGTAAATGAGATTGTCTCTGACGTCAGGTGTGCGGTAGAGATTTTTCACTCACTAAAAAGTGTATTATATCTCAGTGATTGCTAAGTTTACAACGTTCATTATCATGGGGAGTTGTTGTACGCACATTTTCAAGTAAATTTGTGGAACAAACTTGAAGATGTAACTAATATTTTAATGAGTGAAAATTCTCCACACAGCACCTGACGTCAGAGACCATCTCATTCACATATCAAACAAACTGAAATATTTCAAAAACGAAGTGAAATACGGGAAAGTTGTAAAAGGTGTTACTCTATCATTTTACGAGTTCTTTCATATTAGACAAACTTAATTTTTGTTGCCAATGTCCTTTAAGCTTAAAACAAGTGCTTCTCTATCAATTTTGTCCACCATTTCAATTTTTTCCTTCAAAACTGGATACGCTGGAACGTTCCACTTCTCTGATTTCAATTGGTCCAGCGATAATGTCGTATGTTGGAAATACCGTAACATCACGGTTCAGATGAGCAGGAACAGACGCTATATAGTATAGTGTCTGTTCCGACTCTAACTCTATGCCACTTACAGGGCCATCAGCATCTTCAAGAAATCGACGGATAGCTTTACCAACATATAATTATAAATGGCTTCTCTTCTTACCACGAAAAATCGCTGCGTATACCATTGTTGGACCACCGATTCTTCTGGCGCGGGAGGACTTAGTACTAACCCTAACATTGTCATCTAGCCAACTGTGTGACATTCCGTCAGATTTAATCTGAAAAGCAATCGAAGAGAGTGTTGTAACACTCTCTTCGATTGCTTTCTCTACCAGTATCACCCTGATGGTGAGACATGCGTTAAATGTCCGTCGAAAATGAATAGTAGAGGTCTTTCGGTCACCAAAGCTGTAAACTGTTCGAACCATTCGGCAAACACATCCGTCGTCATCCAGCCATCTTCTGAAATGCCATAAAATGTTCCAGGAAGAGCTGCTCTATTACCTCTACAGGTTGACTGTATGTTTTCCCCAGAAAATACAATCAAAGGATCAAGAATGACTCTCCCGGCGGCACTGCACACGACCAGGGTTGTTTTCTCGTCCTGCTCTGCACGTAACTTTCATGATGTTGTTTTGTTTTTGACGCTGACAACTTTGCACTTCTGAGGATCGTTTGGGAAACCAGTAACATCGTAAAAGTCATATACGATGAAAGGATTTGAAGTGGCGGACGTTCTAGCTGAACTTAACGTGCCTGCTTTTTTCAACGACAGATTGTTTCTGTTGAGAAATGCGCGAAGCCAATCTTTACCTGGCCGACCATCTTTTGAAGGGTGTTTTCAGATCATGGATTCCAACATACTCCTGCAAGATTGTTAATCTGGCCTCTTGTTGGACTAAACCCAAGAGAGCACATTCTTCCGATACATTTTGCCAACTCTTGTTCAGTGTCTTTGTCAAGAGTTATTGGTCTGCCGGCGCCAGGTGAACTTTTCCCATGTTTCAGACGGTGGCGTAGTATTCCTTCAGACATTCCGTACTTGCTGCGGTTTTTCGAATATAGTTTGTCTGTTTCGTTCTGTTTCCTAATTCCACCATTCCAACACTTTCAAACCGTGATTAAAGTACCAATTACTGGGCGGTTTGACTGTATAAAATAGGCTGGAAAATACGTAATATTTAACCGCACCAACTTGGGACCATTTGCGCAAGGATATTTGAAACCAAAGTTAGACAGGTTGAAGGTCAAATACCAAAGCCCCATAATACGTCAGAAGTGTTTACATAATATTGCGTCTGCGCTTAATTGACAAGAACATAAGTAGCCAGACCGGCTATGCCCAGACATACATTGCGAATATAAATACATGAAAAGTTATATTACTATTTTTTTTATAATTCATTTATTTACCATATTTATATGCATACTGTTGGCCTGTAATTGTTCATATCTTCTTTCATATCATCAATATATTCTATATGACTTGTTTATAGCTCATAAAGCTTAGCAGTGTTTCGAAATATTCATCAAATACACTGCTAACTCTATATTACCCCCTGCGGTGTTCATATCGCTTAACCGTCAGATAAACATTGTATATTACTATTTTTACCGTAAAATATACAGGAAAATCAAATTTACTGTTAAGACTAACTGCCTACTTAATATACCATGTAAGAGGGAAAATACTAAAACGTGATTTAAAGTCGTCCAATCGTAAGTAAATGTGTGAATTTTCCCTCTTACATGGTATATTAAGTAGGCAGTTAGTCTTAACAGTATATTTTACGGTATAAATAGTAATATAACAATGTTTATCTGACGGTTAAGTGAGATGAACACCGCGGGGGGTAATATAGAGTATAGCAGTGTATTTGAGCTATATATAATATATATATATATATATATATATATATATATATATATATATATATATATATATATATATATATATATATATATATATATATATATATATATTCATACTCGCAATGTGTGTCTGGGCTATCTATGGACAAGAATAGAAAGTTGAGTCATGGACTTCGAAACTTGATATCCGGTAAAAAATGGTAGCCGTCAAAACCTATTTAAAAATTCTAGTATCTACGCCCACTCTACATATGGTATAAAAGCTTAGAAATTAATATAAAGGAGAGATTGAACTATGATACGAATACCACAAAATGATGGCGTAATATTTACCCGGAATCCATGCGCGCGTAACAATTACCCTCCCTGAAATATCATGTATTAAAATAAGATTTACCACAGCGGTATAATTCAGCTCGTTGACAAACGTTCTAGTAGCATTCCCTCTGTAAACTTCCGTCCAAATTGTACCAGCAAATCTATCTCCCCCATCAAGAAAAATAACGTTTTCTTCCGCGGTTTTAACCTGTTTAACAGCCGTGGCCAATCTTGCTACGCCACCGTAACATCTCTTCTCTCTTTGCGCAACCTCGTCACACAAATATCCATACTGGTTGGTTTCCTCAAATCTTCCATGTAAATCGTTGGTATGAAGTACAGTTACATTCACAGAGCTGACGATGCATCTTTTGAAGATACAGTGCAACAAGAGTTGAAGAAGTAAGCTGAAGAAAGACATTGTCATGACGAGTTCTGAACCTGCACTTTCACTTGAAATATCCGCGCGCGCACAAGCGAAATCTGAGCAAAATATTTTACGTAGGGCCGTTTTACGTGCGCACAAGCAACATGTCACGCGTGCGTCCGACGGTGAGATAAGTACGTGCGCTTCATGATTCTGAGCCCACAATACCACCAATAGATGGTCAGCACAGGCGCGTATGGGAATTCTTCCTTTAATTTCTTTATAACTTTATGTAAAAGACACGTGTGTTACTATTATGGTAACATGCCTATATGGTTTAAATAAATAATCAACGCCATTTTTTGATGACTACAACGAGGGCCACCAAATATGTTTTAAGGTTAAACTGGCAGGACAATATACTGTATCATATAATGAGCGTCTGAAAAACTATACTTATTGCCCTTATCATACTGGCACGAACTAAATGATCTTGTTTTTGTTGTAAATGTCGTACTGGTCACTACAATATTTCTATTAACAGATTTGTAGAACCTAAAATTCCAGTAAGAATCACCAGAAATAGTTCTGAATTAGATGTGTTAGTTCCTAAGTGTCGTACAAAACTCTTTCAAACTAGTTACTTTAACCGTTTACCTAAACTATGGAATAATCTACCAAGCTTAATACGAAATTCTAATTCAGTTAAATATTTTAAAAGTCAACTTTATAATCACTATACTAATGCTCTAAATAATAATTACGACGTAGATAACTATTGCACTTGGAAGTCTACTTGCTTAAAATGTCACGCTTCACGTAACGTGCTCTCTTCTAACCCTTGCTGTTACTAATACTATTGTATCATACTATATTGCTTTTATATCATTCTGTACATATTTAAACTTCCTTCTATACCTAATATATATTTATGTATACACTCTATGTACTGCAGTTACTGTATCTATTGTAATTTATGTTCATGATAATTTATCATTTAAAGGGCGTACTTAATTTGGAGCCTAGCTCTGTTGTACTGTCCCGCACCTTGTATTAATTAGGTGAAAGTGTAATAAATAAATAAATAAATAAGATTGTTTATGTTTATGTTTATATTTAGATTTGCCACTCGTGTTATTTATTACCTTTTATTACCTTTTGAGGTTCTATTTTCCTCCGAACTTTGTAAAAGTGAAGAAAAAAATGATTTTCATGATATAGCGCAGGATTTATTGAGGAGTATTTTTGCACGACCGCGTTTTGAGAAGAATGGCACTATTACCGGTATGACGTCATAGTGTCATACTGGTATAGGTTTATTGAACAAAATAATATTCCAGTGCTTGATATTTGGTTTGTCACTTATCACTCACCCAAGAGTAAACAGTATTCAAAACTTCACTAAAATAAAACCAAAATATACAGTATTTTCTCACCGTATGACATTATTATGACATAACATACCGGTAGTACCAGGCTTTCTTCCGACGCGGTCGTTGTTCAACTAAGTTTAGCAAAATGGCTGAAAACTCGAATTTTAATAGATCATAAAAATAGAACCGACTAACCAATTTCAATTATTTCTTCGGTTTTGAATTGAACTTTTTAAATTCTAACGAAAAATAGAATAACCTCAAAAGGTATAGCTGACCTTTAAAGAAAATTATATACAATATTTTAGAAGAGTGGTCGGGTGGCCGCAACAGCTTATGCCAATAACTGCGGTCCCTTATTGTGTAAGGAAAACATCTAACAACGTGCATATATTTATTTATATACACACACATACATACATACTTATATACAAAATAAAGTATACTAAAACATATCAGCTAGAGGTACAGTGCTATGACAACCTCGTACCGCGAAAATGGCCCTGGCATCGGCTGGTGCATTCTATAATGCGAATAGCTCTCGCTAAATTGGATATATACTTCTTCATACCTTTTGTAAGAGATAACCATGGATGTATGGTGGATTATCAAGCATGTTAGCTGCTTTTATGTCGACGAATGCTGACATGAACAACTCTGAAGAGCATTGAACATTTCTCAATTATTCAGGTCAACAAAGTAGACAAATACAATGGCACAAAGACCACAAAAATTATCATATCTAAACACCCAGAAATTCTGGGTGTCATGTGACCAGCCGATCCTAGGGCCATTTTCGTCGACCTTCCACCGTGGAGGAAAAATGCCCTGGGAACGAGGTTAGTGCTATGACAGATACAGCACCGAAGTTACAGCTGTTATGGGTTAGACTTGCTGTTGTTGTTGACCAGTTGTTGTTGTCTAGTGGTTAGCACGCATGTTTATGAGCTGGGAGACACAGGTTCAAATCCTGGGTCGGACCTCCACTCAGGGTCTTAAAATAATTGAGGAGAAAGTGCTGCCTTTGCAATAATATCAGCAAATGGTAAGACTTTCGGGTCTTCTTGGATAACGACCTTAAATCGTAGGCCCTCGGAACCCCTATAATTGAGCTTCTAGCCTGTTGAGGTATTCCGTTCACCTAAGAGTGATAAAATCTAATAAACTAAGGGGTGTGGTTAGACTTCTGCACGTGGAGCATATTGATCTCCACGACTTCGGATCTTATGGGTCATACAGTTGAGTAACTGCTGTCCGATAAGATAACAAGTTTATTTCACGAGGGTAGCACCTTACAAAGATTGACAAACCTGTGGCCCTCGAATTAAATAAATTACAAACTAAGAGCAATATAAATCATGATAAGAAAAACAAATAAGTAAATAAAATAGAATAATAATAAAGAAGGAAAATCAAGAATAAATATTACTTCGAATCAAATTTAAAAGTTCTACTTAAAAGCTCTTAAAGAAGGTAGAGCGTTCCAAATATCTGCTGCTACGACAGAAAAAGATCGTCCTCCCTCCTTTTGGTAATTGGTTGTCGAATTGAAAAATTGCTATATCTAGTGGTTCTTTGATGGCATTCGGAATTAGTCCGAAGAAGATTGTTAATATATGGTGGACAGTTTGCATTCAAACGGTTGTAGCAGACTGTCGCCTTCCTAATCTGGACCTCTTCAATAAATGGTATCCACCCAAGCTTTTGGAATAATGGGGCACTTCTGGCTCTTGTCGAAGCTCCCAGAATGATAGTACAACAAAAGATGGGATTTAAACTTCGTAAAGGTAACATGCTTATTACGCATTTGACACGGTAAAACGTTCCATGTTCTACACATTCTGTTGAAAAGGGAACGTTGATAGCTGAATGTCCTACATTTACGAGGACGAAAGTATATGATATCAGGGGTGGAAGAGATTCTTGTTATTCTTGTCGGTGAGTAAGGAGTTGGTAAAATTTTGGGATCAATTTTGGCCAAACCATTTACAGATTTAAAAAAGATGACGTCAGGATATAGTAGTTTATATTATACTATTTGACATTTCATTTCATTTATATTATACTATAAAAATTTGACATTTCAATGTTGTTGTTTGATCAGTGAAATAATTATCATAAATTAATTGTTCTTAGATGGATTCAGGATGTTGTAATGTAGTGAGGGTTGTTGCCTGGTGATCAGGCCTTCCAAACAATGAGCCACTCTGAAGGCAACATGCTCCTCCCACCACGCTGCCATCACCTGAACACCGACGGGAAGGTCATTGTCGTCGTAGCCGACCGGAACTACCACCCCAGGAACGCCGGCCATGTTACCAAGGAATGAAAATCTAGAGTTGTATGAAGAGAATAAGGCATCGGTGAGTTACTAGAGTGGATACATTATTGAAAATCAAACGTTTTGAAGCTCTTCTCTTTGTGCTAGGTCAAATAAGGATGAGAGTCGACGAGAGCTGGTGACTACAAGAGTTTTGATAGCCTGCGTAGCAGACGTTTAGGGGTTGGGACTGGGGCGAGGGCGGATAGAACGCCTGCACGAAAGACCCATGTGATTTCTACGTTCACCAGAAGACGCTAAATTCTGATTGGCTAACTCAACTCATTAGTATTCAGGGTTTCCTGTCAGGAAATAAACATTGAAAAATGGCGAAAAACCAGTGTTGGTAGATGATTTTCTTTCGAAAGCTTTAAACGATCTTTAACCTGGGTGTCATTGTCAATCAGTCCTTAACATGGTCTGATCACATTGAAAAATTGGCAAAGAATGTGAATCAACGGCTTGGTATCATTCGACGTGTCAAGCATCTTCTACCAATGAACGCCAGACTTACTCTATTCAACAGCCTGGTTCTTCCTCTATTCGATATGCTGACTTTGTTTGGGGTGATAAGAATAACTTGTCTCTAATGGATCAACTTCAAGTTCTTCAAAATAAAGCTGCTAAGATAATTCTGGATTTACCCACTCGCTCATCAGCTTCACTATCGCTAATGTCCTTAAAATGGAAACCTCTACATGTTAGACGACTCTTCCATACACGCCTCATATTACACAAGTGTCTGTATAACGAAGTTGATCTTGATTTCAATTTTAAATTCAATTTTGAAATACATAACTATGACACTCGGCGAAAACGTGATTTCTATCTACCACGTGCTAAAACTAACTGGGGTAAACAAAAACTATCCTATCAAAGACTAGTCGATTGGAACACTTTGCCAGATGAACTAAAAATGCCTTCCTCTTTCAAATTTTTCAAAACGAAACTTAAAAAGTTGATGGATAATTGAACTGCTTAAGTTAATTTTAATTTATTGTATTTTTGATAAGTGTATTATTAATTGTATACTGTAACTGCATTTTATAGGTTGTTTTTTGTTTTTGTTTTGCTTTTTGTAATGTTATGTTATATATTTTATTTATTTATTTATTGTTGTATATATTTTTAATGACGCAGGGCTCCTCTGAAAACCACTTCTGTGACGGGGACACCCTGATTAAAGATTGTTATAATAATAATCTTCAGTTCGTTGCTGGTCGTAGCTTTAAATTAAAACAGGAACAAAAAGTTGCTACGAGGGAACTGCTTGCAGGAAAAGATGTTTTGATGGTATTACCAACGGGATTTGGCAAGAGTTTGATTATGGATTTAGTAGATTTACCAGACGTTCGTGCGAGCGCGTGATTATCAGTCGGCAGGGGAAGCAGCTATTATTCTGATTTCTACCTTGTCCTTGTCTTCAGGTGTTTCAACAGTGCTCTCTGGGCCTTCGGAGAATTCCTTCGACGTTTCAGAAGAAAGAGACTTACGGCTAAACGTATATAAGTGATGGTTTCTACGTTTTCTTGCCAATGAAATTTCTTGATTCACAAGCCTCAGCAAGAATCAACTCTGTGCTTCCATGTCTACACGATTGTTTGAATACATTTTCAAAATAAATCTTGTTTCCACCAGATGCAGCCAAGCTTTATACGGAGTTTCAGATCGGGATATTTCACGATTCGGCTCGAAGTGAAATGTTAATTTTAATCATTGAGGAAAGCCCGCTAGTCGCTGATTGGTTGTTTTTGACAGTTCTTCATGTGGGCGGAAATCCAAAAGCATGGGTCTTTCGTGCAGGCGTTCCCTCCCCCTCCCCACTTCGCCTTTCCGCTTTCCCCCTCCCCCGAACGCCGCCACGCAGGCTAGAGTTTTGAATGAGAGTTGTTCAGACACTGTTCGCTCTATAGGGGGTATGTAGTACCTATCCCTTATAAGGAAGCGATAACACTAGCCTCCTCCGCAGGCAACTCTGTGGCTTCTTTTTTCTGAGTCAAATCGCTTCCAAGGCTGTGCGAGCAATGTTTTGGCTGGGATTGCAGGGAAGGGCCAAAAATGGCAAAAACAGCCTTGGAAGTTATTTGACTCGGGAAAAACAAGCCACAGAGTTGCCTGTGGAGGAGGCTAAGATAACACATTTTATTTTTCCCAGGTCCGTAACTGCAGGTCCGTAACAAAAATGCCGGCTTCTGATTGGCTAAATACGAGGTCCGTGTCACACAAGTTCGCACCTCTTGTTTTTCCCGCCAAAACTAATATGGGCTGAAAAACAGTTTTCAAACCAAAAAAGTGCTGAAAAATGTACTCCGACGATAGTGAGCATAGCGAGAGGGAATTTTATTATCCCCAAGACGACGTCCCAAGCACAAGTGCTGGAAATTTAATCTATTCAGACCGGCCAAACGCGAACGAAAACGGGTACTACAATGGCAGCGATGTGACATCCAAAATTATATTGAGAGTCGACGACCGGAAAACACGAAGAAAACGGAATACGATATAAATGTCCTTACCAGGTACTTTTTGTCTATAAATGAACTACGAGAAATTCAAACCATACCTTGGCCAATATTTTTCCAGTACGAACTTCTTGTTTTGTAAATAACATATATATATATATACATTGACGAGAAAATACAGCCCTTGTTACCAGGGACGAGGTTAGGTTTCAAGATGACCGCTATCCCAACAACGCATTATTCCGAAAAATAACGCTTTTATATTTACGAACCCTGGAATATGGCCTAATACTACCATTTTTGCAAGCAATACTACCGTTGGGCAAAAAGATTTTAATGCATTTGTTTATGTTCAATTTGCAATTATTTGTTTATGTTCAATTTGTTATGAGCGTGAGAAGTGTCCAAAAAATAGGTGATAAACTCGTAAAGTGCCACGTTCAAATCTTCACAACAGCTGTACTGTCATATCACTACCACTAATTTGTATTGACTAAACAGTCCTCTACACTAGAAACGGTATTCCGATATCATCTCGGTTTTAGGCGGGACGGAGTATTATTCCCGTCCCGGCAAACGTCCCGTCCCGGTAAACGTCCCGTTCCGATAAAGGTCCCGTTCCAATAAAGGTCCCGTCCCAGAAAACGTCCCGTCCCGATAAACGTCCCGTCCCGATAAACGTCCCGTCCCGATAAACGTCCCGTCCCGATAAACGTCCCGTCGCGGCAAACGTCCCGTCCCGGCAAACGTCCCGTCCCGGCAAACGTCCCGTCCCGGCAAACGTCCCGTCCCGGCAAACGTCCCGTCCCGGCAAACGTCCCGTCACGGCAAACGTCCCGTCCCGGCAAACGTCCCGTTGCGGTAAAAGTCCCGTCTCTCAAATAAACATCCCCTTAGGTCTGTTACAAGCTACTTTACCTCATAAGTGCCCCGAAAGTTCCACCATCCAACACTCCATACTTCTCCGTGCTTTTCAAAATCTTCGGAGCATTACAACCAGTTGCTGTGTAAAATGTGGCAGTATAAACAAATAAGCAACAGACAAGGAACGAATTGCCACCTTTTGTCTATTATTTTATTTACAACGAACGGGAATAAAGACTGAACCGTTCCCCCAAAAGTGACGTTGCTTTTCGAAAAATTGACAACTCTACTATACCTGGGGTAAGAATACAGTCGACTTTACTGAATATCTGTTTCATGAATTCAATGGTTCTTGTGCGTTGTTTTTGGCCCTAAAAACACCAACATGTTCCGTGTGTTAAAGGACATTGACAACAAAACAAGTACCGCTTATATGTGACTTAATAGCCGGAATATAGTGGTTTAAGGTTGGACGCTACTCTGGCTTTAAAAAGTTTTTTGAATGTGACTTTCAAAGTTACTGTCCACGACCCAACGTTTCGACACTGCAATCTAGTGTCTTCATCAGGGGTGATCGTTGTAAAGTTAGGATCCCTATTTATACCCTCATAGAACCGATGATGACGTTATCTATTAACAAGATGTAAATAAGCTTCTGGTAATAAACCACCGTCATCGCCATTCAATGGGGCGTGGGCGTTATTGATATGCCAAGCCTCCAGACAACGTCTCTGATGGTACCGCGGATTAGTGGTAATAATTTTGGAATTTTCCCACGCAATCTCATGATAGGTTATGCACTCTTAAAATATGTTACGAGCACACAGCGCGAAACTACTATAGTCATAGATATAAACAAGTAGTTATTTTTAGTTGCCTTTAAGGTAATTCCTCAGTAATTCTTTCCGAAATAAAAATTTGCTGAAACGTCCCAGTCTTAAAGTTATTGACATACTTATATTAAAACCAAACAAAAAAGTTGGGGTCACCGACCTTGTTTAGAAGATATGGCATATCGCAGATCACCTCTTACTCAGTATGGTGACGTCATTGTGACCAATTTATGAGTTGAGTAAAAACCTCTTTGCACAAATTTTTCTTGAACCTCTTTTTTTTTCTCGAGCAACTTTTTCTCTTTTTATTTTTATTTTTCGCAACTAGTAATTTTATACAAGAAAACATGATATTTTAGGGAAAAAGAAACAGCTAACAGGGTTTATTATGATAAAGAAAGGTCGTTTCCCATATTCTTTGACATGTTATTTGAAGAAACATTCATCAAAAATGTAAAATATTGTAAGTTGTGGAAATGATTTTTCTCTAAGTTTCTGTTATAACACGTAAAAGTGGTAGAAGAAAAGAATTATTAAGGAAAAAATTATGGTCACCGACCTTCTTTAAGAACTATGGCCTTAAACTGGCATTATCAAGTAGTTTACAAACCTACTTGCACAGGGAGCCATAGCTAGACTAATGTAACAGTTCTCGGAAAAAAATTGATTTAGTCTCTTAACAGTACATAAGTGGCCATTGTTAAATTGTCATAAAATGGTCGGAATTTATTGAAATTGTTGCATAATGGCCAAAAAACATTATTGGATATGCGCAGTAAATGTGCGCAATGCAAAACTGAGGAATCACCTTAAGTTGGAAGACGTATATATCAGACTATCAACAGAGAACAAAGATATCTGTCTAAACAGGAAATCTTACCACAATATAATCGCTTGCTGAAAATTTTTCGAATAAACTGCTTAAGATGAAAGTGGCAGGATTCTAAAGAAATGTCAGAAGGAATTAATACAAACGTACTGTCTAGCAGTGTAACAACCTCGTACCATCCAGTCTTCACTCGGTAGTTTAATTCAAATGCAGCAATCTGATTGTCCCCCTTAACCACTTAATAATTAGACAACGAGCCGAGTTGTTTATGAGCGAATAGTCAACGAAGGCGAAGCCTGAGTTGACTATTCGCTCATAGACATTGAGGATGAGTTGTCTAATTGTTTTAGTAGAAACAAATTAGTGTACTATTACAAATCATGTATTCTCCAAAAAATTCTCCAAAAACTCATCTGAAACCCCCCCTAAACGAGAGTTTTCTGATTACGCAATCACGATTACGCAAATTAGGCAGTTGTAAAATAACTCTTTTGTTTGAAAGAACTCTTGAAACTATGAAGACTAACCATTTACAACTTTTTCATATCTCACTTCACTCTTGAGATATTAAGATTTGTTTAATATGTAAATGATCATACTTATGACATCACAATGCATAATGATTTATTGAAAATTCTGCATATCTTTACCATTATCACATGGAATCGTTTGATGATTTGCACATTTGATGTCTCAAGGATATATAAGCGTTTTCAATAAGTCATTATGCATTGTGATGTCATAAGTATGATCATTTACATATTAAACAAATCTTAATATCTCAAGAGTGAAGTGAGATATGAAAAAGTTGTAAATGGTTAGTCTTTATAGTTTCAAGAGTTCTTTCAAACAAAAGAGTTATTTTACAACTGAATTTTTCATTGCATAAATACTTTAAAGTGCCCCTAACCTCAACATTTTTTATTGTCTTATTTGGAAGAACTTTTAAAATGATAAAGTAACTTCTTTTGAAGATTTTCACTTCTTTGCTTTCTTTTTGAGATTATTAAATACAAATACAAATCAGTTTGTTTGATATGCAAATATCTGGAATTTCGTCACACATGCATAATGAGTTATCAGAGAATGTTATATATCTTTGCGTTCATCAAATAAAAACACTAAAGTGTGAATAACACGTGTGTGCGTTTCTCCCACAACACCAAACTTCTTGATTTTAAAGGATTTCGTTCGAGAATGAAAGAGATATACACATTTCTCCAATAAGTCATTATGCATGTGTGACGAAATTCCAGACATTTGCATATCAAACAAACTGATATATCTCAAAAAGAAAGCAAAGAAACGAAAATCTTCAAAAGAAGTTACTTTATCATTTTAAAAGTTCTTCAAAACAAGACAATAAAACATTTTGAGGTTATGGGCACTTTAAAGAATTAGCGAACATAAGTTAGCTTCTACGAAAACAGAGAGATTATTCGCTCTCACAACTTCCCAAATGTTGGATATGAAAGATAACAGTAAATGAATTACGATCTCATTGTCAACCTCGACTTGAAACCATTGTTTTGTGAGCAGTGAAGGAAATTCAAGAAGTGCCTATTTTCCTGCACTTGGACAATCTCGTCCCCAGAGCCTGCGTTCCTCCTGGACTGCGTGAGGAACGAAAGGCTCTGGCCGCAAATTAAGTCAAATCTCTCTAACAGCAGAATATTGCATCGGAAATGAGGACTAGTCTGACGTCACATCATTAGTATTTCAGTTGAAACAAACCTTTCTAGAACATCAACGCAAAGTTCAAATCATAAAACATTTTGACATTCAACTATTCACTAGAATATAATCTGTGTCATAGGCAATCATTACAAAGAGCCAATAAAAATCAACATATACACACGAACAGGAATCGATCCTGTAACCTTCTGATTGCCGGCGAGTGATTTAGTGATTTCCGGGACTCAGAATCATTTTTCTGAGGATACGAGCTTGACGATCGCCCATGTATCGTCTGTCTACTGCAAGCTCTCCCACATTCACTACAACAGTGCGTCCAAACCTTACCGATATATAGTGACTGCCGCATATAGGCAGTACATATATCAATCGAACCAGTACATCATTGCACCTTCGCTCTCCATCTGAGTCTCGGTAGCTCAATGGTTAGAGTGTCTCGCTGGAAATCAGAAGGTTACAGGTTCGATTCCTGTGCGGGAATCAGAATCATTTTTCTGAGGATACGAGCTTGACGATCGTCCACGTATCGTCTGTCTACTCCAAGCTCTCCCACATTCACTACAGCAGTGTACATATTAACACATCCAAACCTTACCGATATATAGTGACTGCCGTATAGGCAGTACATATATCAATCGAACCAGCACATCATTATAACCTTCGCTCTCCATCTGAGTCTCGGTGGCTCAATGGTTAGAGCGTATCACCGGCAATCAGAAGGTTACAGGTTCGATTCATGTCCGGGACTCAGTGTGTATATTAACACATATACACAGGAATCAACCAACGGCAAAACGTATTATATGTTATACGAAACAAGAAGTGTCATGTTATACAAAATGTCTAGTAATCAGTAATTACCAAGTCGGTCATATGATCTGGGTACTGGTGTTTTATGGCTGTAACTATTTCCGACGTGATAATAACTGTATGAGCTGCGCGAGTTTCCTCCAATTCAGGGATTTGAATGGACATTACAGTGGCGCCTTGCTTCTTGATGTACTCGACGGCTAAAGAGATGTGGTGTAAAAAAAGTCGTGTGAGACACTGATGTGGACCGAAGTGGAGGTGAATAATGGTGGATATTATAATGGTGTATATAAATAACAACATTATTTGCTTCATGTGGCTGAAGCTCAATACTAAAATGGCCGATGGAAAATGTCGCTTTAATAATCGACTGTGCTCGACTTTTTTACGGAAAAACAGTCAGAGTAAAATTAATTTGGACGTGCGTGGTAAATGTAAAATCTCCATTATCAGGTTGGCGCTGAGTTCCCAATAAAGATCTCTGATTTGATGGTTTGGCAGAAAATATGGCCAGATATTTTACTTGTTTCTCGTATTTCTCCTTCTGCCGGTATTATCTGCGAAACTATGGAAAACGACATATGTATTTGACACAGTGCATCAAGATTGGGGCATGGGGGTTGGTATAGATGATAAGTAGTAAGACATCCCCTCGTGCAACTGGTGCTAGTCACCCCCTGGGAATTAAGGTTTTATCGGATTTACAATTTGCATTTACAATTTGCAACTCTTCCTAAATCTTAAATGTTCTGGACTACAAAAATTACCTGTTTTAAAATGGTCAACCATGTCCGTATCAGCAAACTAATAAATTAAAAAACCAATTCGATAAATACTCAGAAAAGAAATACGCATAGCCTGAAAGATGGATAGACGAACGAATGGACAGACAGACAGACAGACAGACAGACACAGACAGACAGACAGACAGACAGACACCTCTTACTTCGTGCACCGGACACAGAATATTACATCATTGAAATATTTAGTTTAAAAGTAGGGTTAGTATTCCTTTATTTCAGGGTTAGGACTAGAGTTTTTATTTGGGTTATGGTTAGGGTTTTCGTTCTTGTAAAGCTTCTGAATCTTGAGAAAATAACCTTGATGTGTCTATGACGTAGTCTGTGTCCATTGTGTGTCCGGTACACGAAGAAGATGCCCACACCGCACACACACGCGCACATACACACACACTCCCCGTACCGTACACACTCTCGCACACACACACACTCGCCCATCCACCAAACCAACCACCAACAAACCCACCCATGCACCCAGCCACTCACTCCACCACTCACACCGCACAACACACACACATTCACATTCCATTTACATTAGACAAGCACAGCACATACACCATGGAGGATTATCAGGAATGTTTATGAACTTGCCTGTCACAATGCTTTTTAAGATAGATGGGTGGCAGTAAATGGCTGCCGAATTATATGCATATAAATTGGCCCTTATGAACTCGTTTTCATGTACGAAATTGAAAAGGATTCTTACCTTAAAACGAGGTCATAAAGGCCAATTTATATGCATATAAAAGAATTTTAAATTGTCGGCCATTTACTGTATGAAGGTCTATAGAGCAGAAAAGTAAAGAGAGTTTCCTTGTACCTCAGCGAAAGACCAGTCAACTCCCACAGTAAGATCAGATAAATCACAGTTTTCAAACCCTTCCAGCGTTGCGTGTTCTGGTTGTACTAATCCTAGATACAAGAGGATAAGATACAGATGATGATGATAATGATAATGATAACAATAATAATAATAATAATAATAATAATAATAACAATAATAATAATAATAACAATAATAATAATAATAATAATAATAATAATATGGTGGTAGGGTGTCTGAGAGAAGGAATAAACAAAGTGGAAGAATAAATAAGGAAATTGATAACAGATAAAATAAACGTGCAGAAGATAGCCATGGTGATGCGATTATGAGAAAGATCTTAACAGAGGTTGTCCAACCATGGGAGTTAGAATGTAGTTTCACTGATTGTTGTAGTCTGTAAGCCATTCCTCCCACGTAGCTGGAGGGTGTGGGTTATCAACAACAACAACAACAACAACAACAACAACAACGACGACGACGACAACACCAACACGATGCATATACAGTGGGACCTCTACCAACAGACACTCTATATAATGGACAATGGACAGTAAGTCCAGATACTGATATAATCATTTATGTATAGAAAACCTCTACACAGCGGACATCTGCAAACAACGGACAAACTTGGTCCTGAAGTGTCCGTTATATGGAGGTTTCACTGTATACAATATACAGTGCAACCAAACCAAATATCAAACCAGCTGTAGTGGTCTAGTGGTTACCACACATGTCTATGAGCAGGGAGATACAGGTTCAAATCCTGGGTCGGACCTCCACTCAGGGTCTTAAAATAATTGAGGAGAAGGTGCTGCCTTTGCAACAACACCAGCAAATGGTAAGACTTTCGGGTCTTCTCGGAAAACGACCTTAAATCGTAGGCCCTCGGAATCCCTATCAGTTGGGTTTTCCGTTCACCTAAGAGTGATAAACTGAATAGTCGAGCGCTTAAAACAGGAGCCTCTGGCTCGGATAAATAGGGCAGCCTTATCCTGCGTGGTGGACTCTAAATAAATCATATTCAACAGATGAGATTGAATTACGGGAGACAGATAAGATCATTTAAAACAAATGAGTAAAGTAAGATAAAGATAAAATAAAATAAGATTAAAGAACATTGGCCACCAAAAAACTACTTTTTATATCAAAGTATGACCTAACAGTCGTAATATAGTATCGTTATGAAAATGTTGGTAATACATTTGAAAAGTTGAATAAACTATCAAAAACAGGCTCTAGGATCTCCATTTTGAATATGACCGTGACGTCATGTGCTGGTAAACGTTGTATTTCATACTGTTGTGCTACTTATCGTGGAGCCATGTATTGCCCAGTTTATGTTGTAATAGTGATTACAAAAATAAGGTTGAGAAGAAGCTTAATTTCTTTGCATTTCCGCCAACACTGACCACTTTACCCAACACATGATGACCTATCTCACGTTTGGGGATTTTACTTCTCCGTAATATTTGGGTCTTCCTGAGCAAAATCATAATGTATGATGTCAAAATCATAATATCATAATGTCAGCTGAGAGTTTTTCCACTGTCAAATTTACGGAATGTGATGTCACAAGAGGCATTCCAAACCAGTTTTCTTTTGTTACTTGCCACAAAAATGTCTCTTGTGACATCACATCTGATAACTTTAAAGGCTGATTTCCACTCAGGAAAATCTTCCGCAGGACCGGAAAGTTTTCTTTGTCTTGTCTTGTGAGCTCTCGGGTGGAATTAACGTCTTTAACACAAAGGAAACTTTCCAGTCAACTCCATGAAGATAAAATTTTCGGCTGACAAGATATATTATGATTTTGCTCAGGAAGACTTATATTACGAATATGTAAAATCCCCAAACGTGAGATAGGCACTTTAATTCACTTTAATACGCGTAGTCACATAATTTGATATAAAAGGTACTTTACTTTTTTTGTTGTCAATGTCCTTTAACACATACAAACCTTCTGGATAGTCAATGTCTCGACCAGAAAGTAAAGCTACAAGAAATAAATCAGACCATTTAGAAAAGGCTAGATTTTGAAACTGAACTTTATAGTGGTAACACAAGTCAACATACCGTACATAATAGCTGTGTCTCTGACATCACTGCAGATGGGACCTACATATCAAGAACACGGTTACATAAAGTACGGAAATCAACAAACAGCAAATTAGGTTATTAAAGAAGAACTGTACCCAAAAAACAAATTACTTTTAAATACAAGGCCTTTAAGTATAATGTTTACAAATGTTAATAAGTTTGACTGTATCTGCTCTTGTACTCGAGAAATAACGTTTTCATTCTCGTATTTTATGCTTTCTTTAAATGAAGAGAGGATTTATTAATAGTCAAATATATGAAAATTTGACTGCCCCCAACTTGGAATCGAACCCGAGGTCTCCGAATCAACGCATCGGCGCTCTAACCACTGAGCTATTGAGACACGGTCAGAACAGTCAAACATCATATACATGTTAAGACTGTTCTGACCGTGTCTTAATAGCTCAGACCTCGGGCTCGATTCCCGGTTGGGGCAGTCAAATTTTCATATACATATATTTGACCATTAATAAATCCTCTCTTGAACTAAAGAAAAATTGTTCTAAAGCCTCCTGTATACAAGAGCCGGTGATAAGCTCGCTACTTGAGGAAGTCCTGCGAGAGGCTTCGCTCTACTTCGTCGAAGATGAGAGATGTCTTCCTGTAGAGATTTGAGAGTCGGGGCAATGTATAAATATGTATATGATGTTTGACTGATCTGACTGTGTCTCAATAGCTCAGTGGTTAGAGCGCCGATGCGTTGATTCGGAGACCTCGGGTTCGATTCCCGGTTGGGGAAGTCAAATTTTCATAAACATATATTTGACTATTTTATGCTTGTGCACGCCGCCATTTTACAGTTTGCTCGACGGCTCAGACTCGATGTTCAGCGGGTGTTTTCTTTTCAATTTTGACTAAAAACCATTTTAAGGTTAGTTGCACGTTAACAGATGACCTAGCAGGTAGGGTTATGGTTAGGATATTAGGGGTACATTAGGGTTTCTTTAGAGTGAGGGTTTATTAAGGTTAGATTGGCTTCATAATGTTCCTGATTGGCTGTGGTTAGAACAACCGATAAGAATATAAGATTATAGATCTTTTCTAATTCTCTTGTAGTACAACACCCATTTTATTGCCATCACAAGAAAAACAACATCACCACTCACCCACATGGGAAACCGTCGCGCCTCCCATTGAATCAAACGAATGAGCCGTTATTCGTGCGAACGTACCTAAAGAAGTGTGAAAGAAAATCAATCAATCAATCAATCAATCAATCAATCAATCAAAAACATTCGTTACGGTGGTCTTGCACCCAAATGTTTTTCTTTAAATTTAGATATAAGACAGAATAAGGGTCACAGGATTATAGTATGTGAAAGTTTGACCCAGAAAATACTGTGCTCTACTCTTGTGTTGCCATGGTAACCGAGATAATTGCCCCCCATAGTGATTAAGAACCCTTATTTTCAGACATGATAGCTCATGAAGGAATGGTCAGGGAAATGTTTTTCATGGTTTATTTTGCCAATGAATACATGGTTTAGGAGCTAAACCTAAAAAAGTGGAACATTTATCATTGTTTTTAAAATTTTAAAATTTTCCACAAACATAGGAATTTTTTAAAATTAAGCAAGCATGCGGTGTATTATAGAGGAATAAGCTTTATAATACTTGTCAATTGTACAGGTTTACCTCCTAGACACTGTTTGTATCATTCAGCATTGAAAATTTCAGAACAATTGATCAAAACGTAATGGAGATATGCTTTCTGAAATATTCGCCAGTCAACAAAAGTCAACAAAACCAGACTAGTCTTAGAATTTTCTCAATTTTCTACATTTCTTTGTATCCAATCGATTGACTTTCTATTCTTATATCATTAAGTATCTCAATTATGGACATTTAAAAAATTAGCGAAATTCTAATATTTTGGGCGTAAGACCACCTTAAAACACAACAGATATTATATACAAGTATAATCTGTATATTGCAACATGCATTTGCTGATGTGGTCGTGTAACTAAGCTATATTTAAAGTGCACCTAACCCCAAAATTTTTTTTTAGCGATATCAAATATCGGTGCGATTTACAGCATTTCAGTGAAAACATTTTTCAATTTAGGCAAATTGTTCGATTTTTATGGCCTTTTGAATTTAGTTTTTGATGGCCCAGCGCCGTCATGATTTTTGACAACCAGGAGCCTGGATCTAGCACGTTTTCTGACGTCACGCAAGGTAGTCGGTAAATATTGAAAACAAAGATGCAATCTAAACAGACTCACTATTCGTCTATTCCTGGGACTTCTCGACTGGTTAGTTTGAATCTTTAGGCGCTACAGCATGAATGGTTGGGTATACACAAATCCCGAGATCACCACTCTTTAATTTCGGATAATTTGGCTTCGTTTGGACAGGCAAGATGGAAAACCTTCGCTCGTATTAAATCTTCGGGCATTTATCATGATTCAAGTGAGCTGAACATATAGTCGAAGCATTTCGAAGGTTCGAAGACCCGTTTTGCCTTCGCGAAGTCAACCCAGGTTCTCTTTCTTTTCTTTGCTAGGTTAATCGTGGTCGAAATATTTATTTTCAACGTTTGACTTTGCCCGGCAGCGATGTTGTGTAAATATCTGATGTCGGGTTCGGACTAGCGAGAGATTGACATGAAACAGTGTGGCACGAAAATTTGATGTGGGCGCTGATCATAAACCGGAATATTTTTAAATGACCTTACTAAAGTCACTGGTAAACCTCTATTATCCATCTCAAGCTGGGTCAACAAATTGTTGACCCAATGCTCAAGGCGATTAACAAGCGAAAGTCGAGAAAGTATAGACGGGTTCTGCAATCTAACAAAATATTTTTGTGATAAGGAACAGTGTGAAGAATTATACCTGAACATAGGCACAATTTATTCATGCAATTGACAGTTACACAACTGTTAACCATCTTTTCACTATCAGCAAACGAACGCAGTATATCAATGTAGACAGGCCGAATGTTTATCTAGACCACGAGTACCTTGCATGACGTCACAAAATTTACTCGTTCCAGACTCCTCGTAGCCACGGAAGTGGTCCATCAAAAAGCGCCTTTTGCCATCTTTAAACTGCCATAAAAATCGGAGGATTTTAAGAAATTAATTTTTGTTTCCGCAGAAATACTAGAAATCATATAAATATTTGATATCGCTAAAAAAACATTTTGGGGTTAGGTGCACTTTAAAATAAATGTGTAACCAGTATCTATACTTTAAAATATACATAATATGGTTTCATAAAAGTAAATGGTGTATCGAAATATATATTTACTAGGTTACATTCCTTAAACTGCCTATGCAATGAAAAATTCAGGAAAATAACTATTTTGTTGTTTGAGTGAACTCTTGAAACTATAAAGACAAACCATTTACAACTTTTTCATATCTCACTTCACTCATGAGATATTAAGATTTATTTAATATGTAAATGATCATACTTACGACATCACAATGCATAATGACTTATTGAAAAATTCTGCATATCTTTACCATTATCACATGGAATCGTTTGATGATTTGCATATTTGATGTCATTGGATACATCCACGCGCATGCACCTGTATTTCAAGTGATTTCATTACATAATCTCAAGGATATATAAGCGTTTTCAATAAGTCATTATGCATTGTGATGTCATAAGTATGATCATTTACATATTAAACAAATCTTAATATCTCAAGAGTGAAGTGAGATATGAAAAAGTTGCAAATGGTTAGTCTTTATAGTTTCAAGAGTTCTTTCAAATAAAAGAGTTATTTTAAAACTGAATGTTTCATTGGGTAAAATTGTGTTCACTTTTAAAGTGCCTATAACGTCAAAAATGTTATTGTCTTATAATTTGGAAGAACTTTTAAAATGATAAAGTAACTTCTTTTGAAGATTTTTGCTTTTTCGCTTTCTTTTTGAAATATTTCAGTTTGTTTGATATGCAAATGTAGCTGGAATTTCGTCAACATGCATAATGACTTATTGGAGAAATGTGTGTATCTCTTTCATTCTCAAACGAAATCTTTTAAAATCAAGAAGTTTGGTGTTGTGGGAGAAACACGCACATGTGTTATTCACACTTTAGTGTTTTTATTTCATGAAGGCGAAGATAATATAACATTCTCTAGTCATTATGCATGTGTGACGAAATTCCATACATTTGCATATCAAACAAACTGAAATATATCAAAAAGAAAGCGAAGAAACGAAAATCTTCAAAAGAAGTTACTTTATCATTTTAAAAGTTCTTCCAAATAAAACAATATGCTATATTTATAGACAATTTAATGTTTTCCAGCAGACAGTTCCTTGCTATAGCTAGTCTATAAGTTGCCGATTTCGAGAGTAAATTTGGTTCTGGTCTTACAATGTTTAATTTGTATTTATCTCGTAGGTGATACTTTCCCCTCTTCCTTGTTATGATCTCAAATATTTGTTTTTAAAAATTGTTTGAAAAATGATATTTGTTTAAAAATTGCATGGTTAAATTCCAAACTTTACTTTACTTTTAATTCCAACTACGCCACAGAGGGAAGCTGGGATACGAATAGAGCCCCCTCCATCTTTACCAATAGCAACAGGACAAAGACCTAAAAGAAACAAAGATCTTTTGATAAATGGATATGGTACATCATGCATGGGTTGCTGATTGAGGTAAATTGGCAAACGTTTAGGGTATTGGGGACTGGGATTAAACGAGAGAATACTAAAGGACATACCAATGGAAGGCCACCACGATATACAGGGGGTAATTTGTTATTATTTTGTAATGTGATTAGACATTGAAACTGCTGACGAGGCTGTATTTGTACTCGATTAAACGTTAAAGTTTTCATGACCGTGAATTAGTGCATTTTGAGTTTAAGAAACAGAAAACATTTTCCGTGTTTCCATACAGTTTCTGTTTACTATGTGCATTCTCATTGGTTGTTGCCCATAATCCATTTAACAATTAGACAACGAGTCCGAGTTGACTATTCGCTCATAGACAACGAGGACGAGTTGTCTAATTGTTTTAGTAGAAACAATTTAGTGGACTATTACAAATCATGCATTCTCCCAAAAATTATCCAAAAACTCATCTGAAACCTCCCCAAAACGAGAGTTTTCTGCCATTGTTTTGAGCACGTTTCCCAAACACGTTTGAGCACGTATCACGAATAGACAACGGTTGAGTAGCCAATCAGAATGCAGCATTTGTAATGACCATACATGGTCAGTTTCTACTAAGAGCAGATAGTCAACGAGGGAGACACTACTCATAGACAACGAGGGCGAGTTGTCTAATTGTTTTAGTATCAACCATAAACAACCTTTCTTTAACGTAAACATTGTTCCAGATTTTCTGATAGTTTCCCCTTTTTGTTTATAGAAGTCTCCCCATTCAAAATGTAGAGTAGCTCGATGCCACACGATAAACAATCGCTCACAAAAAACGAGATTGTTATTACTTTGCTTCAAATTTGGTGTAGATATACTCCATAGGCATAAGCGAATTCATTTTCTTATTCGAAAATGTCAAACTGAACAATTTTCCATTACTTTCGGGCCGATGTTTTCATGATTTCATCACTCGCATATAAATTTTAGCGGTGCTTGCAGCGTGAATATATCGTGGCTTCTGATTGGTCAGGATAGGAATATTTCAGTTATAAGAAGGTTTGTGATTGGATAACGCTATAGGTGGTCTATCACCAATAGACCACTAGTAGCTCAGCCAATCAGAATGCCGAATTTGTAATAGAACACTATTTGGTTGATACTAATAGAAGACAGACGCACGGCTAAAGTCAGATCACGTCAAACGCTGCTTTTGTCTTTTCCATGCCCCAGAAATCACCAAGAGCTTCAATAAGCATTTTGAACGGTTTGTCTTCAATTTTTATTGTATAAAACAAATAAATTCCATTTTGCAGTTGTCTGTTCAGTTATATGTAAATTGACGAGAGATCATTATACAAGCTCCGAGTTTGCAAGCAAATCAAACTGTGACGCTCGTGAGATCTTGAACCTAATTTGACGTCTCATATTAGGCTTCTTGGATAATTAGAGCCATTACTAAGGGATCAAAGTCGCAGTAAATCTGTAGGTAGGCCATGAATCGTTATACCCAGTAATTTGAAAAATGTCTTCTGGTCCTCTTTCTAGTAAAATTATTTTATTTTGTCGATGGTAAGAGCACATAATCCAACAAAAAACCTCATAGGATCCTCAGTTGGTCCCTTAGTAATGGCGGACGTCCGGCTTCATTTTCTGAACAATAGTTGCTCGATCCAGTCTTCTTTCGAGATCAGTGACTAGTATAATACAAATGCTGCAATCTGATTGGCTGCGTACGCTAAACGACGAATGACGTGATAAGGATGAGATTTTCGCAAAAAAAACCAATACTTATGTCCCGTTTCTCAAAATAATTTTGAAGAAATAACGAACATAAGTTAGTTTTTACTAAAACAATTAGATCATAGAAATTGAGGACGAATAATTTAAAATTGTCTAACCTGCAGCAACAGCACATGCAGAACCACTGGAGCTACCTCCTGTGTGGTAGTCAAGATTGTATGGGTTGCGTGGCGACCCGTGATGTCTGTAATTGAAAAAAACTAGCAATTAAAGGTAGTAAAGAAAATCGCGTAAACGTTTATAACAGGTTTCCCACAAAATACATGACTGGCAACACAATTACATTACTATGCAACTTGTTTTTGGACCCTGAACTGGTCCCCAATCGCTGCTATTGGACCAGGAACTTGGTCTCCAATCGCTGCTATTGGACCAGTCTCCAATCGCTGCTAATCTTGTTGTTGTTGTTGTTGTTGTTGTTATTGTTATTGTTATTGTTGTTGTTGTTGTTGTTAGGGGGTGACGCTCTTCGAAAAAAGCCTAAAGCTCCGTAATTTCGAGTCCGATCGTCATGAAATTTGACACGATGATTCTAAACGATATTCCTCATCGACAGACGGTGTCCGATTGAGGGGCAACGTATACAAGCAATTCTTGACTGTACGCGTAGAAGAAGAATATGCATATTGTCATTAATATTCACAGACAAACGCAAACCATAACAAAGACATGTCAGTTGTATAACATTGTTAACACAAATCGTACAGTCATGGACAGCGACTAAGCATTAAATTTGGACTAAATTTAAACCCGCTGAGGTCAAACAAGTCTTCCTCACTCTTGATACAAAACAAGTACTCGTCTCAAGGCAAACCCCATATCAAAATAAATCAGTTGAAGCA
Source organism: Chrysogorgia sp. JL179-B06 (assembly GCA_035772405.1). NCBI lineage: Eukaryota > Metazoa > Cnidaria > Anthozoa > Scleralcyonacea > Chrysogorgiidae > Chrysogorgia > Chrysogorgia sp. JL179-B06. Next base: position 927,638 of record JAYKKM010000349.1, on the reverse strand, counting down.
TCCGACGTGATCGTGGTATTAGTAAGCTGAAAACCTCGATTGCCCACCAAGAATTAATTATTTACGGACCTAAGCATTTGCACTGAACAAATATTTAAAAGCATTAATTGTTTACGCAAACTCGGCCAATTCCTGGTCTAGTAGTATGATCGTACTTGTTTTTAAATGGGAGGATTTAACATGTATAATTGGCGTTCTGCAACCACTGAGCTAGTGAGGCACGGTCAGGACAGTCCGCTCTACCTAGAGGTGTGTAAACGCCAGTTTTTCAGCTCCGGCTGGATTAATAATAATAATAATAAATTCTTGAATTCTTAAATTCTTAAATTCTTGAAGGATTGCATGGTGGTGATTAATAATTATGAAAACATTTGTGGAAACACCATGTAGATAATTTTATTAGCTGAGCTTTCGTCTCGTAGGACTCGAGACTTCATCAGAGCAAACTAAAGAAGTGAGTGTTGGCTCACGTCATATTACACGACATTTGTAAACGCTAACTCAACGGTAATTAACGGTAAAGCGCGCGCGCGTGCAAGAATTACGTAATTAAATTAAAATTAGTAATAAAATTACAATTAGTTCGAAACAAATTCTCAAGAGTTACTTAATTAATTAGTTCTTTCGAAACACGTTCTTAAAGGTTACTTATGTACTAAAAGGGCTTGCCAAGTGTTATTTAGTGGTTGCCCTTCTTGTTCCATAGTTTCCGCTTTACATATTTCTAACGATTCTCTCACACGTCTCGAAAAATAGTTTTTCTCGTTGGCTATGAGTGATGCTTCTCCCCACTTTATTCTATGTAAATTAATTAATTATTCTATGTAATTAAATGTCGTGTAATATGACGTGAGCCAACACTCACTCCTTTAGTTTGCTCTGATGAAGTCTCGAGTCCTACGAGACGAAAGCTCAGCTAATAAAATTATCGACATGGTGTTTCCACAAATGTTTTCATAATTAGTCTCAATACTCTTACAACAATAAATTGTTCCACAATGGAGGAACCAGGCCGGAATCGTAGTCTAGTTAGGAATATTAATGCCCAGCAAATAGCTTTAAAAAGAACTATAACAACATAATTTTGAAAAGAAAAATTTTTAACACTAAAGTTTCGTTACTAAACTTGTAACATCATCAGAGTGACAAATTACAATAAATGAAGGAGGCATATATATTGCTAAACTGTTACATAAATAGAAAGTGACAAAATGTTACAAAGGAAATTAAAAGCGAGACGACGGAAGAACAAAGGACGTGTCATCACAGATTGATAATCACATATCACATATAAAGTTTTGAATGGATTTGGTCCTAAATACCTAGCCATAGTCAATCGAGATATGGTCTGGAAACTCGGCAAACTTCAAAGCGACTATAATGAGCTACGTTTTGATGTTGAACCGTACCTTACACCGTGCACATCCTTTGTTTTAGGTTTATTAATATTTAAACAACACGGTTGAGCGATTAAACCCAAACGATTCTATTGGATGATTGCTTCATTATACTAAAATACAATAGGTTCAGTGACCGTGCACCGTGCACAAAATTGCATAAAGACGAACAAAAAGATAGAACAAAGACTTTAGCTGAGTTTCCAGACCATATCTCGATTGACTATGACCTAGGTGAGATTCTCGCCATCCATAATCCTTCTCGTCTTCTACGATCAAATTTTATTGATTTTAATAAACTCAATGTTCCTCTGTATAAAACAGAGAATTATGGTGCCAGGTCTTTTTCGAACTGAGCACCGAGGCTTTGGAATGACTTACCTAAAGAAATTCGATCCTCCGTTTCTGTTGATATTTTTAAAACAAAACTTAAAACTTATCTTTTTAATTCCTAAATGGATATTATTAAGATTGTATATTATCATTTATCTTAGTTTCTTATTTTATTCTGAATATCCTCTTGTAAATTTATTAGCATTGTAACTGTAAGGGCATTGAGAATTTTTTGTAATGCGCTAGAATTAAATTATTATTATTATTATTATTATTATTATTATTATTATTATTATTATTATTATTTTTTAAGCGACAACGCTATTTAAAGACATTGATGCCGGACACGTGCATTTAGTGAATGGCGTTTGAATCATCACGCATTTTAGGGCTTTTAGGTGTTTTTAGTTATTAGTGAGATTTATAATTGTATATTTATATAAAGTATTTCAATAAAAATTGTTTTATTATTATTATTATTATTATTATTATTATTATTATTATTATTATTATTATTATTATTATTATTATTATTATTATTATTATTATTATTATTATTATTATTATTATTATTATTATTATTATTATTATTATTATAACACACCACGATGAAGGAATAAATTAGAAAAGAGTTAAAGAAAAATATCTAATGTTGGCGTTGAAGTGTATATGACATGAAATTTTTTATTGCTTCATTTGAAAGAGCATCAAAAAATAGGACGAAATGCTGTTTACCGTTCCTTGATATCTTTTCTAGTTCCAGAGTTATAAAGATTTAAAGATGTCAAAATCAAGGGAAAATATAGTCTCCTTCGCAGCCGTCAGTTCGAGTTCGTTCTCAACACGAGCAGCAAATTCCTTTCCAATTGTTGACCAATCAGAGTCAGACTTCCAATATCTGGAAACCTGACCTTCGACCTTGAGCTGACCGTTTGAAAACTAGTAGTTCAGTAAAAATGTTGCGTAAATAGAATCAATATAAAGAAGATGTTGTATTATCTGTGAATTACAATATGAATACATGTACATGAAATAAAGTTAAAAGCGTCACTACCTGGAATATGAAACTGAATAACATCGAGGTTGCTAGCCAGACATGGCCAGACATCCCCGTATTAAAGATTTATTATCCGCTAGATACATGTCGCCGACGCTTGTAGCTTTTTTAAAGCTTTTCACACAGATTTATTTACACGACCAGCAAGAACATATATTCGTAATACAATTATTCGTAAACTTTGTAAAGCTCTGAGCTATAGTAAGCGAAATATTAGCTTTGAAGTAAACATGCAGTCGATTAAGACCCTAAACACCTTTTGTTCACAATCTTAAATTTCTCTTAACGCTCTCTGACATTCGCGCTTATTTGTTTGCATAGGCCACAGCAAGAACATAGTCAAAACAATATTCTTCGTGAATTTCGTGAAGTTCTAGGCTAAACTTTTCAAAATATAAGCTTTATTTAGCAACACCATGGATCCAGGACGGCTTTATTTAGCACGACAATGGTGTAATTTCATTGGTCCATGTACACAAAGGGAATGGAATGTAGCTCTCGGGTGAGCATGACGAGGTATTAAGCGAGCCATTAGAACGTCTGCGAAGGAGGCTAGGGAAAATATGGCACAAACAAATTGCTGATTCAGCACAAGTTATGACGTCATATTCAGTTTGAATGTTAGTTTGGTGAATGTTTAAATGAACTATAGCTCAGTTACTATGTGTCAGAATCAAATGAACCTTTGCACACAGATAGTGCAAGATGAAACACAGTTGATGGTCAAGGTAACACTGTTGTACCCAGGCCCATTGAACGGATTTTATAAACAATATGACGTCATAATTTGTGCTGAATCAGCAACTTGTTTGTGCTATATTTTCCCTTGATTTTGACATCTTTAAATCTTTATAACTCTGGAAATAGAAAAGATATCAAGAAACGGTAAACAGCATATCGTCCTACTTTTTGATGCTCTTTCAAATGAAGCAATAAAAAATGTCATGTCATATACACTTTAATTAACTCTTTCCGGTCCGGCTGGAAAACATCTAAAATTGAACTACCTCTTTGTCCTATCTATATCTCTGGAAATATCCATAACTGTTGCGAAACCTATACATTTTCTGAAAGCCCGATAAACCGGCTTTTACTTGTGCTTTTGAATTTCCCGAACAAGACATATTATGTTAATATAAATTAGCATTAATTATCATAAATCAGGTTGAAAAACCTCCATTTTGCTAGAAAACGCCATCTTGGGCGCCCGTGTAGCATCATGACGCCACCAATTGCAGAGTTGTTTATGAAATCAAATTAAACTTGGCGTATGAGTGGATCTCATGTGCCTGGCGCTTGTCGAATTTCAATTTTTAATCTTGCGTTACCGTGTGCCGTGTTTTTCGATTGACGACTTCGGGGTCTTCTATGACCCCTTTTGACTATGTCGGACAGGAAAGAGTTAATAAACTCTCGCGAAGTAGGACTTCGAATAGCGTGGAGCCTGAAGACAAAATAGAAAAGTCATCCAAAGAAACATCATTTTTCTTTTCAAAATTATGTCGTTATGGCTCTTTTTAAAGCTATTTGCTGGGCATTAATATTCCTAATTAGATTACTTAAGTTACCGTACTTATAAAACTATTTCAGTAATACATGACCATGCAACCTTTTACAGTTATTTATTCGTATCTTAGCATTGCCTACGTAGCACAGTACTTTATATATTTTTAATACTTAAATATTCTAGAATTCTCAAAAGTGTGATAAAAAAGTACGATAGTTACTTGTTAGGATTATCCCCAATTGTTCCCAAGCCAATCTCATACATGTTGGTCATCCCCACGATTACAGCACCAAGTTGACGTAATTTAGCGACGAGGTTGCAATCTTTTTCTTCAGGTTCGTCTCCCAAGAACGTTGTACCACATCTTTTATGATAACCAGCCTTTTTCGAATAAATAGAAGAGGCTAGCTGGTGTAGTCGCGAGAAATGTTGTTGTTGTTGTTGTTGTTGTTGCTGCTACTGTTGTTGTTGCTGGGAATGCTGCTGTTGTTGCTGCTGCTGTTGTTGTTGCTGCTGCTGTAGTTGTTGTTGCTGCTGTTGTTGCTGGCAATGCTGCTGTTGTTGCTGGCAATGCTGCTGCTGTTGTTGTTGCCGGCAATGCTGCTGTTGTTGTTGCTGCTGTTGTTGTTGCTTCGGTTGGTGTTGCTGCTGTTGTTGCTGGCAACGCTGCTGCTGTTGTTGTTGCTGTTGTTGTTGTTGCTGTTGTTGTTGTTGCTGTTGTTACTGTTGTTGCTGTTGCTGCTGTTGTTGATGCTACTGTTGCTGTTGTTGTCTGCTGCTGTTGTTGTCTGCTGCTGCTGTTGTTGTCTTCTGCTGTTGTTGCTGTTGTTGTTGTTGCTTCTGTTGGTGTTGCTGTTGTTGTTGCTGGCAATGCTGCTGCTGTTGTTGCTGTTTGCTGTTGTTACTGTTGTTGCTGTTGTTACTGTTGTTGCTGTTGCTGCTGTTGTTGCTGCTACTGTAGTTGTTGTTGCTGCTGTTGTTGCTGGCAATGCTGCTGTTGTTGCTGGCAATGCTGCTGCTGTTGTTGTTGCCGGCAATGCTGCTGTTGTTGTTGCTGCTGTTGTTGTTGCTTCGGTTGGTGTTGCTGCTGTTGTTGCTGGCAACGCTGCTGCTGTTGTTGTTGCTGTTGTTGTTGTTGCTGTTGTTGTTGTTGCTGTTGTTACTGTTGTTGCTGTTGCTGCTGTTGTTGATGCTACTGTTGCTGTTGTTGTCTGCTGCTGTTGTTGTCTGCTGCTGCTGTTGTTGTCTTCTGCTGTTGTTGCTGTTGTTGTTGTTGCTTCTGTTGGTGTTGCTGTTGTTGTTGCTGGCAATGCTGCTGCTGTTGTTGCTGTTTGCTGTTGTTACTGTTGTTGCTGTTGTTACTGTTGTTGCTGTTGCTGCTGTTGTTGCTGCTACTGTTGTTGCTGTTGTTGTCTGCTGCTGTTGTTGTCTGCTGCTGTTGTTGCTGTTGTTGTTGCTTCTGTTGGTGTTGTTGTTGCTGGCAATGCTGCTGCTGTTGTTGTTGCTGTTGTTACTGTTGCTGCTGTTGTTGCTGCTACTGTTGCTGTTGTTGTCTGCTGCTGTTGTTGTCTGCTGCTGTTGTTGCTGTTGTTGTCGCTTCTGTTGGTGTTGCTGTTGTTGTTGCTGGCAACGCTGCTGCTGTTGTTGCTGTTGTTGTTGCTGTTGTTACTGTTGTTGCTGTTGCTGCTGTTGTTGCTGCTACTGTTGCTGTTGTTGTCTGCTGTTGTTGTTGATGTTATTGCTGTTGATGTTATAGCTGTTGCTGTTGTTGCTGGTGTTGCTGCTGCTGTATTGTTGTTGTTGTCGTCGTTGTCACTGTCCACTCATCTTCCACTACTTAACTACCTCTTAACCAAAAATAAGTTTTCTTACAACTCCAATTTCACCCTTTATCCCAACTGGGACACCATCGATAATGGATAAAGGCTTCTTCTCAGCATAGCGCTTTGTAGACTCTTGTGCCATCTAGGAGAAAGTTCAACTTAGCACTTAAAACAAATGAATAGGTTGTATCAAATTGACAAATAAAACTTTTAAATTAATGGAAAAGGATCGCTCTGACTTGTAACTTATGGTTGGATATTGATTGTAATAGTTATCGTCTCTAAATTTCAACAATACGTGACCATTATCCTTATCGTCATCATTATCATTATCATGATCGTAATCATCATTATCATGATCATGATCCTTATCGTCATTATTATCATCATTATCATTATCATCATTATCGTCATTATTATCATCATTGTCATCATTATCATTATCATCATTATCGTCATTATCATTATCATCATTATCGTCATGATCATTATCGTCATTATCATTATCGTCATCATTATCATCATTATCATCATCATCATTATCGTCATCAGTATCGTCATTATTATCGTCATTATTATCATGATCATTATCGTCATGATCCTTATCGTCATTATCATTATCGTCATTATCATTATCATCATTATCATCATCATTATCGTCATCATCATTATCATCATCATTATCATAATCATGATCATTATCGTCATCATCATTATCGTCATCATTATCATGATCATTATCGTCATCATCATTATCATTATCGTCATCATTATCATGATCATTATCGTCATGATCATTAACGTCATCATTATCATTATCATTATCGTCATCATCATTATCATGATCATTACGTCATCATCATCGTCATCATTATCATTATCATCATCATTATCGTCACTATCATTACCGTCATCATTATCATTATCCTGATCATTATCGTCATCATCATTATCGTCATCATCATTATCATTATCATGATCATTATGATCATTATCACGATCATTATCGTCATCATCATGATCATTATCGTCATGATCATTATCGTCATCACCATTATCGTCATCATTATCATAATCATTATCGTCATCGTCATCATTATCATTATCGTCATCATTATCGTCATCGTCATCATTATCATTATCATGATCATTATCATTATTATCATGATCATTATCGTCATCATCATTATCGTCATCATCATTATCGTCATCATTATCATTATCATCATTATCATGATCATTATCGTCATCATTATCATGATCATTATCGTCATCGTCATCATCATTATCGTCATCATTATCATTATCATGATCATTATCATCATTATCATGATCATTATCGTCATCATTATCATTATCGTCATGATCATTATCGTCATCATTATCATTATCATGATCATTATCGTCATCGTCATCATCATCATTATCATTATCGTCATCATTATCATTATCATGATCATTATCATCATTATCATGATCATGATCGTCATCATTATCATGATCATTATCGTCATGATCATTATTGTCATCACCATTATCGTCATCATTATCATGATCATTATCGTCATCATCATCATTATCATGATCATCATTATCATGATCATCAATATCATCATTATTATCATCATCATTATCATGATCATGATCCTCATCATCATTATCGTCATCATTATCATTATCATCATCATTATCGTCATTATCCTTATCGTCATTACCATTACGTCTCCATTATCATTATCTTCATGACCACCATGCCAGATATATATGTTGTGTTAGATATAAAACGAATCAGACTTAGAAAACGGAATTGTATTGTATTTCGTAATGTATAAACGTAATGTATTTCCTGTTCCTTTATATATGGACTACGTACTATAAGTAATCTCTTTCTTTATTCCAGTAAAACATCGCAATATTATATACTGTTAAAAACCATCCACAATGATATTGTATTTATTCTCAATCTATTTTCTCGTCAAAGTAATGTATTTCCTGTTCTTTATATGGACGATGTATTATATAAGTAATCTCTTTCTCTATTCCACAACCGTCTTACCAGTAAAACATCAGCTTTATTACACTCAATAAACGCCCTTAGTTTTGGCTCCAGTTTTTCAGACGACTGAATAGCTTCTAAAACGTTTTCAATCACTTGCAAAGGCGTTGTTTCTCCATTTCTGTAAAGAAAAGTAGGCATCAAATGTTCTATTGTGACTAAGCAGATGCCTATTTCATGTAATATTAAAAGTTAACATCATTGTGTTTCATTTTAAGACCCCGTTCACACGATGCCGGTACGAAATCGTACCGGCATCAAATCATCACGGTATCAAACTGTTCACACGGTTACCGTTATCATTTCATGCCGTTACGGTGTTGCGATCACACGATGCCGGTATGATTTCGAGTTTTTGATTATTGCTGACCGTTTTTATCGCAGTCACTATTCAATGAGTCACTATTATATTCGATACTGAATGAGAAACTGTGAATCGAAAAACATGGCACACGGTAACGCAAGATTACAAATTAAATCTCGAGAACCGCCAGTGGATAGCAATCCACTCACACGCCAAGTTTGATTTGATTTAAAAAAATATACTCTGTGATTGGTGGCATTTTTTCCGTTTGGCATTTACAACTTTTGTTTATTATTTACAAAGATTAAAATTCCCGCCACCGCGCTTCTTTTACCCCGTATTTTTTAGCAGAGCAAAACGTTTCGTAACGGCGTGATGAAATCATTACGGTTAAGTGTTCACACGATGCCGGTAAGGAATAATTTCGTTACGGTTTCATATCGTTCCGGTTAGCATGACGGTTTCATGTCATTTCATTCCTGTATCGTGTGAACGCAAGGCTTAACCGTAACGATTTCGTTACGGTTTCATATCGTTCCGGTTAGCATTGCGGTTGCATGTCATTTCATGCCGGTATCGTGTGAACGCAAGGCTTAACGGTTTCATTTCGTACTAGTCTGCTTCGCAGCCGTCTGTTCGAGGTCGTTCTCACTCCCCTCAGCTACCGGCTGCTCACCCGAGCAGCAAATTCCTTTCCAATTGTTGACCAATCAGAGTCAGACTTCGAATATCTGGAAACCTGACCTTCGACCCTGAGCTGACCGTTTGAAAACTAGTTCAGTAAAAATTGTGCGTAAATAGAATCAATATAAAGATGATGTTGTATTATCTGTGAATTACAATATGAATACATGTACATGAAATAAAGTTAAAAGCGCCACTACCTGGAATATGAAACTGAATAATATCGAGGTTCCCCGTATTAAAAATTTATTATCCGCTAGACACATGTCGCAGACGCTTGTAGCTTTTTTTTAAAGCTTTTCACACAGATTTATTAACACGACCAGCAAGAACATATTTATAATACAATTCTTCGTAAACTTTGTAAAACTCTGAGCTACAGTAAGCGAAATATTAGCTTTCAAGTAAACACGCAGTCGATTAAGACACCGAACACCTTTTGCTTACAATTTTAAATTTATCTTAATGCTCTCTGGCATTCACGCTTATTTGTTTGAATAGGCCGCAGCAACAACATAGTCAAAGCAATATTCTTCGTAAATTTCGTGAAGTTCTAGGCTAAACTTTTTAAAATATAAGCTTTATTTAGCATCACCAGGACGGCTTTATTTAGCACGACAATGGTGTAATTTCATAGCTCTCGGGTGAGCAGACGTTAATACATGGGGAGGTAAATTAAGCGAGCCATTAGAACGTCTGCGAATTAAGGATCGTGTGACGGGGTCTTAAAGCATAATTTCATACCGATATGCGTCCACCAGTTCAACAATTGTTACGAACGAGAAACCTTTTGTCACTGACCTTTAAATAAAAAAATAACTTCGGATCAGCTCCAATAAAATATAGACGATATATGGACGATCGTAAACCATGAGATTCAGATGGAGAGCGAGGGTTATTACAATGATGTACTGGTTCTGTGTAATGTTTAAAACACGAGCAGCAGTGTTTTATCAGATATAAATGATATAAATGATTTTAAACGGCTTAAAAAACTCATTAATAATTGGTAAGTTCGTTGGCGTAGTAATTTTGAAAAATAACGTTGTCTAAGCCGAGAAAATCAAAGCTAAAGTTTATGTAAATTAGGATGAAACTTTATCACATATAAAGATACGACACGGTGGTGATTTTCCTTTGTGTTTTCCTCATGAATTATTAATGAGTTTTTTAAGTAATGTTTAAAACACGAGCAGCAGTGTTTTATCAGATATAAAGCACGAGGCGCAGCCGAGTGTTTTATATCTGATAAAACACTGCTGCGAGTGTTTTAAACGGCTTAAAAAACGACCAGCATTTGGTAAGTTCGTTGGCGTAGTAATTTTGAAAAATAACGTTGTCTAAGCCGAGAAAATCAAAGCTAAAGTTTATGTAAATTAGGATGAATCTTTATCACATATAAAGATACGACACGGTGGTGATTTTGCTTTGTGTTTTCCTCATGAATTATTAATGATATATATATACGGCAGTGACTATGTTATCAGTAATATCAGTAATCAGACATAGTTTGACGCTACTCTGGGTTTAAAATTTTTTTTGAACGTAACTTTAAAAGTTACGGTCCATGACCCAACGTTTCGACACTCCAATAAGAACCGACGATGACGGGCCGTTGTGAAAACCCGGAACGGCGGAATATGCCGGAATATCACGGAATATGCCAGAATATCACGGAATATCACGGAATATTACTGAATTGGGAATCTAATCAAAATCCACGCAGAAAAATTATCATGGTCAACTTTGCTAGTTTGGAAAATGTGCGGTCATCGTAATTTTTTTAGGTAAAGTGCGTGGACAAAATAGGGAAAAAATGTGGTAACCACAGGACGAAGTTTGAAGAGAACACTGACTCCCCTTGGAAAACCCTCTTTAAAATTGATTACTGTAAGTTCTGGCTCCTACGCATTAGAGCCTTGTCACTGGCCAAAAGAACCGCAGGCTCTGGGGAACAAGTTGTGTGTATTTAGCATCCAAATTAGTTCAAAAGGCATTAAAATTACGCTGCAGGTACTTGAAATAAACCAGCAACTTAGAAATATTTCGCAAAACCTACTCAAGCATAAACATTTAAATCTAGTTATCTAGAACGTGTCATATTTATACAAGACGAAGAAAGGTTTGTTTTGTGCTTTTCTTCACTTACCATGATTAGAATTGTCCATATTACACACGAAGAGACAAGAATTAGCCAAAAGCAATGAACGAGAAAACTGCTTGTCAAGGATTTTCATTATATTATTCATGATAATTCCGTGATATTCCGCCATATTCCGTGATATTCCGCCATATTCCGCCGTCCGGGTTTTCACAACGGCCGATTGACGCTATCTATTAACAAGATGCAAATAAGCTTCTGGTAATAAACCACCGTCATCGCAATTCAATGGGGCGTGGGCGCTATTGATATGCCAAGCCTCCAGACAACGCTCTGATGGTACCGCGGATTAGTGGTAATAATTTTGGAATTTTCCCACGCAATCTCATGGTAGGTTACGCACGCGTGCTCCGACAAAGTAGAGTTAAGCAGAGATTAATTACCGCTTCTTCAAAATGGCTTCGAGGTCAGGGGCCTTGTGTTCTTGCTGCTCCTTGCTGGGGTGGACTATAGGAAGGAAAGTTGGTGGGTCTGGAATTCTCGTCCGTTGCAATTCCACGAGCGGCTTACTACAGTAAAAACAAATTTAGAAAATATTTAGATTACAGTACTTCATTAAAATGAAGTATAATCCTCTAATATTTTTTGACAAATACTAGACTGAAGCTCATGATATTGCAGAAAAGATTGACACGTATCAACTGATGTTAATCCGTGCGAAGTGACTTTTTCTATTATAGAAAAATAAGACAATACTTGTCTTATGAGCTGCTTTTATTGTCTTATGTCCGATCTATTTCATTTTCTGCATCTCTGGCCCGGCTTGTAAATCAATAAAAGTTATATTTACGGGACTTTCGAAAAGCAAAATCATTAATAAGTGATGCCAAATCAATGTTACGCAGAACCTCGTGCTCCACGTTAAGCAAAGTAAGGCTGTTCAATACATGATCAAAACTCATTCTTTATGCGCCGAAGTTTAGAGAAAGATCGCTCACCAGAATAGTTCGAGATCATCGGAAACACGGCCAAATTTTTTGCAACCATTTTAGAATAGATAGATAGAGAGATAGAAAACTTTATTTAAACACGCTGACCCCGTCAACCGAAGCTGATTTCCACGAGGGGCGTGTGTATAACAATTGTAGTATTTAAGATTATTTACAGAGTATGAAATATAGTATATTGAATAAATTTATAGATTTAGGTAAGTTACGTATTAAAATCAACTAGTAAAAATCTATATACAGCTGGTACATCTATTTACATTTACTATCAATGTGAGTAGCGATTTTATTTCGAAAAGAAGAAAGGGATTTGCTCTCCCTAATTTCTTTTGGAATAGAATTCCAAAGGTATGCCCCGTCATACATGAAACTATTTTTCATATTATTAGTACGCGGTTTTGGTAAACAAAGACTACTTGAAATGTCTCGAAGATTATGGTTTGTCATCTCACCTTTATATGTGAAAAGATTAGTGAGTGACTCAGGACCCATTTTATTTAATATTTTATACATCATTTTTGCTTTAGTTTTTTTTTCTGTTTTAAGTGGCACCCAGCCTAATGCTTGTAAAGCAACAGAGTGATCTATATCATTGCTCATATTCATGATAATTCGAGCAGCTCTATTTTGCAGTTTTTGGAGTCGTTTTGATTGTGCTTCACCAAACACATCCCATACTTCACAACAGTAATCGAAGTATGGGCGAACAATAGCATTATATACAGAAAGAAGAGTTTGCTTATCAGCAAATTCTTTTAATCGTCGAAGAGCGGAGATTCCCGCTGTTATTTTCTTGCAAATATTTTCAGTATTACTCTTCCAAGATAAATGCTGGTCAACTGTCACTCCAAGAGTTTTACATTCATAAACTTGTTTAATCTGTTTGTTTTCAATTTTAACATTTGGTTGCAAATTTGAAATACTTTTTATCATTGGCTTTGAACCAATTAGCATAAATTCAGTCTTAGCTACGTTTAGACTAAGTTTATTGGCGATTAACCATTTTCTAAGGTTTTCCAAATCAGAATTCACCGCAGCTTCAAGATGAGTTATAGAATCTCCAGAAGCTGTTAGAATCCTAAATTTTATAGCGTGATTGTGTGGTTTACTACAATATCTATGCGCACGCTCGCATCGTTCGGGCCCCAGAAAGGGAGGGCTAATCTGGCCTAAGTGCCGGTCACTGCGGACTGGTAAATTATTTCAGTTTCTCCGGAAAATATCATCGCTTGCTGGTAAATTATTTTTACAAACTACGCATGTAACAAAACATTTGTAAACCGTTTTTAAGGACCTTTTTCAGAAAAATGTTGCGTTTACAATCGTTGCTAAAATTGTCTTGTGTATGTAACATCGTTGCAAGCGTTTCATTTTGGAAAAACAGGCGTCTCACTCCTCAAAACCTCACAAGCTGCTCTTCTCTGCATTCTGCAACTCAGCCTACACTCGTGTGATACAACGTGATATCTGCAGCAGCAGTTTTTTTGTGTATATCAGGAAAACAATTGTCCTGTCTGTCATCGTTCATTCATTCATTGGTTTTCTGTCGTTATGACAGGTCCTTCTTTGTAGCAGTCTGTTATAATTTTTCTCCACTCGTTTCTGTTCTGGGCTTTGTTCTTGGTCACCTGATACGTGTCTTTATCCATAATAGCATCCAACATCTTTGTTCTTTGACCTCCACGTAGTCTTTTTCCATCAACTCTTCCTTCAATCATGTCACGCAACATGTTATCATGTCTCAGTATGTGTCCCATCCATGTCTGTTGCCGGTATTTGATGGTTTTCATAAATCTTCGCGTTTCCCACGCTGTCCAACACTTCTTCATTTGTCAATTTATTTGTCCATTTGATTTTAAACATACGCCGCCATATCCACATCTCAAAGGCTTCCAATCTGCGTGATTCGTCTTTTCTCAAGGTCCATGTTTCACAGCCATATAATGTCACGCTCCATACTAATGATTCCACCAGTCTTTTCCTCAGAGATAGATTAATGTTCTTGCTGAGTAATTCACGTCTTCTGAGAAATGCCTGTTTGCCCATGCCAATTCTTGCTCTGACATCTTTTGAACTTCGACTCTCACTATCCAATATGCTGCCAAGATATTTGTACTGGTTGACTTCCTCCAATTTCTTTCCTTTTAAATGTACGTTCACCTCCTGATGACTATTTCTTGATATTTTCATTACTTTTGTTTTCTTCTCATTTATTCTCATGCCATAATCTTCTACGACATCATTCAAGCTACTTAACATTTGCTGTAATTCACACTCTGAGTTTGCAAGTAAAACTGTGTCATCAGCAAATCTGACTGATTTCACTGTTCTACCACCTACATGTATCACTATTCCACCTCCTTGTTCTTGTACCATATATGTTAAAGAGCACAGGTGACAGCGGACATCCATGTCTCACTCCTCTACCAATTGTACATTTATCTGTAGTCTCATCACCAACTCTTACTACTGCACTCTGTTTCATATATAAAGCTGTGATCATCCGTCGGTCTCTCCAATCTACACCGATTCTTTCAAGAACGTCAAGGAGGTAGATCCATTTTACTCTATCGAAGGCCTTCTCATAGTCTATGAAGCAAACATACACATTGTTGCCATGTTCAAGATATCTTTCTCCTATTCTCATGATTCCTATTGCTTTTCTTGTGCCACACCCCTTCCTGAATCCAAATTGATCATTTCCAAGAAAACTGTTCGCCTTATATTCGACTCGTCTCGTGAGAATTTTCAAAATTATTTTTGAGGCATGTACGATTAAACTTATGGTTCTGTGATCTTTACATTCTACGGCATTTGCTTTCTTCTTTATGGTGATCATGATGGTTTCTAAGAAATCGTCCGGCCACTCACCTTTCCAGGCCTGAATATAATTTTTTGGAGCTCGCCGGACACGATGTCCGGCCACAGAGTAAATCGGCCGGACAAGACCACTTTTCTGTCGGACACGGTTTGTTAATTTTATCCCCGAATCGTTTTAGCATGACACTAAATAATGTTGCCGTTATGTAATGCAGTGTTATAAATGTTGTACATTAATAGCCTTGTCGCCAATACCACGAACCGCTGTTAGATCTCACTTTGAATCGCCATCTTTGTGTGATTAACGATCATAAAGCGGTTACAGGTCATGACTGTGTTGACTGCGCATGGAATTCACACAATGCGTGATACGTGGGAAAAATAATTTTGAGCCACATGTCATGTGTACGTGGTCGATAAATATCAAAGTAGCTGGATTGTCATATAAACACTTAACTTACTGGGAGGCAAAATTTGGTCTATAAGTGGTCGAGTCGGCCGGACATTGATGTCCGGCAGCAGCTCCAAGCTGCCGGTCACAAGACGAATTAACGCCGGACAATGTCCGGTGTCCGGCGGTAATATTCAGGCCTGCTTTCTCATACATTAATATGCACAGATCCACCAACTCCTTTGTTCCTTTTTCACCAAGTTGTTGTAACATTTCTGCTGGAATCTCGTCTACGCCTTCACTTTTTCCTGCTTTCATATCTTGCAGGGCTTTTTCTACCTCACTTCTGATAATATATGAACCAATACTGTTGGGGTCCACTTCATCTACTTCATCAAGTTTTATTTCTGTTGGTTTTTCTTCTTTCGCATACAATTCCTCAATGTACTCTTTCCAGCGATCTTTCACCTTTGCTGGATCTGACAAGATATTTCCATTTTTGTCATTGATGTTGATCTCTACTTTACTCTTGCGTTTTTCGCCTGATAACTCTTTTACTTTGTTATACATGAGATCACTTCTACCTTTTTTGTCCATCTCTTCTAGTTCTACACATTGTCTATCCCACCATTGTTCTCTTGCTTTCTCAGTTTCTCTTCTTAGCTCATTGTTCAGTTTCATGTATTTTTTCTTACCCTCAATAGTGTTTACATTTTCCCACTTCCTTCTTTCACCCATTTTGTCCAACATCTCTGTATTCACCCAAGGTTTCCTTGCCTTCTTTCTTTTGTCGTGATCAATGTTTTTCTTTGCACTATTCTTAATGATGATTTTCATCTCATTCCATCTCTCGTTTACATTGTTGGTCTTGATTTCAATTTTTGTTAGTTCCTCCTCTATGTCGTTACTGAATCTTTTGCCATGTTCTCCTTTCAGCTGTTCTCTGTTCCATTTCGCTACCTTTTTTCCCATTTTTAGTTTCTTCAGTCTTAAATTCACTCTCATATACAAACAAGATTGTGATCTGTGTCAGCATCTGCTCCGGGAAATGCACATGACTTTGTTACACTGTTACGATATCTCTGTTTTACCATGATGTAATCAATCTGATAACGGCCTATATCTCCGGGCATCTTCCAAGTATATCTTCTCCTTTTTTCTTGTTTAAATATAGTGTTGGTTATCACAAGTTTATGACTTCTACAGTGATCAACTAGCTTTTCTCCACGTTCGTTTCTTTTGCCAAAACCAAATTGTCCAACTATATTACCATCTTCTCCTTCACCTACTACGGAATTCCTGCAGTCTCCCATAACTACCAAGTATTCTTTACCTTTTACTGATGTTATCAGCTCATCTAACTTATCATAGATCTTATCCACATCCTCATTTGCTCCTGTGGGCATATACACTTGAATAATTGTTACATCTACCGGATCTGCTTTAAGTTTCACCATTATTATTCTGTCATCCACTATTGTAATTTTCTCTACACACTTATACTAGTGATCTTGTCTAGTAAGATAGCTACTCCACTCTGACCTGCATTACCCTTCGAATGTATAACTCTGAAATCATCACTGTAAAAGTCACCATATTTTTTCCATCTGGTTTCACCAATTCCAAGTACTGAAATCTCTAGTCTTGTCATTTCTCGTTTGATATTTTCAAGTTTTTCTTCCTTTAACATTGTACGTACGTTCCATGTACCGATTTGTATGGATGTGAGCCTTACTACTCCCCCTGCCGGGCCCGACACTTCCTGTATTTACAGATGAAATCCATGTTACGCCACTAACTTTATTTTTTAAGACTGCTGCCATGTTTTACAAGGGATGATAGTGAAGTGGTTTCCCGTTGCCTTCTTCACCGCAGTAGACTTTGCCATAAGACAAAGACTTAAGTATGGACCTTTTCCTTGGCTACCAAGTACCTCGCTCCCACTTATCCACCTCGCTGCTGCCCATGGCTTCACCATATCCCTGGCTTGGGAGGCTTAGGGAGTGCTCACGCTTGCCCAAGACGGGCTCCCAGACTAGCGGAGGGAAGGAGTCGTCTTATTGCTCCAATATTATTCTTTCATTTTTTATCAGTCACGATGACCGGTAGATTTCCAAGAGTTGTTTCGAGACTTTCAGGGGGGGAGGGGTGAGAAATAGAAACGTCATGGAGACTTTCCTACCCCCCATGAGAGGTTTGTCGAACCCTAGCTGTGCAATCCCTAACAAAAACGTCTATAGACCTGTTATATACTGTATGCATGTCTATAGGGCTGCTATATTCGTTTCGTCATTTGAGGAGCGACTGTGCAGAACATCAACGCGTACAGAAGATCATACTTGATCAGGTCAACAAGGACATGGAACGCGCTACCAAAGGAAGTGCCCCGTGACACAACATCTCTGACAAAATTTAAAAATAATCTAAAAAATTACTATGACTCTGCTCTACGCTCAACTTTCAACGCTGAGGTCGTCACGAAGTGTAATTATTCGGCTCGCAGTTTATTGGTCCTCCCTTCTTGTTGTTTATAAACTACACTCGTGTCCTTGGTCTTCGTGTGATTTTTCAGACTGTTTCTTTGTGTGATTGTCTGTTTGACTAGTTGTCTGTCTGTCTGTCTGTCTGTCTGTCTGTCTGTCTGTCTGTCTGTCTGTCTGTCTGTCTGTCTGTCTGTCTGTCTGTCTGTCTGTCTACTTGTATGCTTGTTTCTGTCTTCTTTTCATTCTACTCATTTCTTTTTCCTGTTCAGTTTTTTGTACCTCATTCAAAATATTGTAATAATGGATCCGCAGTAATTGGCCTTCAGCTGTTGCGGTTTTCCCGCCTTCTAACTTGTATTTGTATGAATGTATTGACATATTATTGTAATCATGTAAGACAAAGCTTAATAAAATAAAATAAAATAAAATATACGCATGTCTATAGGCAACCTATAGGATCCTATAGGAAACCTATATGGGCTTCTATAGGCAATTGGAACATTTTCTATAAGCGACCTATAGAGAAACCTATTAGCCTATAGACGCCTATAGGTGCCTATAGGCTTCTATACTCTATAGGCAATTGGAACATTGCAAAGAACGAAGCACGCTACGTATGCTGACGACAGTGCGCGTGCTTCAATTTGATCTGTGCGTGTGCGTGCAGTAATTAACTTGGAATAAAACTCATCGAACTATACTCGCTGTAGACACACGCGCCATGATTTTGCTCCGGACAATCTACGTTATCCTTTTTATTTGGTTGGTTCTTCGCGGGATTCGTCATACTGAGGAGAACCTAGTGGCCTTGTTACGTACTGCAACGGATCAACTTCGACCACCTTATTTAAGACTTATCTTTTTTATATATGTAGTAGGCTATATCTTATAATGAAACTGTAATTAGTTTTTATAAGTAACATTAAGAATATATTGTTGTAAGAGCATTGAGACTAATGCTCCTAATACGTCTTTATTATTATTATTATTATATTATTATTATTATTATTATTATTGTAAAGGATAGCCGGACCTCATATTCTGGTTCCCAGCCAGTTCGTAAGACGCCAAATATTGCCGTGTTATTATTATTATTATTATTACCTCAGATTGTTCCTTTTGTTTAAACCCTGAAACGCTCTTACATGTGGTTGCAGGATGTCAATCGTACTTTCCACAGTTTACATGGAGACACGACTCTGTCCTCAACTTTCTCGCAAAAACACTACAACCTGTCATCAACTCTAATCTCTTCGTTGATCTTCCCGGATACAAAAGTCCATCAATAATAACTGGTGAGACGCATCGTCCAGATTTGCTTTTATCTATTTCTGATGACTACCTCTATATCCTTGAACTTACTGTCGGATTTGAATCAAACCTCGAAAACAACGTTGAACGCAAAAAAGCTAAATACATAGACGTTATTAGACAACAAAAAGAACAATATAAAAATGTAAAATTTGTAAATCTCTCGATTAGTTCTCTCGGTATTTTCTCAAAAGAATGCTCTACTTTTCTAAAGATGTTAAGTGATGTGGGTCTTGATAAGAAACACCAAAACTACTGCATTAAAAAAATAACATCTATCGCCATTAGAACAACATATTATATTTTCTGCTGTAGAAACAAAGAATGGACAAATCCTGAATTAATAAACTTTTAAAATAGACGTATATATTCATATTTTCATTTGTATAATCTTTAATTGATAGTTTATAGTGGTTCAAGTAGTCAATTGTAAATTACCTCATTGAGCGAGATTTATAATTGTATATATATAACAAAAGATTTAAATAAAATTTCCATTATTATTAGCCCAAAAACTATGAAAAAGTTAAGTTTGTCAATTTATCAATCAGTACACTTGGAGTTTTCGGACAGTCGGCATCACTAGATTTTGTTGAAATGTTAAAAGAGCTTGAATATGACGCACGTTGTAGGAAGTATATTTTAAAGAAAATAATGAACATGTGTATAAGGAATACGTACTATATATGTTTTCTGTAAACGCGACAAAGAATGGGATAACCCAGGTCCCAGAACTAATGAACATCTAATCTGTTATTATCATATAAAATCAGTTCAAGTAGACATTGGTAAACTACCTGTAAAAGGGAGGTTTATCATTGTAAATTAATTATTAATTATCATAAAATGAAGTTTAGTTACATTATTATTATTACTAGGAGTTCTTATCAGAAGTGAAATGCTGCCTTGGGACTGACACAGGGAGTGAGTGGATACGAAGTTGCCTGTAGTGTAGAAGTGTTCAGGATTTAGGCATGCCAGCAGAATGCTAGAAATCTGCTATAGCATGGAGGATCAAATAAATAGAATGTATTGTAGAATATAAACCACGTATCAAAGGCGATCATATGGCCTCGTAATATTAAAATAACATACGGCGCGTTTATAATGTCAAAATTCAATATGAGCATTTGAACTTATTCGAACAACATTTACTCAAAACCAGCAAGCCTCGCGAAGTTATAAATTTTCCATTCAAGCGACACTCTTCATGTTTGTAACATTTGCTGACTTATCTAGCGGTCATATTTCAAATCGAAGTAACGAACGGGAATGCGGGATGTCACCGTTGTTAAAAACATTGAGGTTTATATAGTTTCTCCTTGAATTAAGACGCTGTCGTTTGTTGCCGTGTTCCGACGAGCAAGCCTCGCGAAGTTATAAAATTTCCACTCAAGCGACACTTTTGCCAATGCCAAATCGAACTTCAGATATTTCAAATCGAACAAACGAACGGGAAATATACCTATACAGCATAATGTTATGTTTGTAAACCAATCTTCCTTGCAATGGAGCTTGCAACCTGTTTCGCGACCGCTTCGTGAGTGCCCCCCCGTTTCCCCCCGGATTTGCGAACAGATATGAAAAATTTTCAAGCAATTATTATTATTATTATTATAGGTGCCCTAGTCTTTTACAGTACCTTGACTGGATATGTAATATTTCTTTTAAAATATTGCTACATCTCTAGAATAAAAGAAAAGATCCCACTGTACATTTATTGCATTTTACAATTTACAATTTACAGTGTTAAATCAAAAAGCAAATTGATAGACTATTAGGAATACTAGGAGTTCTTATCAGAAGTGAAATGCTGCCTCGCGAATGACACAGGAGCAGTGGATACGAGCTTGCCCGTAGAAGTGTTCAGGATTAGGCCAGCAGAATGATATGCTAGAAATTTTCTATAGCATGGCCGATCAAACAAGTAGAATGCAGAATATAAACCACGTATAAAGGCAATCATATAGCTTAGGCTTTGGCATATTCAAATAACATACGGTAATCATATGGCGCGTTTATAATGTCAAAATTCAATGTGACCATTTGAACGCCATACATCTAATTCGAACAACATTCACTTGAAACGAGCAACTCTCGCGACTATAATTTTTCCATTCAAGCGACACGTTTGCCTAATCGAACTTCACGTTTGTAATATTTGCGGCTGACTTATCTAGCGGTCATATTTCAAATCGAACTAACGAACGAGGTTCAATTATTGAGACGCTGTATTCTCATAATTCGTTACAGCATAATTTTATGTTTATAAACCAATCTTCATTCACCATTTATTGGTCCACATGCGTCGAACGCATTTACATAATCCTTCATTACTCCAGCTTAGTAAAGTACTGAAGCCGTCGATTAAGCACGATACAAATGAGAAACATACAGCAATTGCGTTTGTTATGTAAATATCAACTCATAAAAGCACATTGCTTGCCTCTAGAATGAACGCTAAACAGTTCATCGCCTTGATGGATATAATAGCAGAAAGAAATAAAGCCATGCATACTTTAATACCTGGTTTTAGCACATAGAATAGTACATGCGCACGCAATTCCATATTTTTCTCCCACTCCCCCCGGTGCCCCCCCCGGAATTACGACATCTTAAATATGGACAGACGCGAGATCGAAATGTCGACAACACATAGATCGGCGCGAAAGACTGGGTCGAGTGAACTCTGGAGAAACCTTAGCATGTCAAAATTCAACCTCGTACCCTGGGTACGAGGTTGGTCAAAATTAGGAGTGCTGCCTGCGGCAGCAATTAGAGAACTTCAAAACATACTTAAAGGTGCCTTCAAGTTCGTTCTGCGCATGTCCAAAGGGTGCGGATTGTGGGGGGGGGGGGGGGGGGGGGGGGAGGGGGGTGTCGAAGGCCGAATTGCCGAATTTTTTTCCGAAGTGCAAAAGATTTATTAATTTCAATGAACTTTATGTGAATTCATGGTAGTTTCTTGTATATACAGAACTGAGAGTTGATATATAATTTGATATATAAAAGTTGATAATTACATAAACGACAAACGACACGTTCGCTACTTTTTTTATAACATTTAATCAAACGAAATGTTTAGTGCAAGACAACTCGTCTCTTTTTCAACATGCTCCACCTTCTTGTGACTGTTTCAATGTTAAGAGTGCCTGTAAGATCTTTCTCACAGGTCAAGAGCAAAGACCGGACAGCCTTGAATCGCCCATGGATGTTCTCAGCTTGGTCTTTACAAACTTCGATTTGCTAAAAGAACGTTCATTTGACGCCACCGTTACAGGAGCTGTAAGCATCAAGCGGCGATCAAGACACTGCATGGAATGGCGCCATGGCAGCCAAAAACCCGAAGATACCGAGTGAAAGTTGTGTAATTTCATTTCAACTAGTTTTAATTTGTCGCGATATATGCTGATTGCCGACTCACGAGTCTGCCGATGAAGCGAGGTGCCGAGGGCCGGCCCGAGGTTTGCGTAATCACATGTTTTATGTTTAAGTGTGCACGACTAAAGTTATATATTATGCAATTGTTGTCATCATAATACATAGTCTTTATCCTATTTTTCAGTTTTGCCGATTCGTATGGTCGTATGGGTATAATTTGCCGACTGGCTCATATTATTGGGGGGTACGGCCCTGACGATATTACTGAATAGATTGTATGTGAAGTAAAATTGGCCGGTATATCGGTGTTTTTAGTTATTCACGATATTTAGTTGATACCGTTATGGTGGTATTGGTTCTGACGCTATACCGCCGTATACCGTTGTTATGGTATACAGTAATAAACCGGTATCATAACTATATCATCAGTTTATCTTTTCACTTAAACTACAAGAAAAGTTCAGTTCACAAATGAGAAACAAACACAATGTGTCCGTGCGTGCTAAATAATATATAGATTAGATTTTAACTTTTAAAGTACCCCTAACCTCAATTTTTGTTGTTGTTTTGTTTGGAAGAACTTTTAAAATGATAATGTAACTTCTTTTGAAGATTTTCGTTTCTTTGCTTTCTTTTTGAGATATATCAGTTTGTTTGATATGCAAATGTCTGGAATTTCGTCACACGTGCATAATGACTTATTGGAGAAATGTGTGTATCTCTTTCATTCTCGAACGAAATCCTTTAAAATCAAGAAGTTTGGTGTTGTGGGAGAAACTCACACACGTGTTATTCACACTTTAGTGTTTTTATGTCATGAACGCAAAGATATATAACATTCTCTGATAACTCATCATGCATGCATGTATGACGAAATTCCAGATATTTGCATATCAAACTAACTGATATATCTCAAAAAGAAAGCAAAGAAACGAAAATCTTTAAAAGAAGTTACTTTATCATTTTAAAAGTTCTTCCAAACAAGACAATAGGTTAGGGGCACTTTAAACGATCGCTAAGATGGATAATGTTCTGTCTCGGCGATTGCAACAATTGCGATTGTGCTTGCCATTTGATCGCTGCGACCACTGAGTTCATTTTTGACTTTTGAGCAATCGTACTCATCGCAGCGTATATGAAGACCAGGCTTGAATATGGAGTTGCAATATGTAATAAAAGTAAATTATTATATGGCTAAGAAAGATGGCGCACGCTGATTGGTTCGTGAGAGGTCCGGAAAAAAGCGTATTGCCCTCCCGGCGCTGAGAGGGAAATACGCCTTTTGCAGACCGGTAAGTTTTGGCGGAAAAATTTCTGAGTTGATTTAGATGAAAATAAAAGAGGATTTGAGTATGTTCGTTGAAAAAGTTCGAACAATAACACGTCCTGGAACATTAGTGCTGCTTTTCTTGAAAGCTGTTTATCTATAAGTGAAGAAAATGAATGCCTAACGACCAGTAACGCGTGTAAACATGAAGTGAAATCATCAAGCTCAGAGGTAAGGTAAACGGCAACATCTGAAGACAAACGTTACGTTAAAAACAGAGAACAAAATGAACCAAAAGCCATATAATAAATGTCTTATTAACCTCGTTTGCTTGGTCTGTACGGTAAAGTATTTGCCTTCGGTTTTTTCGCACAGACCTCGCGCCTTCGGCGCTCGGTCTGTACGAAAACCTCAGGCAAATACTTTACCGTACAGACCTCGCACTCGGTTAATAAGTCTTTAACACTGATTTATCCATCTAATTCTAATTCATTTTTCCTTGAATGTTTGTGTTATTGGGTGTCAACTGTACTTACTGTAAATCACACATATACCTGTATGCTAAACAATTGTAACGGTATACCACGATATTTTTGGAATATTGAATACCGGTATTGAAATTCCCATACCGCCCAACTCTAATTAATGTGAAGTAAATAGTTGAATGTCAAAATGTTTAAACACGGAGTGCTCGCATAAAAGGGGAAGCCTCTCCCCCTCGAAACAATGGAGTCTTTGAAATTTTAAAAATCAATTCAAACAATGGAGTCTCGAAACAATGGAGATTTTGTTGTTTTGATTACTTCTCATTTTTCTCTGTTTCCTGACCAATCACAGTAATTGAACTAATTATGATTGACACGGTGAGCATCTCGCCGCCAATATATGCAAGCACTCCGTGTTTAAAGTGTCTATGAAGTGAAAAATTCGCTAGCATTTTTTTTGCTTTAACGGACAAAGTAGCACGGCAGAAGCGTTCACTGGAAATTACAAGTGAATCTGCTGCATAGTCTTCGAGCTATCAACTCTCAAAGTTTGTCCATTGGCATAGTTTAACGTTACAAAATAGGGAAAGACTGGGATTGAATATATGTGGTATATGACGTATGCAGGTGGATCATTAATGTTCAAATCCATTGTTCTTATGCATAGTACACCTGCATACGTCACAAGATAATGAACCGCGCGTTTCAGATTTCACGAAAAACATTTAGCCATGCCAAACTTTCAGAGTTGATAACTGGAAGACTATGAGGCAGATTCACTTGAAATTTTCAGTGTACGCTCTTGCCGTGCTACTTTGTCCGTAAAAGCAAAAAAACATGCTAGCGAATTTTTCACTTCATAGGATTTGAGCTTTGCGTTGCTGTTCTACAGGGTGTATAAAAAAAACGCGACCTTTAGAAATTAACCTATTGTTGTTAAGCACAAGATTTTATGCTCCTGGGAATTTAAAATAGCTTCTAATCGTATGAAGGAGCATAACTGTATAACAAATTGTCAAAGTACTAATTAATCATATCATCAGTTCGAATAAAAATGGTTCAACTGACGTTACTGACCACAGAGCAACGAGTTTTTACTGTTTTACATTATACCGAAACTCAATGTACTTACTCAATGTAAAAACTCGGCGTTGCTCTGTGGTCAGTTGAACCATTTTTATTCGAACTGATGATATGACTAATTAGTACTTTGACAATTTGTTATGCAGTTATGCTCCTTCATACGATTAGAAGCTATTTTAAATTCCCAGGAGCATAAAATCTTGTGCTTAACAACAATAGGTTAATTTCTAAAGGTCGCGTTTTTTTTATACACACCCTGTATAACAGTTTGTTTGTCCAAAATCCAATGAGCCTGATTTGACACCACACTCATTAGCATTTTGGACAAGCAAACCATTATACATGTAGAACATGAATGCAAATTGGCTCAAATTATAAAATATTTTGTCATTCAACTATTTACTTCATGTAGAATATATATCAGTATTATCGTATTTAGAATGATAGGCATTAAAATACTTACACATATATATGTTTCCTTTGACGGACGATGTGTCCTTCAGCTGACCCGAAGAAGGGCACATTCCGACGAAAATGTTATGAATTGTTCATGAATACTTCATGAACAGTTCATCCCTTCTAAACTCTGTATGCATGCAGCATGCATGCAAACAGTTGTGCATGCATGCAACATACTATTGCATGCATATACATGTGTATTGCATGCATGCACGGATGCAAAGATAAAATGCATGCATGCATTTTACTTCATGTAAACCGTCGAAGCGTTTCAATCATATTGTATCGGTTGCGACAGAGTATCCGCCCCTGTTATTGAAGTTCTCTAATTTCTCTTTTTTAAACAATATCCAGTTCTTTTGAGAACTTAGCAGCTTTCTTAATATTTAGACTACAGTGTAATTAGGAAATTGATTATAATTGCACAATATTCACCCATTTAAATATACCAGCCACAAATTGCAAAGGCCATCCAGTTAGAACAGGTAATTCCTATGACAAAAAATAGAAATTGAAATAAACATTTTAGCCAGCAACGACATCTTTGTTTTAGCTGCAGGTTTTTGCCCTCACAAAATCCTAATTATTGCCATTAATGATCCAATCTGTTTGACGGCTATCTTTTTTTGCCATCTGTTAATTAGCCGCACACTATCTCCCTCAGCGTGGTTTCTTCACAGTGCCTGGGTACGAGGCCAGGCATTGCCAATCAGCCAACGTTGGGAAAGTGTGGGACTTGACACCACAGCAAATAATTTCCCAACGCAACCAGGTGATCAATCAGACATAGTTTGATACTACTCTGGCTTTAAAAGGTTTTTTGAACATAACTTAAAAGTTACGTACAGTACTGTCCATGACCCAACGTTTCGACACTCCAATCTATTTTGTCTTCATCAGGGGTGATCGTTGTAAAGTTAGGGTCCCTATTTATACCCTCATTAGAACCGATGATGACGTTATAAAAATTAAAGGGAAAATTCCAAAACTATTACCACTAATCCGCGGTCGCCCATGCCCCATTGAATCACGATGACGGTGGTTTATTACCAGAAGCTTATTTGCGCCTTGTTAATAGATAATGTCATCATCGGTTCTATGCGATTACCCCTGATGAAGACACTAGACTGGGGTGTGGAAATGTTGGGTCATGGAAGATATTTCACTCGCAAATTTGGGGTTGGCACACCAAGGTTCGAATTAGCGCTCCAAAACAGCTTCGCATTTTTCGTTAAGCCCGTTTTCCACTTCAATCATACCGAAACGTAGCGTATTTCTTTGTTTCGTGAGCACTAGAGAAAAACTAATGACTTTGACACAAAAGAAAACGCTACGTTATGTTACGTCACGGTTGAAGTGGGCTTAAGTGTCACAATGTAGCGTAACATCTCCCAACGTTGCGTAGCGTCTTACAACGTTGCATAGCGTCTTACAACGTAGCGTGCGTAACGTCTTACAACGTTGCGTAGCGTCTTACAACGTAGCGTCTTACAACGTTGCGTAGCGTCTTACAACGTTGCGCAGCGTCTTACAACGTTGCGTAGCGTCTTACAACGTAGCGTGCGTAACGTCTTACAACGTTGCGTAGCGTCTTACAACGTTGCATAGCGTCTTACAACGTAGCGTCTTACAACGTTGCGTAGCGTCTTACAACGTTGCGTAGCGTCTTACAACGTTGCGTAGCGTCTTACAACGTTGCGTAGCGTCTTACAACGTTGCGTAACGTTTTACAACGTAGCGTAATGTCATACAGTGTAGCTTAACGCCTTCTAACGTAGTGTAACGTAGCGTAACGTCTTGTCGTCTTACAACGTAGCATAACGTCTTTCCACGTAGCGTATAGCGTCTTACACTTTATGTAGCGTCGCACAACACTGCGTAGCGTCTTACGTTCCGTAGCGTCTTACAACTTAGCGTAACGTGTTATAAAAACGTCTTACAACGTAGCGTGACGTCTTTCCAACGTAGCGTATAGCGTCTTACAACTTTATGTAGCGTCGTACAACATTGCGTAGCATCTTACGTTGCGTAGCGTCTTACAACTTATAGCGTAACGTGTTATAAAAACGTCTTACAACGTAGCGTGACGTCTTTCCACGTAGCGTATAGCGTCTTACAACTTTATGTAGCGTCGTACAACACTGCGTAGCGTCTTACACTGTACGTTGCGTAGCGTCTTACAACTTAGCGTAACGTGTTATAAAAACGTCTTACAACGTAGCGTGACGTCTTTCCAACGTAGCGTATAGCGTCTTACAACTTTATGTAGCGTCGTACAACATTGAGTAGCGTCTTACGTTGCGTAGCGTGTTATAAAAACGTCTTACAACGTAGCGTGACGTCTTACAACGTAGCATAACATCATTAAGTCCTATAATTGACGTTTACATCACTTCCGTTGCGTCCACGGTGAACTTGGTTACTTAAAATGAGCTTCGCAATTCTCAGAAAAATCACTTCGCAGATTTTCGAAATTTTCAAAATCGCTTCGCAATTTGCGATTTGCTAATTCGGACCTTGCACCCCCGAATTATGACAATCTCACCCACACCCCTCTCGGGAGCGGAAGTGTTTCTCCTTCCACTCCCGGGTGCGGGCAATGACCTTCACTCTAAATATTAGACCTCTTGCATACTAATCAAGCAGTACACCAACCTTTCAGAGTTTTTGATTTGTATTTCCACAGTACTGCCTACACAGCACAACATATTTAGAAATATATACATGTACTATATATATATATAACAGTTTCCGTTGTATTAAGAGAGGCAAATTAAGTTTATTAGTTGTCAATATTTAGTTGCTGCTGATCAGTGGCGTAGCCAGCCGTACTCAATTACCAGGGCACTAGCTACCCGGGCCCACGCCAAAACTTTGATCGCGCCGTGCAAGAGTGAAGTCTGAGGCCAGCTGGGGGTGTTGGGTGTGTGCTGGGCATACCATTACTGCCCAGAACATTTTGAAACTCTAGAGTCTCTGAAATGGCATTTCCAGCATTTTGAGAAAGCAGAATATTTTATTTTGCAGTTCGCAAAAAACGATGACATGATAACAATTTCGGTTGGACAAACTTTGTTCTTTAATTAGTGCCAAAAATAAGGGAACATGGTAATCAGAGTTATATATAGAACATTAGACAAAGAACATTAGATGGTTTATTGTTTAATATATGTAATGATAGTTTTAGTCAGGAAGGATGGTCCATTTGGACAAAGCCCTGGCTAAACTCCGACAAAAATGCTGGGAAGATTTAGCGTTTTACGTAGAGCCCCACTTTTTAACCCATCCGGAAATGACAATCATCTCTCCAAAAGAGCAATATATATTGCTATAGTAGTATATATGTGTGTATATTGCTATAGTAGTATATATCTGTGATAGTAGTATATATGTGTGATAGTAGTATATATGTGTGATAGTAGTATATATGTGTGTATATATATGTGTATATATATGTGTATATATAGTAGTATATATATGTGTATATATAGTAGTATATATGTGTGTATATATAGTAGTATATATAGTAGTATATATAGTAGTATATATACTACTATAGCAGTATATACTACTATAGCAGTATATACTACTATAGCAGTATATACTACTATAGCAGTATATATTGCTATAGTCGTATATATTGCTATAGTCGTATATATTGCTATAGTCGTATATATTGCTATAGTCGTATATATTGCTATAGTCGTATATATTGCTATAGTCGTATATATTGCTATAGTCGTATATATTGCTATAGTGGTATATACTGCTATAGCAGTATATACTACTATAGCAGTATATATTAGCAGTATATACTGCTATAGTAGTATATACTGCTATAGCAGTATATACTGCTATAGCAGTATATACTGCTATAGTAGTATATACTACTATAGCAGTATATACTACTATAGCAGTATATACTACTATAGCAGTATATACTGCTATAGCAGTATATACTGCTATAGTAGTATATACTGCTATAGCAGTATATACTGCTATAGTAGTATATACTGCTATAGCAGTATATACTACTATAGCAGTATATACTGCTATAGTAGTATATACTGCTATAGTAGTATATACTGCTATAGTAGTATATACTACTATAGCAGTATATACTGCTATAGCAGTATATACTGCTATAAGCAGTATATACTACTATAGCAGTATATACTGCTAATATATACTGCTATAGCAGTATATACTGCTATAGCAGTATATACTACTATAGCAGTATATACTGCTATAGCAGTATATACTACTATAGCAGTATATACTACTATAGCAGTATATACTGCTAATATATACTGCTAATATATACTGCTATAGTAGTATATACTGCTATAGCAGTATATACTGCTATAGCAGTATATACTGCTATAGTAGTATATACTGCTATAGCAGTATATACTACTATAGCAGTATATATTAGCAGTATATACTGCTATAGTAGTATATACTGCTATAGCAGTATATACTGCTATAGCAGTATATACTGCTATAGTAGTATATACTACTATAGCAGTATATACTACTATAGCAGTATATACTGCTATAGTAGTATATACTGCTATAGCAGTATATACTACTATAGCAGTATATACTGCTATAGCAGTATATACTACTATAGCAGTATATACTACTATAGCAGTATATACTACTATAGCAGTATATACTACTATAGCAGTATATATTGCTACACTAGTATATATTGCTACACTAGTATATATTGCTACACTAGTATATATTGCTACACTAGTATATATTGCTACACTAGTATATATTGCTACACTAGTATATATTGCTACACTAGTATATATTGCTACACTAGTATATATTGCTACACTAGTATATATTGCTACACTAGTATATATTGCTACACTAGTATATATTGCTACACTAGTATATATTGCTACACTAGTATATATTGCTACACTAGTATATATTGCTACACTAGTATATATTGCTACACTAGTATATATTGCTACACTAGTATATATTGCTACACTAGTATATATTGCTACACTAGTATATATTGCTACACTAGTATATATTGCTTACACTAGTATATATTGCTACACTAGTATATATTGCTACACTAGTATATATTGCTACACTAGTATATATTGCTACACTAGTATATATTGCTACACTAGTATATATTGCTACACTAGTATATATTGCTACACTAGTATATATTGCTACACTAGTATATATTGCTACACTAGTATATATTGCTACACTAGTATATATTGCTACACTAGTATATATTGCTACACTAGTATATATTGCTACACTAGTATATATTGCTACACTAGTATATATTGCTACACTAGTATATATTGCTACACTAGTATATATTGCTACACTAGTATATATTGCTACACTAGTATATATTGCTACACTAGTATATATTGCTACACTAGTATATATTGCTACACTAGTATATATTGCTACACTAGTATATATTGCTACACTAGTATATATTGCTACACTAGTATATATTGCTACACTAGTATATATTGCTACACTAGTATATATTGCTACACTAGTAGATATTGCTACACTAGTAGATATTGCTACACTAGTAGATATTGCTACACTAGTAGATATTGCTACACTAGTAGATATTGCTACACTAGTAGATATTGCTACACTAGTATATATTGCTACACTAGTAGATATTGCTACACTAGTAGATATTGCTACACTAGTATATATTGCTATACTAGTATATATTGCTATACTAGTATATATTGCTATACTAGTATATATTGCTATACTAGTATATATTGCTATACTAGTAGATATTGCTATACTAGTAGATATTGCTATACTAGTAGATATTGCTATACTAGTAGATATTGCTATACTAGTAGATATTGCTATACTAGTAGATATTGCTATACTAGTAGATATTGCTATACTAGTAGATATTGCTATACTAGTAGATATTGCTATACTAGTAGATATTGCTATACTAGTAGATATTGCTATACTAGTAGATATTGCTACACTAGTAGATATTGCTACACTAGTAGATATTGCTACACTAGTAGATATTGCTACACTAGTATATATTGCTATACTAGTATATATTGCTATACTAGTATATATTGCTATACTAGTATATTGCTATACTAGTAGATATTGCTATACTAGTAGATATTGCTATACTAGTAGATATTGCTATACTAGTAGATATTGCTATACTAGTAGATATTGCTATACTAGTAGATATTGCTATACTAGTAGATATTGCTATACTAGTAGATATTGCTATACTAGTAGATATTGCTATACTAGTAGATATTGCTATACTAGTAGATATTGCTATACTAGTAGATATTGCTATACTAGTAGATATTGCTATACTAGTAGATATTGCTATACTAGTAGATATTGCTATACTAGTAGATATTGCTATACTAGTAGATATTGCTATACTAGTAGATATTGCTATACTAGTAGATATTGCTATACTAGTAGATATATTGCTATACTAGTATATATTGCTATACTAGTATATATTGCTATACTAGTATATATTGCTATACTAGTATATATTGCTATACTAGTATATATTGCTATACTAGTATATATTGCTATACTAGTATATATTGCTATACTAGTATATATTGCTATACTAGTATATATTGCTATACTAGTATATATTGCTATACTAGTATATATTGCTATACTAGTATATATTGCTATACTAGTATATATTGCTATACTAGTATATATTGCTACACTAGTATATATTGCTACACTAGTATATATTGCTACACTAGTATATATTGCTACACTAGTATATATTGCTACACTAGTATATATTGCTACACTAGTATATATTGCTACACTAGTATATATTGCTACACTAGTATATATTGCTACACTAGTATATATTGCTAAACTAGTATATATTGCTACACTAGTATATATTGCTACACTAGTATATATTGCTACACTAGTATATATTGCTACACTAGTATATATTGCTACACTAGTATATATTGCTACACTAGTATATTTTGCTACACTAGTATATATTGCTACACTAGTATATATTGCTATACTAGTATATATTGCTATACTAGTATATATTGCTATACTAGTATATATTGCTATACTAGTATATATTGCTATACTAGTATATATTGCTATACTAGTATATATTGCTATACTAGTATATATTGCTATACTAGTATATATTGCTATACTAGTATATATTGCTATACTAGTATATGTTGCTATACTAGTATATGTTGCTATACTAGTATATGTTGCTATACTAGTATATGTTGCTATACTAGTATATGTTGCTATAACTAGTATATGTTGCTATACTAGTATATGTTGCTATACTAGTATATGTTGCTATACTAGTATATGTTGCTATACTAGTATATGTTGCTATACTAGTATATGTTGCTATACTAGTATATGTTGCTATACTAGTATATGTTGCTATACTAGTATATGTTGCTTATACTAGTATATGTTGCTATACTAGTATATGTTGCTATACTAGTATATGTTGCTATACTAGTATATGTTGCTATACTAGTATATGTTGCTATACTAGTATATGTTGCTATACTAGTATATATTGCTACAGTAGTATATTATTGCTACAGTAGTATATATTGCTACAGTAGTATATATTGCTACAGTAGTATATATTGCTACAGTAGTATATATTGCTACAGTAGTATATATTGCTACAGTAGTATATATTGCTACAGTAGTATATATTGCTACAGTAGTATATATTGCTACAGTAGTATATATTGCTACAGTAGTATATATTGCTACAGTAGTATATATTGCTACAGTAGTATATATTGCTACAGTAGTATATATTGCTACAGTAGTATATATTGCTACAGTAGTATATATTGCTACAGTAGTATATATTGCTTACAGTAGTATATATTGCTACCAGTAGTATATATTGCTACAGTAGTATATATTGCTACAGTAGTATATATTGCTACAGTAGTATATATTGCTACAGTAGTATATATTGCTACAGTAGTATATATTGCTACAGTAGTATATATTGCTACAGTAGTATATATTGCTAAAGTAGTATATATTGCTAAAGTAGTATATATTGCTAAAGTAGTATATATTGCTAAAGTAGTATATATTGCTAAAGTAGTATATATTGCTAAAGTAGTATATATTGCTACAGTAGTATATATTGCTACAGTAGTATATATTGCTACAGTAGTATATATTGCTACAGTAGTATATATTGCCAAAGTAGTATATATTGCCAAAGTAGTATATATTGCCAAAGTAGTATATATTGCCAAAGTAGTATATATTGCCAAAGTAGTATATATTGCCAAAGTAGTATATATTGCTACAGTAGTATATATTGCTACAGTAGTATATATTGCTACAGTAGTATATATTGCTACAGTAGTATATATTGCTACAGTAGTATATATTGCTACAGTAGTATATATTGCTACAGTAGTATATATTGCTGTAGTAGTATATATTGCTACAGTAGCCATATATTGCTTACAGTAGCCATATATTGCTACAGTAGCCATATATTGCTCACAGTAGTATATATTGCTACAGTAGTATATATTGCTACAGTAGTATATATTGCTATAGTAGTATATATTGCTACAGTAGTATATATTGCTACAGTAGTATATATTGCTACAGTAGTATATATTGCTACAGTAGTATATATTGCTACAGTAGTATATATTGCTAGAGTAGTATATATTGCTAGAGTAGTATATATTGCTAGAGTAGTATATATTGCTAGAGTAGTATATATTGCTAGAGTAGTATATATTGCTAGAGTAGTATATATTGCTAGAGTAGTATATATTGCTAGAGTAGTATATATTGCTAGAGTAGTATATATTGCTAGAGTAGTATATATTGCTAGAGTAGTATATATTGCTAGAGTAGTATATATTGCTAGAGTAGTATATATTGCTAGAGTAGTATATATTGCTAGAGTAGTATATATTGCTAGAGTAGTATATATTGCTAGAGTAGTATATATTGCTAGAGTAGTATATATTGCTAGAGTAGTATATATTGCTAGAGTAGTAATATTGCTAGAGTAGTATATATTGCTAGAGTAGTATATATTGCTAGAGTAGTATATATTGCTAGAGTAGTATATATTGCTAGAGTAGTATATATTGCTAGAGTAGTATATATTGCTAGAGTAGTATATATTGCTAGAGTAGTATATATTGCTAGAGTAGTATATATTGCTAGAAGTAGTATATATTGCTAGAGTAGTATATATTGCTAGAGTAGTATATATTGCTAGAGTAGTATATATTGCTAGAGTAGTATATATTGCTAGAGTTAGTATATATTGCTAGAGTAGTATATATTGCTAGAGTAGTATATATTGCTAGAGTAGTATATATTGCTAGAGTAGTATATATTGCTAGAGTAGTATATATTGCTAGAGTAGTATACAGTATATTGCTAGAGTAGTATACAGTATATTGCTTGAGTAGTATATATTGCTAGAGTAGTATATATTGCTAGAGTAGTATATATTGCTAGAGTAGTATATATTGCTAGAGTAGTATATATTGCTAGAGTAGTATATATTGCTAGAGTAGTAATATTGCTAGAGTAGTAATATTGCTAGAGTAGTATATATTGCTAGAGTAGTATATATTGCTAGAGTAGTATATAATTGCTAGAGTAGTATATATTGCTAGAGTAGTATATATTGCTAGAGTAGTATATATTGCTAGAGTAGTATATATTGCTAGAGTAGTATATATTGCTAGAGTAGTATATATTGCTAGAGTAGTATATATTGCTAGAGTAGTATATATTGCTAGAGTAGTATATATTGCTAGAGTAGTATATATTGCTAGAGTAGTATATATTGCTAGAGTAGTATATATTGCTAGAGTAGTATATATTGCTAGAGTAGTATATATTGCTAGAGTAGTATATATTGCTAGAGTAGTATATATTGCTAGAGTAGTATATATTGCTAGAGTAGTATATATTGCTAGAGTAGTATACAGTATATTGCTAGAGTAGTATACAGTATATTGCTAGAGTAGTATACAGTATATTGCTAGAGTAGTATATATTGCTAGAGTAGTATATATTGCTAGAGTAGTATATATTGCTAGAGTAGTATATATTGCTAGAGTAGTATATATTGCTAGAGTAGTATATATTGCTAGAGTAGTATATATTGCTAGAGTAGTAATATTGCTAGAGTAGTATATATTGCTAGAGTAGTATATATTGCTAGAGTAGTATATATTGCTTGAGTAGTATATATTGCTAGAGTAGTATATATTGCTAGAGTAGTATATATTGCTAGAGTAGTATATATTGCTAGAGTAGTATATTGCTAGAGTAGTATATATTGCTAGAGTAGTATATATTGCTAGAGTAGTATATATTGCTAGAGTAGTATATATTGCTTAGAGTAGTATATATTGCTAGAGTAGTATATATTGCTAGAGTAGTATATATTGCTAGAGTAGTATATATTGCTAGAGTAGTATATATTGCTAGAGTAGTATATATTGCTAGAGTAGTATATATTGCTAGAGTAGTATATATTGCTAGAGTAGTATATATTGCTAGAGTAGTATATATTGCTAGAGTAGTATATATTGCTAGAGTAGTATATATTGCTAGAGTAGTATATATTGCTAGAGTAGTATATATTGCTAGAGTAGTATATATTGCTAGAGTAGTATATATTGCTAGAGTAGTATATATTGCTAGAGTAGTATATATTGCTAGAGTAGTATATATTGCTAGAGTAGTATATATTGCTAGAGTAGTATATATTGCTAGAGTAGTATATATTGCTAGAGTAGTATATATATTGCTAGAGTAGTATATATTGCTAGAGTAGTATATATTGCTAGAGTAGTATATATTGCTAGAGTAGTATATATTGCTAGAGTAGTATATATTGCTAGAGTAGTATATATTGCTAGAGTAGTATATATTGCTAGAGTAGTATATATTGCTAGAGTAGTATATATTGCTAGAGTAGTATATATTGCTAGAGTAGTATATATTGCTAGAGTAGTATATATTGCTAGAGTAGTATATATTGCTAGAGTAGTATATATTGCTAGAGTAGTATATATTGCTAGAGTAGTATATATTGCTAGAGTAGTATATATTGCTAAAGTATATATTGCTAGAGTAGTATATATTGCTAGAGTAGTATATATTGCTAGAGTAGTATATATTGCTAGAGTAGTATATATTGCTAGAGTAGTATATATTGCTAGAGTAGTATATATTGCTAGAGTAGTATATATTGCTAGAGTAGTATATATTGCTAGAGTAGTATATATTGCTAGAGTAGTATATATTGCTAGAGTAGTATATATTGCTAGAGTAGTATATATTGCTAGAGTAGTATATATTGCTAGAGTAGTATATATTGCTAGAGTAGTATATATTGCTAGAGTAGTATATATTGCTAGAGTAGTATATATTGCTAGAGTAGTATATATTGCTAGAGTAGTATATATTGCTAGAGTAGTATATATTGCTAGAGTAGTATATAATTGCTAGAGTAGTATATATTGCTAGAGTAGTATATATTGCTAGAGTAGTATATATTGCTAGAGTAGTATATATTGCTAGAGTAGTATATATTGCTAGAGTAGTATATATTGCTAGAGTAGTATATATTGCTAGAGTAGTATATATTGCTAGAGTAGTATATATTGCTAGAGTAGTATATATTGCTAGAGTAGTATATATTGCTAGAGTAGTATATATTGCTAGAGTAGTATATATTGCTAGAGTAGTATATATATTGCTAGAGTAGTATATATTGCTAGAGTAGTATATATTGCTAGAGTAGTATATATTGCTAGAGTAGTATATATTGCTAGAGTAGTATATATTGCTAGAGTAGTATATATTGCTAGAGTAGTATATATTGCTAGAGTAGTATATATTGCTAGAGTAGTATATATTGCTAGAGTAGTATATATTGCTAGAGTAGTATATATTGCTAGAGTAGTATATATTGCTAGAGTAGTATATATTGCTAGAGTAGTATATATTGCTAGAGTAGTATATATTGCTAGAGTAGTATATATTGCTAGAGTAGTATATATATTGCTAGAGTAGTATATATTGCTAGAGTAGTATATATTGCTAGAGTAGTATATGTTGCTAGAGTAGTATATGTTGCTAGAGTAGTATATGTTGCTAGAGTAGTATATGTTGCTAGAGTAGTATATATTGCTAGAGTAGTATATATTGCTAGAGTAGTATATATTGCTAGAGTAGTATATATTGCTAGAGTAGTATATATTGCTAGAGTAGTATATATTGCTAGAGTAGTATATATTGCTAGAGTAGTATATATTGCTAGAGTAGTATATATTGCTAGAGTAGTATATATTGCTAGAGTAGTATATATTGCTAGAGTAGTATATATTGCTAGAGTAGTATATATTGCTAGAGTAGTATATATTGCTAGAGTAGTATATATTGCTAGAGTAGTATATATTGCTAGAGTAGTATATATTGCTAGAGTAGTATATATTGCTAGAGTAGTATATATTGCTAGAGTAGTATATATTGCTAGAGTAGTATATATTGCTAGAGTAGTATATATTGCTAGAGTAGTATATATTGCTACAGTAGTATATATTGCTAGAGTAGTATATATTGCTAGAGTAGTATATATTGCTATAGTAGTATATATTG
The DNA here is from genome assembly GCA_035772405.1 of Chrysogorgia sp. JL179-B06. NCBI lineage: Eukaryota > Metazoa > Cnidaria > Anthozoa > Scleralcyonacea > Chrysogorgiidae > Chrysogorgia > Chrysogorgia sp. JL179-B06. The sequence goes on along the minus strand of JAYKKM010000349.1, from coordinate 888,960 downwards.
CTATAGTAGTATATATTGCTATAGTAGTATATATTGCCTCTCAATATTTTGTGGGCAAATGAGCAATCAGTTATAACGTTTCGGTCATTGTAGCGGTAGCGCACATAAGATTTAAGATGACTCGCTGATAGAAATATTTAAGATAAGAACAATTAATTAGCAGAAACATTTTTAAATATACAACCCTGTATTGGATTGGAAAGTTATGTACAACAACCAACTGAAATGCGAGCGGAATAAAATTAAGCTGACATGTCTTGTTTGCAAGCAACATTTGATGGCGATTAACAAATTTGTTGTACCATGGGTGATGGAGATTTTTTGAAATTATTGGGTACGTGTTGATCAGTGGCGTAAATATAACCGGAATGGGGTGTATATAATATACCCCCTACATTTTGGAAAACAATGTTATATACCCCCAGATTTTGGAAGATATAATGTTATGATTCCCCCATGCACGAGTTATGGAAGAAAAAAACTCAATTCATAAGAAAATGCTCATCTTAATTTGGGCTAGTCTGTCTGTCTGTCAACACATATCTGATATCATCTGCGAAGCGTGTCGTAAGGTTTAAAACTTATTAGAAACTGCCAAACACGGCATGTAGATGCAGAATTAATGTGCTGATATATAAATAAGTTATAGGTAAGGCTACCTGGACTACGATTGTAATTATATAATATAGTATTAGACGTTCTTCACGTTCTCTTCACGTTCTTATACAGTACTTCATGCTAATAATATGCTTGAATGCTTTTACAATCTTCCCCCAAAATGCTGTACGTATGTTGTCAACATAAAAAACTGACTGAAAATTACCGCTCAGAATGCACGAAATGCCAGTTGCAGGATTCTATATTTTAAAATTTTCCGGAAGGCATGCCCCCAACCCCCCAGAAAGCCAAGCGCTTGCAGCGCTCGAGATCATCCCCCCCCCAGACTGTAAATTTTTTTTCTGCGGGGGGAACGTTAAATATTTGTACAATTTATACGCGGCGGAGTTTGCGAACGCGTCGTAAGACACGTGCATTTAGCCTTAGGGGGTTGGGGGCATGCCCCCAGAAATTTTTGAGATCACTTTCCAGCAAATTATATACACAGTCTGCAGTCTACAGATTATACTGATCGATTTGGCGTTACGTTGGCCATGTGGCCGCGCGGATCCATGGACAGAACACGATTTTGCGCGGATGCATTTCAATAACCAAATATTACAGTCTGGCATCCCCCCACCTCTCACAACAAATTTACAGCCCTGGTGTTGATCGATCAGATCATAATTTCAAATATCATGACCACGCGCATGCCACGCCCAATTTGTCGGCAAAACTGGGTACTTGACAGTATTGGTGGTTGTACTGTGTGTGTAGCCCACTTATTAGGTATTTGGAACCGATTTCAAGTTAATTTCTCACAAATAAAAAATATTAAGGGGTTTTGATTGATACACAGCCCGACTGCTTATAACATATATACCACAAACCAAACTTACGATATTCTTCAGAGCAAATTCGATGGGTTCGTTCGGCCTTTTTGCTTTTTTCTTTATCGACGTCCCCTTTCTATCTCCTCTGCAGAGCAAGTAGAAAATAGCTAGCACAAAGAGAGCAATAATTATACCAGTTCCAAGAAGAAAAGCCATTTTACGTCGTGAAGCACGCAAAATATTATTTTCGATATGTCCTGGGTAACCAGGCCTTATCCAAAATGGCAGCCAATATTGTGGTCATGACAACCAGAATTTCTGGGTGTTTAGACATGTCACGCAAAGACATCGCACACTGATTCAGCAGTGAAATACAAAGAAAGTTTGGGAATTGAGCGCATTTTGTCTAAACAGGTCAGGTGTGCCAAACTTTCTTTGTATTTCACTGTTGAATTAGTGTGCAATGACTTCGCGTGTTCCTGACACCTGTGAATAGTAAATCACTAGCTTTGGCAGGCGGGAAAGGCATGAAGATGAAATTTTCATAAGGCAAGATACTTGCTCTGCAGAGGAGATAGAAAGGGGACGTCGATAAAGAAAAAAGCAAAAACGCCGAACGAACCCATCGAATTTGCTTTGAAGAATATCGTAAGTTTGTTCTGTGGTATGTGATCAAATATGCAGACAGTCGGGCTGTATAAGTATTATGATATCAAATTATCAACAGTCAAAACCCTTTATTTTGTATTTGTGAGATGATCTTAGTGTAACGTAGCTTTGGATATGCACACAGACTTGACAGAGCCCTTGTTGGAATTTCGTTGGACAAACGTCTTTGTCAGTTGAATGACTCCGTAACGCGTACAACTCTAAATATGACATTGCGAGCCTACGTTTCTGAGAATCGTAGAGGAGTGTTCTTAACAGTTTTTCAAATATTCTAGCATGCGCTACATTAACAAATTAGTCACAAGAAATTAACTTTAACGCTAAAATATTCTAGAATACCCGTCCACTTTCGCTACGACGGCAACCTAGGACGGCGATGACAGTGAAAGCAATACAAATTTTAGCATCGATTGATTAGCGTATTTGACACTCCAAGCTTGTTTTGATGATCTCCAAAACGCTTCAATATTTCTAAAACGATTATAGTGTCTGTGTTTAACGTTGTAAACAGAACGAGAACGGCGTTGAAATTACTCTTGGGAATAAAAATTAATCATTCTTTTTGTTTCGCATAAAGATTATTTTGTTTGAACGACGTAGATCTTAAATTGCATCTGTTGACAGTTAGTAAAAGGGTCAAATTACGGGAAGTTCATCATATACAATTGCTTCGTTCTATTTTAAAACCCCATTTAATTTGATAACTATCAACAAGTACACACAACATATACCTTCGACATTATATTTTAAGAGATTTTCGAGCAACCTGGTTTCTATTTCTGCCTTTAATAATGCGGTTTCAAAAGTTGACGGGTATTCTAGAATTGCTCTGTTTCTTTTTCTCTATGCATGCATGTCCTCAAATATGGGTGTGTCTATATGTCATTATAACTTAATAATTATAAGCATATAGATGCTATAGAACCTATAGATGCTATAGAACCTATAGATGCTATAAAACCTATAGATGTTATAGAACCTATAGATGCTATTGCAAAACATATCGCTATTGAATGAAACAATATTATGTTGAATTGCCTCATATTTCTATTTCAAAACCACGCAACATATATATATAGACTCTATAGCATCTATAGGTTCTATACTAGTCTCTATAGCGTATAGGTTCTATAGTCTCTATAGTGTCTATAGATTGTATAGTCTCTATAGCATCTATAGGTTAAATCTATACTATCTATATGTTTTATAGTTTCTATAGCATCTATAGGTTCTATACTATCTATAGGTTCTATAGGTTCTATAGCATCTATAGGTTCTATACTATCTATAGGTTCTATAGGTTATATAGCATCTATAGGTTGTATACTATCTATAGGTTCTATAGGTTCTATAGCATCTATAGGTTATATACTATCTATAGATTCTATAGGTTCTATAGCATCTGTAGGTTGTATACTATCTATAGGTTCTATAGCATCTATAGGTTCTATACTATCTATAGGTTCTATAGGTTCTATAGCATCTATGGTTCTATAGGCTTATATTCTATAGGTTTTATAGCATCTATAGGTTTTATACCATCTATAGGTTTTATAATATCTATAGGTTCTATAGCATCTATAGGTTCTATAATATATAGTTCCTATAGCATTTATAGGCTATAAGTAACATCTATAGGTTTTATAGCATGGACTCAGGGCCCAATTTAGGGACTTTGCCATTTCAGCCGGGAAAGCCGCCCGTCTATGCATGTGAACAGGCAAAAATTTGCAATTTGAGAACCGGATCTAGAACAACAAATAAGAAAAGATAGAAAACATCATTTCGGAACATTTTCAACATTTAGAACATAACATTTTAAACATTTCAGAACATGAGAAGCCATGTTCCATTTTCGAGGACCATTATAGCCTTCAGTAAATCAACTTCAACAGAACAAATCATTACTGCTTTCCAAATGGTGTTGACTAAGCAGAAATCTCAGTTGATTTTTGATGAAGGGCAACTTCGAGAATGTCCTCTTGCAGGACTCAACTGTGCATGGGAGGATGAGCACAGAGCTTATATAATAATAATAATAAAGACGTATTAGGAGCATTATACAATAGTCTCAATGCTCTTACAACAATATATTATTATATAACAATATATTATTATATCTTACAACATTATATATATATGTAGTTGGTACAAGCTTGTGCGTCAGTCAGTTGACACCTCCCCTGTAACATTTTATGAGTATGCCTCTCCCAATCCGGACCATTTTCCATTTGTCAAGATGGACAGTCAAGTTAAAATAAACACACCACCCACAACACACATATGTTTGGCCTTTTCAGCTATGCTTATCATACCGTAGCGTAATAGTGTAAACACAAATTTTTTTCTCTATGGCATTCCTCTCCCAATCCGGACCATTTTCCATTTGTCAAGATGGAGTCAAGTTAAAATAAACACACAACACACATATGTTTGGCCTTTTCAGCTATGCTTATCATACCGTAGCGTAATAGTGTAAACACAAATTTTTTTCTCTATGGCATTCCTCTCCCAATCCGGACCATTTTCCATTTGTCAAGATGGAGTCAAGTTAAAATAAACACACAACACACATATGTTTGGCCTTTTCAGCTATGCTTATCATACCGTAGCGTAATAGTGTAAACACAAATTTTTTTCTCTATGGCATTCCTCTCGCAATCCGGACCATTTTCCATTTGTCAAGATGGAGTCAAGTTAAAATAAACACACAACACACATCTGTTTGGCCTTTTCAGCTATGCTTATCGTACCGTAGCGTAATAGTGTAAACACAAATTTTTTTCTCTACGGCATTCCTCTCCCAATCCGGACCATTTTCCATTTGTCAAGATGGAGTCAAGTTAAAATAAACACACAACACACATATGTTTGGCCTTTTCAGCTATGCTTATCGTACCGTAGCATAATAGTGTAAACACAAATTTTTTTCTCTACGGCATGCCTCTCCCAATCCGGACCACCACCATACCGTGCTAGTGAAAACGTGGCCTTAAGAACAGGGGCGTCGCCATAGGGGAAATGGTGTGTCTTCCAAATTGTTTTCAAGACCAATTTTATAATTCTCCAAAATCTGATAAGAAAAATGTTGCAGGTAAAAACTTGCATCACCATTATCCTTAAGTAACAAATCGCTCATAATTAAAGATAATGGTTAATCTGATGGTAATTGTAGGGTTAGAACCAGTGGCGTGCGGTGACACGAATTATTAGGCAAGCTGAACTGGCCAGTTGGACGACACCCATCTAGGGGGGTTTGGGGGCATGCCCCCCCAGAAAATGTTGAATTTCTAAAGCTCCAGAAGTGCATTTCCAGCGATTTCAGGAACGAGTTTTCCAAAAAAGTTATCTGATAAGCAGGGTATTATTCATATCTTTTTTAGGATAAACATGTTAATTCGGTCTTTGCTTTGCATCATGTGTCAAGAGTTAAAAGTAGATATATTTTCTTCAGCCAGTTAAAAATAACAGAAATACTGCCCAGAACTCTATCAGAAGAATTAAGGAATAGTTTATAATATTGGTGATTCCTGATAACAGTATAGAGTTCATATATTGCAATATTCAAACACGCACTCTGAATGATATACTGAATTTATTTTATTAAACTTTATTCTACCAGAGAAACGCGTAATCGATTACGTCATGAAGGTGTCACGCATTTGTTGTATTAAACAGATTGCTTCTCAGCTATGTTCTCAGCTAACCATAAATAAAGTCGCGCATATTTCCAAACAGATTGAAAGTTGTCACGAAAGATTACCATTATTGTATGATTAAATTTGAGCAGCAGAAGACACGTGAAGGGTTATTAAAGTAATTAAACATGATCGTTTATTTTGTTTGGCTACGTGAACGTGCGTTGAACAATTTATGTGTCTGGTATGTTCTCTATATTAATCCATAATATCATGTGGTATTGGTACATAACGTCTTATCTTATAATGGCAAACCGACGAAACCGTATCTCGTATGTTTTGGACTATCCGAGAAGGGTCAGTGATTTTAGCTTAGTGTATTAGCTATTCTGAAGCGTTGGAGTATTTCAGTTAATGAATCATAGTTCATAAAACCGCGCGTACTGATTCAATGCGCGTTTAAACAATTGAATAAACAATAAATACATTTAAGGGAATAAGTAAATAACTGACATAGAGAACTAAACATTACCTTTCAAATTATATCACCAACGACTGATTCTTCATTATTTATATGCATTTATATATAATTTAGAACAACGCGCCTATTGACCAATCAACTATCAAGCGGTATTCGTCGAATTGGAACTTCCCAAGGTATTTTAGCGCATGCGCAAGTGTTGATTTTGAGCTCTGAAGGTAAGCGGCGCTTGCCTTGGTTAATAATCAAGCAATAGCATGCAGTATTGATCGAGCAGGGCGCAATATTACAACAACCAATAACAGAAGAAGATGAAGATAAGCCGTTTATAATCCACTTGATTCCCCGCAGAGAAAACAACCGCAATTATCACACAAACGCAAAAGACACGGCATTTTATAATCGAGTATACAGTACGTTGATTAAAGAGAAATGTAAATCGCTCTAGAAATTTTATATTTTGCAAAAATGACTAGGCAAGCGGCGCTTGCCTGCGCTTACATGACCGCACGCCACTGGTTAGAACCAAGTTACCTAACCCCAACACAATACCAATCCTAACCCAGCGGGCAAAAAGACGTCGATTCAACGTTGAAACGACGTCGCTCTTCGACGTCGATTCGACGTTGAAAAAAGGTTGAAAACGCAAATTGGATCGACGTTGTTTTTACGACGTCGAAACAACGTCGTTGAACGACGTGAAATCGAGGTCGATTCAACGTCGATTCAACGTCAATTCGACATCGATTCAACGTCAATTTCGCGACGTTGAAACGACGTCGCTCTTCGACGTCGATTTGACGTTGAAAAAAGGTTGAAAACGCAAATTGGATCGACGTTGTTTTCACGACGTCGAAACAACGTCGTTGAAAGACGTGAAATCGACGTCGATTCAACGTCGATTCAACGTCAATTCAACGTCAATTTCGCGACGTTGAAACGACGTCGCTCTTCGACGTCGATTTGACGTTGAAAAAAGGTTGAAAACGCAAATTGGATCGACGTTGTTTTCATGACGTCGAAACAACGTCGTTGAACGACGTGAAATCGACGTCGATTCGACGTCAATTTCAGTTGTTGGAGTCACAAAAAAGGTTCAAAACCGTCCGTTTTTCGGGAGTAAAATTTACTCATGACTAACTATGCCTATACCACCACCCCTGGGTGTTTAGGAGTGAGATTTCAGTTTCGGACGACCAACCGGTGACCTGTACCTACCACCCGCGCTTGCTTAACTTACTTAACTTAACCTAAGGTTCCGCGACTAACCCGCTGCGCTACCCCGCCCCTCTTAAATATATAGTAATATTTATCGTATATAATGAATTAGCAAAGGCACTTACGAACGTAACTGTGACTGGCTATTATTTTCGTTTTCAAATTTTTAACCGGCTAAGTTTTAATATTATATAATATTGTTTATTACTTGTAATCAATTTTATTACTTGTAATCAATCAATTTAATTTCAATGCTTGGTCGTTAAGTGAGGAGAGATTGGACGATACAATATCGACGTCGATTCAACGTCGAAACAACGTCTGTTTCCGACGTCGATAAAACGTCGAAAAGCAGACGTCAAAACAACGTCGATGTTTGGTCGTGAACGGTGAACCGACGTGAAATTCAACGACTCGATATCGACGTCAATTCAACGTTGAAACAACGTCTGTTTCCGACGTCGATAAAACGTCGAAAAGTAGACGTCGAAACAACGTCGATGTTTGGTCGTGAACCGACGTGATTTGACGACTCGATATCAACGTCAATTCAACGTTGAAACAACGTCTGTTTACGACGTCGATAAAACGTCGAAAAGTAGACGTCGAAACAACGTCGATGTTTGGTCGTGAACCGATGTGATTTGACGACTCGATATCAACGTCAATTCAACGTTGAAACAACGTCTGTTTCTGACGTCGATAAAACGTCGAAAAGTAGACGTCGAAACAACGTCGATGTTTGGTCGTGAACGAACGTGATTTGACGACTCGATATCAACGTCAATTCAACGTTGAAACAACGTCTGTTTCTGACGTCGATAAAACGTCGAAAAGTAGACGTCGAAACAACGTCGATGTTTGGTCGTGAACGAACGTGATTTGACGACTCGATATCAACGTCAATTCAACGTTGAAACAACGTCTGTTTCTGACGTCGATTACACGTCGAAAAGCAGACGTCGAAACAACGTCGATGTTTGGTCGTGAAGCGACGTGATTTAACGACTCGATATCGACGTTGATTCAACGTTGAAACAACGTCTGTTTCCGACGTCGATAAAACGTCGAAAAGCAGACGTCGAAACAACGTCGATGTTTGGTCGTGAAGCGACGTGAAATTCAACGACTCGATATAGACGTCGATTCAACGTCGAAACAACGTCTGTTTCCGACGTCGATAAAACGTCGCAAAGTAGACGTCGAAACAACGTCGATATGTGGTTGATCGACGTCGCGACCCGATTTCGACCGAAAATCGACGTCGAAACAACGTCGTGTGCCCGCTGGGAACACACTCTGCCCATTGCCCAATGAGTTCCTAACCCTCCCTCCTAACCCTCCACCTAGCAAGTTTTACGACACAACCCTACCTCACGGTCCGAATTAGCGCTCCAAAACAGCTTCGCATTCTTTAGCGTAACATCTCCCAACGTTCGTAGCGTAGCGTCTTACAACTTTACGTAGCGTCGTACAACGTTGCGTAGCGTCTTACAACTTTATGTAGCATCTTACAACTTTGCGTCTTACAACGTTTTACAACGTAGCGTAACCTCTTAAAAGTAGCATAACGCCTTAAAACGTCTTTCCACGTAGCGTAATGTCTTACAACGTAGTGTAACATCATTGAGTCCTATAATTGACGTTTACATCACTTGCGTCGCGTCCACGGTGAATTTGTTACTTAAAATCAGTTTCGCAATTCTCAGAAAAATCAAAATCGCTTCGCAATTTGCGATTTGCGAAGCGCTAATTCGGACCTTGTAACCCCCTACACTCACTTCCCATACTTTGGTGTCCTTAATAAGTAGACTAATACGAGAGACTAAGCATGTGGGATTTGTAATTAACTGTTAAACGCATGCGCGATTCTTATGATCATTTGCATTTTCGCAAGTCTATTTCCGCCTGTATGCAGGGCCGCATTAACCAATGGGCACACTGGGCAAGTGCCCAGGGGCCCAAAAATTTTAGGGGCCCAAAAAATAATCAAACAAATATTTACCTAAATAATACCCAAAATAATTCTATAATCACCTCACGTATTTATACTAAAATTCTATATTGATTTTTCTGTAAATTACATATTAACTGAACTGAACAGATGCGAGCATGAGAATAGTCAATGTTTTCAGAATGTTCAAAATCACTGTTTTCGTAACGCATGTTTTATATTAAAGTTAGAATAGGAAGTAGCCTAAAATGGCCGCCTGCCCGTCTAAAAATTCAAAATTTTCTGGGGAAGCTTGCCCCCAGGATCAACTCGTAACAACATAAGACGTATTCCTTTTGTCCTTGACGGGAAAATGCGCCGTCCTTTGTTTTTAATTATTGCAAGCGACGAGCGTCGTCGACCTTACAGTCCATCTTAAATTTAGCTTTAATAAATGTTTTCCTGTGGATGGTTACAAATTAATATATTAAAGTCTAATTTGGACAAAATTTATATGTAAATATAATAAAATGTGCCATTGAAAACATGTTTTAAAACTTTTAAGATTTTGCTGAAAAGTGTTGTCAAAATAGACGAAATGCTAATTTCAAAAAATTTCCCTCCTACAGTCTACAGACGACCCATAACAAGGGCCAACATTTTTCGTGCCCAGGGCCTCACCAGAGGTTAATGCGGCGCTGATTAAAAGTAGAGCATGTTAAAGTAAAGAGGGGCAATCATATTCACAATAATACACTCGATGTAAGTGCTATTGAGTTTGTTGGACGGTTACATTAGTTAAATTGTTGCTTTTAATTTTATTTTGAATTTCATTTAACCACTTGAATAAAAGCAAGAAAATTAAAATAAAACGCGATATCGTTACCGTAAAACTATGTTTGCGATAACGCGCGCGTTTCGTTACCGCAATTTTGGACAGCCTGAGGATGGCACAGACTTTCATGTCTGAAACCAAATGGTTAGAGCTGTCGAAATGGCGGGCTACAGGTTTGTCAACGTCATTATTCCTCACGGAACGAAGATGTTCAGCAAACCTGTCTGAAAGGCGTCGCCCAGTTTCACCGATATAGATTTTAGGGCATTTATCGCAAGAAATGCAATAAATGATGTTGGAGGACGTGCATGAAAAAGTATGACGGATTGTGTAGTCGAATTTGGGGGCAGTAATAACTGTAGTGGGATTGAGAAAATGCATGTGTAGCAGCGGGAACGGCCGCAAGAAAATGTTCCCGCTAGTGCCGAGGTGTTTTGTTTAAGGGCACTATATGTACTAAGGAATCACGGATGTTTTTATTACGGCGAAAAGATACCAAAGGGTTATCGGTGAAAATGGGATGGAGTGATCTCAGGATCGTATTGTAAAATGTGAAAATTCCGATTGATAATATCTTTAACATTAAAATTGAAAGGATGAAATGTTGGGACTAGAGGAATTTTGTTGTTTGAAACTTAATTCCAAAGTTGATTCGAAGGTGTCTAAACGGGGGACGAGAAAATCTTTTTGATAGGGTAACCACGTTGAACAAAAAAAATCTCAATTCCATTGCTTTGGCTTCAAAATATTGGTCGTCGCTAAATAAGCGGCGAAGACGCAAGAATTGAGAAAGAGATGGATTTCTTAGTGTGGTTGGGGTGAGAGGAAGAAAATAGAAGATAACTATGGGAGTCAGTAGGCTTGTACGAGACATACACCCTTTTGACACCCTTGTGGCATATATATATATAGCCCTATTTATTTTATTTCATCTCGTCTTACTCTGACGAAGAGCTCCGCTCGAAACGTCAGTATTTCGTTACTAAAACTCTTAGCCTGCGAGCGGCTATACAACTCTCGGTAGTTCACCACCTTTTCGCCTGGCTAATTAACAGACGACAAAAAACGGTAAATACGTACCTAAAATGAACAGGTTTTGTGATTGGCTACATGGAATAAAAGTGGTTAGGGTTAGGACATTGGCCGTTTCTTTGTGGTTGATTCTATTGTTTTATTGTTTTAATCAACCAATCACAAAACTTGATAGTATAGGTAGGTGGCGACCCACAAAAAAGATGGCCGACAAAAAGATTGGATTGATATAATAATAATATAATAATAATAAAGACGTATTAGGAGCATTATACAATAGTCTCAATGCTCTTACAACAATATATATATTCTTAAAGTTACTTTTAAAACTAATTACAGTTTCATTATAAGATAAAGCCTACTACATATATTAACACTATGAACAATAACTATTAATTTTAAAAAAGAAAAGTCTCAACTGCAGACTTAACTACTTAACATTTCAGAGCTTCTAATTTCCTGTGGTAATGAATTCCACAGTTTTGGTGCTGCAACCAAGAATGCTCTGTCTCCATGAGTCACCATTTTGGATTTTGGCTCGAGTAGCAGATTTCGGTCAGATGATCTCAAAGCACGAGTAGGTTTATATTTAGTTAGCAAATCAGTAATATAAACAGGCGCCTGGCCATGCAAAGCCTTGAAAGTAATTATTAGTATCTTAAAAACAATCCGTGATCTCACCGGCAACCAGTGAAGATTACGTAGCGCCGGGGAGATATGCTCCAATTTTTTAACCCCTGCAACAAGTCTAGCAGCTGTATTTTGAATTCGCTGTAACTTGCTCAATTCAGTTTCTGGTAAGCCATACAGGATGCTATTACAGCTGTCGTTAAAGAATATGACATTAGCTGATGTTATGAATATGACAATAATGAGTATTTTGTGAGGGCAAAAACTTGCTGCTAAAACAAACTAAGATGTCGTTGCTGGCTAAAATGTTTGTTTCAATTTCTATTTTTGTTATAGGAATTACCTGTTCTAACTGGATGGCCTTTGCAATTTATGGCTGGGATATTTAAATGGGTGAATATTGTGCAATTATAATCAATTTCCTAATTAGTCTAAGTAGGGACGTTGCTAAGTTCTCATTATATCTGTTGCTAAAGAAGCTTAGAATTAACAAATTCGTCATAGAATTTCACAGGTTTAAGAATCCATCAAGGCAGTCTGTATGTAGTATATGTGGACAAAACTCTTTTGTTTGGTAATGTCATATGATGACGTCATCGTTACGTCATCATCACGCGGCGCTCGCCCCCCCCCCCCCCCCTTAAAATCCCGCAAACAAGTGTTTTCTATTTTTTACCATGCCAATGGTTCTACTTCTGAGTTTTTCTGAGTGCTTCTGAGTTTATATTAAAGTGTTTCATAATCTTGATGCCCCTTTGTAATCGTGCATTTTTAGCAACGGCGTGGTGCCCTAATTTCGCAAAAATTCTTATCAGAAAAAGCACTTCTGGCTTTGCAAAATTAAAAATTTTCCTTGGGGAACATACTCCCAGACCCCTCTAGTGGAACGCTTCAAACATACAGCACAACGTGGTGATTCTTCATGTGCACCCCCCCCCCCCCCCCTTTCGAAAAACTCTGGATCCGCCACTGAATTTGCTTTTTGATTTAGCACTGTAAATTTTAAAGATGCAATAAATGGCAGTGTTTGCAGTGATGAGATATTTTCTTTTATTCTAGAGATGTAGCAATTTTATAAAAGAAATATTACATAGCCAGGCAAGGTACTGTAGAATATTAACACAGCTAAGGTTTGACCAACCTGTCATGGGTTATTTTATTTTAAACTGGCCCCCTGAAAGTCTCGAAATAACTCTTGGAAATTTACCGGTGATATAAATGGTTTTATACAGTGTAAATTACCCGAGGATGTCATTGGCACTTTAACTCTTTCCTGTCCGGCCTGGAGTCAAAAGGGGTCAAAGAAGACCCCCGAAGTCGTCAATCGAAAAACACGGCACACGGTAACGCAAGATTAAAAATTGAAATTCTACAAGCGCCAGGGACATGAGATCCACTCACACGCCAAGTTTGATTTGATTTCATAAACAATTCTGCGATTGGTGGCATTTTGAATTTTCTTGATGCTACGCGGGCGTGTAAGATGGTCTTTTCTAGAAAAATGGAAGTTTTTCAACCTGATTTATGCTGGTCAACCTCATTCTCGCAAGGTTAACTAAAAACTCCTAAATGAAGAACTGAATTGTTTAAGGCTACTTTTTTCAATAGAATCACGTATTTATGGAACAACTTAAAACCTCAGAACTTAAAGGGATATGGCAATATAAATTAACTTTATCTCATTTGAAAGAACTCGTAAAATGGTATAAGAAGACCTTTTACAATTTTTCTGTATCTTGGTTATGAGCGTGTCCAATAACAATGAATGGACCTTCAAACTTGCGAATGAAACGTGTGGCGGATCCTTTTTCTTGAGATGAAGGTGGTGGTTTTCGTATGTATACTCGTTTTCCAAGTGGTACGGTTAATTCTCGCGAAGATTTGTCATAATTATCCCGTTGGGATCTCTTGAGATCAGCTTTAACAATGTCAAATTGTTTCTGGGCTTCGTTTAAGCGTGAGACGAGTTGATGAGCATACGTATCTCTTGGCAATGGCAAGGGTGGTAGATCTAAGGCTAATGTTTCGGGAGATGGTGCATGACGTCCAAATACTAAGAAGAACGGACTTATCTTCTCGGTTCCCGGAATTGGCGACGTATTGTGAGCGTAGACGGCAGGTTGTAGGAATTCTTCCCATCGTGATTGGTATTTTTCACAGTAGATTCCAATCGCTGAATTAAGCCATCTGTGGACCCGTTCTGTGCTACCATTGAGACGTGGTCTGTAGCTGGTCGTAAAGACATGTTCGATGGACAGAAGTTTGGTAATCTGGTGTAGAACCGCATTCACCCATTCACCCCCTTGATCACTTTGGAGTATCGTAGGGAAACCGTATTGAAGAAATACCTCGTCGAATAGCACACGAGCAGCAGTAGTGGCACGCTTGTCTGTAACAGGTACTGCTCTCAGAAAGTTGGAATATGGGCAAACAACTGTGATAATCCACTTGTTTCCACTTGTTGAGATGGGAAGCTCTCCAACATAGTCAATACGCAGTGTATGAAATGGTCGTTGGTATATGCGAACTTGCATGGGTCCATGATGTGGCATTGTGGTTTTAAAACGGATACAATGTTTGGACATGTTTTTCCAATAGAAGATGGACGACAGCGCTTCATAGGTTGCTTCGCGTCCTCTGTGCATGGCACACGGGCCATCGTGGAATGCTCTGAGTAATTGACGGCGAAATGTTATGTCATCTGGGACCATATAGCGAAGCTGATCTGGATTTGGCATAATTTCATCACTATACATGAGAACTTCATCGATGAGTGCAGCACGTTTCGCTGTTTGAATGACCCACTGTCTGTGTTTCCACGGTACGGTCGATAAGATTGACGGATTACGGTTAGCTTGAAAGAATTTCACAAGGAGTCCACACCAATAATCGTTACGTTGGAGTATTGCAAACTTGGCACGATCATAGTTTATTTTAGTCAATATCTCTAGATCATCATTGCCATTGGTCGTGCTCCGAGTCGAATTGTCGTCACTGGATGTATCGGGCTCGAGTGAATGATTATCGTCGGCTGTGGGATGCTCTTGCGACGTTAATAAAGCATGGACGGACTTTGGAGGCGTGACTAGGCAGGCATACTCGAGACAAATAAGATTTACGTTAAGAGTTTCTTGAACTTGACTTGGAGTATGATGTGGTATATCTGCTGATGTAGTCATGAGAAGAAATGACAGGATATCATTATCTGGTGGTATACTCGGAGTTTCTGGAGGAAGAGAATCCGTCATGGGCTGACGACTAAGTACATCAGGGACAATGTTCTTTACTCCAGAACGATGTTCCAAGTAGAAATCAAACTCAGCCATGGAAAGACACCAGCGTGCTAGCTTTGCCTGTTGCGGTGCGATTGATGTGAGCCATTTCAAATTGGCATGATCCGTAATAACTTTAGTGCGGCGTCCGAGGATGTAGGGACGAAATTGTTCCAAACCCCACTTGACGGCATAAAGTTCCTGTTGGGTGGTGGTCCAGCGTGATTCTGTTTCGTTAAAAGCTCTAGAAGCGAATCTGATTGGTCGTAGCTTGTTATCTTTCATCTGTGCTCTGTGTGTACTTCAAAAGGTGAGTTCCAATCTGGATGATAAAGCATGACGTTTGGACCGGTGACAACGTGTTTCAGCTCTTCATATGCTTCGTGGTGTACGTCAGTCCATGTGAATGGCGTGTTTTTCTTTAACAATTCACGAAGTGGTCGAGTCTTTGTGGGCATGTCGGGTATATAATCACGGAAGTAGCTGCATAATCCAAGGAACCGTCGTAGAGTTTTCACGTTTCTGGGATGTGGCATGGTTGTGATGGCTTCAATACCTTTCGACGTAGGTTGTCGACCATGTTGTGTGATATGATGACCAAGGACATCCATTTCCTTTGCGAAGAATACACACTTTGACGGTTTGAACTGAATGTTAACATGTGCGGCGCGTTCGAGGAGGAGTTCGTAATGGTGAAGTGCTTCATCATGCGACTTCGACCATGTCAAAATGTCGTCAACGTAGACAGTTAACCACTGGTATAGGTAATCAGCGAAGACTGTGTTTAGGATTCTCTGGAATGTGCTAGGTGCAGTCTTGAGACCAAAAGGTAGGCGAAGAAATTCATAAAGTCCCACATTGTGTGCAGAAGGCAGTTTTTGGTTGATCTTTAGGTTTAAGAGGTACTTGCCAATAACCACTGGCTAGATCACAACGAGCAAAAACAGTACCTTGGGTTACTGAGTCGAGAACACTGGAAATTGATGGAATTGGATAACCATCACCACAGGTTACACTGTTTAGGCCCCTGTAGTCCACGACGAATCTTGGAGGTTGTTTCTTGCCATTCTCCAGTGGTTTCTGAACAAGGATGCAGGGAGCACCCCACTCAGACTTACTTGGTTGGACAATGTTTAACTTCAGCATTCGTTCGATTTCATTCTTAATGGCCAACAGCTCTTCAGGACTTTTTCGGTATGGATGCTTGTAAACAGGAAGGGCATCGCCAGTATCAATGTTATGTTCAAATCCCTTGATTTCACTGAGCTTCTCTCCAGGTAATAGGAATGCTGATGTATACTTGGTTAGAATGTTTTTGAAGGATTTCAAGATTTCTTCCTTCACATGAGCATATTTATCGGTGTCCAGTCCTAAGGCATCAAAAAGTACTTGTGGTGACGAGGACTGTTCTTCCTCATACTCTGGAAATGGGTAATGTTGCTCGAGTTGGTGAGATTCTGAATCTTGTTCGGTGAATGAGGATAGTATTGAAGAATCAAGACCTGCAGACTGTAATTCTGCATTCTGTTCAGATTGTTTCCAAGTCTGGTTAGGCATAGGGTGTGGCTTTGATGTATTACTTGGCTTAGTATCATGGATTTGAGCCCAAGTTAGCCATCCATTTGCTAACTGCTCAGCTGTGGTTGATGCTGCATCTTCAAATAATTGTTTATCTGCAAGAGAGGAGGGTCGGATTTCTGCCAGGATGACATTTTGATTAATCGTGGTGGATTTGAGTTTGGAGTCCACAGCTAAGGTTGTTGAATACCATTTTTCGATATTTGGGATGTCATCCGCATGAAATTCAGAAGGATCAAGACTTCTGGTTGGTAGACAGTTATCTTCTTTCTCAATGTGTGCATCTGACAAGGAAGCATAACAGGCAGTGGTTGTTGGAAAACTGGAGTCCAGACGTTCTTGGTAATGAAATGGACCACTGAGGATGGTGACACCTGGTTGAATTGTTCTCCCTTCGAGCCACTGATCCGGAGATGAGACTGCGAGTGTAGTGCCGAGAGTGAAATTAACTGTAAGAAAGTTCAAACCTCGTAAAGCTTTGTCGGTTTGGAAGGTAGATCGAGGAACGGATTTCCTGTGAGAAGGCAAATAACTCCAGCATGAGGGCATACAGTGGCTTGGTTGAAGTCCTTTAAGGGGTTATCCAAGGAGCACGAGACAGTAATTTGCATACTTGGATGTCTGAATTGGATGGTTGGCTTGGCATGATCCACTAGTGCCTGGGTGGAGTGAAGGTGATTTTCTCCAAATAATATGGACCACGAGAGGTGTGGAACGACGAGCATTGTGAAAATTGTTTCATTTCCACAAAGCCATTTGATCGGTACTTGCATAGTCCCAATCGCATGTAATTTTGACTTTGCATCGGCCACTGAGATGAAGATTCTGATATTCCATTGATGGTCGTCTGGAGGCAATAAGATCAGCATGTCTCTGGCTCACAAGAGACACAGAACAACAACTGTCGATTGGTAAAGGTAAGTTCTCACCTGCAGAGTTGATTGGAGTCCAAAGGATGTGTCGATTCTGTATTATACCTTGTGGACTTGTGATGGCAGGTAATCCAAAGAGAGTTGCAGGAGATGACTGGCTCGACATTGCTTCTGGTGTTGTGCGGAAAGGTGTTGGCATTGGTATCTGTCCTGGTGTCTCCACTGGTATCTGCGGTGGTATCAGTGGCGGGCTCTGCAGTGGTTTCTGAGGTGGAACAGCACCTGCTTGTTGTGATGTCGCTACGTTGGACAAAATGTGTGGAAAATCATTTTGCTTGTGACGAATTGCTTTACAGCCCCACTGTTTGCATTCCAAACATTGGTGTACTCTTCCAGCTGTACATTTATTACCTGCTTGTTCACAACGAGACGTGAGAAATCTGTTGAAGTTCCTACAGATTTCTGGTGGTTTAGTCGGCTTGCGGTTTGTAGATCTTTCTTGGTCATTGAACGGACAGTGCCGTTGTAAGTGTGATGAGTCACCACATCGATAGCACACTCGTTTGGGCTTTCTGTCAGAGGGATCGTCGTGTTGCCCAACGCGCGGAGTTGTCGCGAAGGCACCAGGAGGCTTGCAGTCTTCGAGCGAAGAGTTGTTTTGGTTTAGGGCGGAAGTGTCGATGTGATTGTTGTGTTGTCAGTGATTGCTCGACACGACGAGCAGCGTCGATTGCCTTGTCTAACTGCTTGAATTCTTCGACTTTGATAATTAAATGTTGAGCGATTTCTGGCTTGACTCTCGATACAAATTGTGCAATACTGTACGTTGGACAATGTTTCATAATGGACTCACCAAGTTTATCTAGCTGATGAAGTACGTTCTTGAAACGGAAAGAGAACTGTTCGATAGTTTCATTTGATTGTTGTTTCATTGTGCTTAATTCGCAGGCCAATCTTCGGCATTTATCTTCTTTTGGCTCGCCAAATTCTTCCTTGAGACGTTGAACACAAAACTTGTATTGTTCGGAAAGGTTTTTATCCGAATATCCTTCGCTTGAACGGCATACGGATAAAACTGAGCGCGACCATTCGCCCACGCATTGTTGTTCCAAAAGTGCCAGGCGCACGTTGTACGGTAAACTAGACGTTTGCTCTTCGAATCGTTCGAGAAAGTCGAATACGTCGTCTTGAACGTCCTTGTCGCGTTGAAACTTTGGGAGTTGTAAGGTAGGTAGCTTCAGATATGTAGAGGTTTGTGCTACAGGATCGGCTGTTGTGAGATGTCCCACTTGATTTGAGATTGCCGCGACGTTTGTTGTCAATCCTTTCACAACGCTTGCAAGGCCAGCAATAAGACCTGTTAATTCTTCCACAGTCGCCATTTAGTTATTAGCACGATTTTGCATCCTCCACCAACTGTAATGGGACTCGAACAACGGAAGTGTAGCCGATCTGCTATTATGTCGAATGTATCTTTATTACAACTATTTACAAAACTATTCATAACATCAAAAGCAAAGACAAAGTGTGTCAGTCAAGCGAAGCAACACATGGCAAAAGATCCCAAGATCCCCTGCGGGAATCGCTTCCTGCTACACTCCGAGAGGGGGGGGGGAGGGGGGGGGAAGTTGCCCCGGGCCCCCAATTTAGGAGGGAGGCCCCTAAAAGTTTTGGACATGATGAAGATTAGAGACAGCATCGCAATCGACGGCAACTGGGTGGGAGTAAGGGCCCCGACCTCAAAGCTGACAACAGGCCATTTATTAAGGGGCCCAGAAAGCTCCGCATCACTTCTTGAAACCTATTTTTGAAATATATCATACTGTTATATGTATGGGGGCGGGGGGTAAATATTGTCAACTATACCGGACAACGTATGACCGGTAAATGTTTTTTTAATAAAAAAACGTGTATAACAGCAGGTTTTTGTGCCTCAAGTCTGAACAATTGCTTGTATTTCGTTTGGGGGAAAAACGGAAGTCTCGCTTCTCAAAACATTGCAGGCATGCATACTGCGCCCACAGTGTACTATTTTATAGCTTGCAGCTCAAATTACATTTGTGCGCCATAGGGCAATACCTCGTGGCACAGAGGCTGAATAGCAGTCTGCTGACGCTATGGCGAACAATTGTTCTGTTTATCATCGTCCAAACACCAAATATTCGTACGTAAGTTGTGCGGCTACCATTTGTAATGTGTGTTCTGTGCCCTGCACTAGCGAAGACGATCTTGGCTATAGCGAAGAAAATTATCGGGTTGGGAAATGCCAAATCTGTCCAACGGGAAATGCGAATCAATTCTCACCTGCGAAATGTCAGCCACTGCCACAGAAGAAAATGAAAACCGGGAACAAAAAGCAAGCGCAACTAAGTTCCTTTTCTCTAAGACCACAACTAACACACACTGAAATTGCTAAAAAACCGACAACGACCACATGCACATCAACAGACGTTGGTGAAACAAGTAGGCAAGAATTAGCCAAAGATGCCAAATGACCCGCTACTGAAGTTAACGTAACCTCAGAACGAACAGTTGCTGTTGAAACTGTCGAAAAAAGTTGGAAAACTAACTCTTTGACATCTTATGAGGGAAACTTGTGGCTGTCGTATGATATCGACGGAAAGTTTGCGCGAAACCTTCGATACATGTTTGCACTGAGTACGAGCAACGCATCAAAGGGATGAAATATTTTAACCGTACTTGACTGTTTTTCATCTTTTTCTTGCCAAGGAAATAAGCATTTTCTTGAGAATGATTATCTGTAAACTTACCTGCACAAGTACACTTATAAAATAGGCCCAATTGCTCAAATAAAAAAACTAAAAAAACAAAAGATGACCGGCAAAAAATCGTCTGTGACCGGTAAATTTAAATATGTACCGGTCATGATGACCGGTATACTTTCAAGAATGATTTCGAGGCCTGCCACGCGCAACCTTAATTCGGCCCTGCTCATCCTAGGATTTGATTGGGCACAAATAGAGTCTAAACAACTCTCATTCAAAACTCTTGTCTACCAGCTCTCATCGACTCTTATCCTTATTTGACCGAGCACAAAGAGAAAAGCCTCAAAAACGTTCATTAAAATCTCTTGTCTACTTGTCTCATCGTTATTTGATTTTCAATAATGTATCCACTCTAGTAACTCACTGACACTTTCTTCTCTTCATACAATTATAGATTTTCATTCCTTGCTAACATAACCGGCGTTCCTGGGGTGGTAGTTCCGGTCGGCTACGATGGCAATGACCTTCCCGTCGGTGTTCAGGTCATGGCAGCCATGAGAATGTTGCCTTCAGAGTGGCTCATTGTTTGGAAGGCCTCGTCACCAGGCAACAACCCTCCCTCCACTACAACATCCTGAATCCATCTAAGAACAATTAATTTATGATAATTATTTCACTGATAAAACATCAACACGAAAAATAAAATTTGTGAGATTAATCGAGTGAAACATATTTTAAATAAACAGTTGTAAATGCCTTAGTTTTTAGTAGATTGTACTACTGTTCTTCTATATGGTCTAGTACGCCCAAAGAAAAGAATCTTGCAAAATTGCAGAACGTACAGAACTTTGCTGCACGAATAATTACGTATACTAGAAAATATGAGCACATAACGACAGTTGAACTGGCTGCCTGTATGCCATATGTTAATGTTAAGAGATGCTGTATAATGACCTTTAAATGCCTAAATGGCTTATAGCTCCACCTTACCTGTGTGATAGGTTCATAATTAGATCGCAAGTGTTGCAGATCCCTCGGTGTACACAGCTAAAAATCGCACAAGTTGTTGCAATGTTGTTGGCTGAACAATACTGTAACAAGGCGGCTATCATGCGTGAACAACATTGTTGAACGAACAATGTTGTTCATCATTGTTCCAACAACATTGTTCACGCCTGTTGATTCATCATGGTGAACAATGTTGTTCATAACAGACGTGAACAACATTGTTGACAACGTTGTTCACAGGGTGCAGCACAACATTGTTCACGCCTGTTGACAACTTGCAACAGCTTGTGCGTTTTTACGCATGTAGTTCAGCTGCAGATCAGCGCACCTTTTTATACAGAGCGATAGATTTGCAGTGGAATAAGCTACCGGAGAGCATGAAGAGCATAGCATATGTAAATAGTTTTAAGTTGTCTTTTAAACGTTATCTTCATTTATCTTATACGTCTAGCTCTTAATTATTCTATTTTTAATGTAATTTAATTGTAAAAAGCCCATTGGGAGAATTTAATAAAGTAGTAGTGTTATGATATAGCTACATCATACGGTCGCAGATATGCCTGTCATGATGATACACCCAAAACCAACACACACTGACAAATATATTTCATTTGATTCTCACCACCCCATACGTTCCTAGAACTTTGTTTTTGAGAGCTCAAGGCATATACCATTCTAGTTCCGATTTTTTCTAGTTTCCGAGGGAAAGTGAGCGAAAACATGTATTCAACGCTTTAAAGGCAAATAACTATCCTAATAATTTTCTAAATAAAACGTAAAAGTTGCTCAAAAACCTTTCTTGACGTTGGGTCATATTTTTGCAAACCCGAAGGATCGTATTGCGAAGGAACAGAGGAAAGACGCTATTTATTCCATTCCGTGCAATGACAGACTAAACGTCAGTTCTTACGCGTTTAAAAGAACACCAAAAGGCTGTTTTCTTTTCAAAAAAGGAAAATTCTGCTTTGTCGGAGCACGCGTGCGAACCTACCATGAGATTGCGTGGGAAAATTCTAAAATTATTACCACCAAGGCTCTGGGAACGAGATTGCCTATTTTGTTCGCGCGAAGCTCGACTTTTTATTGTTCAAATTGAAAACATTTCTAATTAGTTCCAGCCGAGAGCTTATAAGACAATAGAAAAAGTCGCTTCGCGCGAAAAAAACCGCCTAGTGGAAAACCGGCTTTAGTTGTCAGTTCAAAAAATAGTCTAATCCCAATGCTAATTAATCAAAAGTGGACAAAGTAGAACAAAGACCACAACAATTATCATATCTAAACACCCAGAAATTCTGGTTGTCATGTGACCAGGGCATTTTGCCTCCATTGGGATCGGCTGGTCACATGACACCCATAATTTCTGGGTGTTTAGATATGATAATTTTTGTGGTCTTTGTCTACTTTGTTGACCTGAATAATTGAGAAATATTCAATGGTCTTCAGAGTTGTTCATGTCAGCATTCGTCGGCATAAAAGCAGCTAACAAGCTTAATAATCCACCATACATCCATGGTTATTTCTTACAAAAGATATGAAGAAGCATATATCCAATTTAACGAAATCTATCACTTCTAATTTGCTGTAAAATTTGAAGACAGCATTCAGATTTAGATGAATAAATTATACTCGGCTGAATTAATTATGACAAGCCAATCGGATAAAAGAATGGACCAGCCGATCCCAGGGTACGAAGTTGATCCTAACCACTCCGGCTTGTTCAACACTTCACTGTATTGTAAATGTAATAACTCGTAAAGTGCCTATTCGGGGTTTGGCGATTTTATATATTTGTGATCTTTGGAATCTCTTGAGAAGAATTGTAAAATATCTTGCCTTATGAAAATTTCATCTTCACAGGTGTCAGGAAATGACGTCGAAGAAGCAGGGACACGCGAAGTCATTGCACACTAATTCAACAGTGAAATACAAAGAAAGTTTGGCTCTGAACTTTAGACACACCTGACCTGTTTAGACAAAATGCGCTCAATTCCCAAACTTTTTTTGTATTTCACTGCTGAATCAGTCAGTGTGTGATGTCTTTGCGTGACATGTCTAATTGCGTGACATATGACATGTCTCTCCGGGAGATATCTAAATTTGGAAAATCTGTCTTACTTTAACGGTAACTAAATACTTCGAATCCTGAAAAAACGAGAAAAGTGCCCACAAATTGAAGGAAACACACTTTCAGACTTCAGAGAATCAAAAATTCAAACATTTTCACGGGGGAGCATGCCCCGATGCATGTTTTAACGAAAAACGTGCACATATAACTATGCTTGAGCGCTCAAGCTCAATAATGCTTGAGCGCTCCCCCACCCCTCCCCCCCCTACAAAATGTTGCCCGTACGCCTAAGCTAAAAGGGATGGCTCAAAAGGACCTTTCTGTTCTTGTCTGGTCTTTATTTTTGGTTAGGTCAGGTTAGCTACAGTTAGGGTTTATCCTGGCCCTCCACCGCTTTGCGGTTTTCCCCTAAGATCGGAAATGTCAATTATCATGTTAGCCCTAGGGCCTGCTTTTTTGCCCGCCCCCTTTTCAAACACCCTTGTGGCAACTTGGACTTAGCATTTGGACTGCTCTCGACGTGAAATGGCTTTTCTTCTTGGAACTGGTATTATTGCTCTCTTGGTGCTAGCTATTTTCTACTTGCTCTGCAGAGGAGATAGAAAGGGGACGTCGATAAAGAAAAAAGCAAAAACGCCGAACGAACCCATCGAATTTGCTTTGAAGAATATCGTAAGTTTGTTCTGTGGTATGTGAACTATGCAGTCGGGCTGTATATTGTATGATATAAAATTATCAAAACCCTTTATTTTCTATTTGTGAGATGATCTTAGTGTAACGTAGCTTTGGATATGGACCCAGAGTAGACTTGACAGAGCTCTTGTTGGAATTTCCTTGGACAAACGTCTTTGTCAGTCGAATGACTCGTATTAAACGCGTAACAACTCTAATGACATTGCGAGCCAACTGTTATGGCTTTAATTATACCCAGTACCACAGTTACGTTTCTGAGAATCGTAGAGTATTCTTAATAGAAGTTTCCAATAGAAGCACGCGATTTTGACAATTCTCCACCGTCTACTTTGAGGAATTTTTCAAATATTCTAGCATGCGCTACATTAACCACAGGCTTCCCAAGCTTGCGACACATTTATTATTATTGACTCTTTATTTACGATCTATTTTAATGGACGTGCAAACGGGAATTCATTCTCTGTAATTTAGTGTGAAATCTAGCGCAGTTGAGGCATTTACGGCGAGCGGTCGCGGCACTTTTATTATTATGATATTTGAGTACTTTATGTACGATCTATTTTAATGGACTTGCAACGGGAATCACCCGATTTCGTTAAAATGCTATAAAGTTCACTTTATTTCTTATGGAGTCGTAGTTGTCGTTTCTGTGTAATTTGGTGTGAAATCTGGCGCAATTGAGGCATTGACAGCGAGTTCGGTATCTGGCCATGTTGTTCCTCACTATAAAATAGGGAAGGCAGGAGACTGCCGCTCACGAAGCCCACGTATCGACTCCACAAATCGTTTTCTAGGAGCCGCTTTACGTGCCCAATCGCGAAGAAAACAACAAATCCATAAAGTACAGTAAATTTTCCATCAGATACTTCGTCCTCATCAATCGATACACAGATTAAGTATGATAAAATTCGTCAAACAACTGAATTATATTGGAATTTTATCTTACTAAATCTGTGTATCGATTGCTGAGGACGAATATTTATCTGATGGGAAATTTACTGAACTTTATTGATTTGTTGTTTTCTTCGCGATTGGGCGCGTAAAGCGGCTCCTAGAAAACGATTTGTGGAGTCGATACGTGGGCTTCGTGAGCGGCAGTCTCCTGCCTTCCCTATTTTATAGTGAGTGTCAATGCCTCAATTACGCCAGATTTCACACCAAATTACACAGAAACGACAACTACGACTCCATAAGAAATAAAGTGAACTTTATTTCTTAATTTATGGCAATAATTGATGTCCGGGTTTTTAACCCTTACGCCTCGACACATCGACGTCAGACCCTGAGCAGCTCGTTCAACGCCAACGAACGGGAGAAGAAGCGACAGTACAACCAACGAATTGTTGAAGTTGAGCATGGCTCCTTCACACCAGTCGTTTTCAGCGCCTTTGGTGGATGTGGAAGGGAGACCCATCACTTCCTCTCGTTCCTTGCTGAGAAGCGCGCCACCAAGAAGAAGTTTGCGCCCTCCATTGTCCTGAGCTGGCTAAGGAGGAAGATTGCCTTCGCTTTGCTTCGAAGTCAAGTTGTGTGCGTCCGTGGCAGCCGCACCTGGAGAAACATTTCCATTCCGTCGACCAGTGACATTCCATTATCTGAATGGAATTCTAATATAAATTAATTATTGTAACTGTTCATTGACTGAGAGAGAGTGTTCATTTTATGTAAAATGATTATCTTTGTTGATCCAATGATTAAAAATTTTATGTTGTTCAAAAAAAAAAACAAAAAAAAAAAACTAGCATATGATTCACGTTGCAAATCCATTAAAATAGATCGTACATAAAGTACTCAAATATTATAATAATAAAAGTGCCGCAACCGCTCGCCGTAAATACCTCAACTGCGCCAGATTTCACACTAAATTACAGAGATTTAAAGGTGCCGTCAAGTCCGTTCTGCGCATGTCCACGTTTCTGTTTACATCGTTTGTTTACATTGCATTATATAAACATTGAACATGAAGTATTGCGGATTTGTTTCCCACGCTTGAGCTTTTCCGCCTAAAAAGCATGTTATAAGAAGCTGTTCTGTTCCTAAATGTTGATAATATATCAAACTAACACTCGCGCCTTCGCTACCTTTAACAAATACTCGCTTCCGAACTGTCGCAAATCTATTCCGTTAAAGTTTGTTTACATCTGGAGGCCCTCACGCTTGAAATATCGCACATGCGCAGAACGGACTTGACGGCACCTTTAACGAAATCGAATCCGTTGCAAGTCCATTAAAATAGATCGTAAATAAAGAGTCAATAATAATAAATGTGTCGCAAGCTTGGGAAGCCTGTGCATTAACAAATTATAGTCACAAGAAATTAACTTTAAATCGGTGCCAAATGCTGAAATAGCTAATAAATGGAGCTATACACAGAGTACAAACTATTGACACGCACGTTGCGAAATCTAGCCTTCACCGCAGGCAAGTACTCTGTGGTTTTTTTTTCTCTATGCATGCATGTCCTCAAATATGGGTGTGTCTATATGTCTCTATAAGCATATAGATGCTATAGAACCTATAGTCTATAGATGCTATAGAACCTATAGATGCTATAAAACCTATAGATGTAATTACGGTATAGAACCTATAGATGCTATAGAAACATATGATCGCTATTGAATGAAACAGTATTATGTTGTTGTCTCATTCTATTTCAAAACCACGCAACATATAGACTCAATAGTATCTATAGATTCTATAGCCTCTATAGCATATAGGTTCTATAGTCTCTATAGTGTCTATAGTCCAGGGCCGTAATGGGAATGAACTGTTGGGGGGTCCGGGGCATGCCCCTATGGAATATTTTTGAAATTAGGATCTCTGAAATAGGATTTCCTGACTTCTGAGAGTAATTTACAGCAAGTTTAAATGGATCGAAACTGGCAAAAAATCGTCAGAGGAAGGGGTGGCCCCAGCCCCTGCTATGGCCATGTAGTCTCAGTATAGCATCTATAGCATCAATAGATTGTATAGTCAGTAGTGTCGCCAGGGAGACGTCCCCCCAGTTCTCCTCAAAATCACTTTTGAGATTCTCTCAAATCCGGTGAAAAAAGGATGTGGGGGGGGGGGGGGGGGTACGCTATGACTCTAAATGTTCATGTCACATCAACAAAGTCTGAACAATCTTTAAAAGCATGAATGTGAGAATGTCTGCTGTAGAAAATAACTCGGAATAACCACGATTGTACTGAATGCTTTATAATAGTTTAACATGAAGTACTGGAAGCGGTATATTATAATTGTATCGAATATATTATTATGTTAATTGTTAATATGTTTAGAAGTTGATATTTCGCAAAATAAACTTGTTTCCTTTCTCTTCTTTATTTGGTTTCATCGCTCACCGCTATAGAGGGCATTTTGTATGCATATTTATATGCATATTTTCCGTTTTCTGACCATCAGAATTCTGTCAAATCGTCCCCCAAAGTCCAGGAAATGGTATTTCAGAGAAAATTTTCCTGGGGGAGCATGCCCCCGGACCCCCCTAAAAAACCTCGCACTAGACTCGGGCCTTCGGCCCTCGTTTTCAGCCCCCTCAATATCATTTTGTCCCCCCCCACCTTTCTGCAGGTCTGGCGACGCTACTGTGTATAGTCTCTATAGCATCTATAGGTTAAATCTATACCATCTATAGGTTTTATAGTTTCTATAATTACTGCATCTATAGGTTCTATACTATATCTATAGCTTCTATCGGTTTTATAGCATCTATAGGTAATATAACAATTATAGGTTCTATAGCATCTATAGTTTCTATAGCATTTATTATAAACGAGATAACCGCGCTGAGGGAGGTGTCAGCGGTGAAGGGATATGACTGAAAGGTATGACTCAAAATCCCTTACAAAAAAATTCCTATTAGATTTTTGCGCAATTCCTATAGGAAATGCAATTTTCCTATAGGATCCTAACCCTAATCTCAATCCTAACCCAAACCCTAACCTTGATCCTAACCTTAATCCTAATCCTAATCGTAGCTAACCCTAACCTAACGAACAATAAAGACCAGCCAAAAACAGAAAGGTCCTTTTGAGTCATCCTTTTTAACCATCCCCGAGATGAGCACGCCATTGCCAAGGATACATTATGTTTCTGGCTGGCTAATTAATAAAAAAGTAGAGTGCTGCATAGGTAGTGTAATTTCTATATATAGCAAAGTGAAAAGGTGTTGAACGGCCAAGATTTTTAGGAACGAAATACTGACGATTCGAGCAGAGCTCTTCATCAGAGTAAGACAAGATGAAATAAAATAAATAGGGCTATATATATGCTAAAAGAGTGTCACAAGTAGAAATACGTATAGCCAATCAAATGCACGGGAGATAAACATACTAATAATTAATGAGGTGTGAAAATGTTAAATCATTTGCTATTTTTAACAGTCGATCAGCAAACAGACTGAGGGGGAGGGAGAACTTAGTATCATGCGACAGTAAAGCGGTATGAAACAAAAACTTGAAAAGGAATGAAAGTGCATGAACTAATAATAAAGTTCCTTGCAAGCTAAAATAATAACAAAAAGAAAACATCAAAAAAACATCAAACATCAACTTGTAGGAAATTATTAAATAAAAGAAAAATGCTTAAAAAAATAATCAAAAGAAAAAAGACCATGGGGATGTGTGGTTCCAAGTTCTCTTGCCTTTTGTGGTTATCGTTACCACCTGAGATGGGAAGGATACGAGACATACACACTTTTGACAACCTTTTGGTATATATATATAGCCCTATTTATTTTATTTCATCTCGTCTTACTCTGATGAAGGGCTCCGTTCGAAACGTCACCACCTTTTCGCCTGGCTAATTAACAGACGGCAAAAAACGGTAAATATGTACCTAAAATGAACAGGTTTTGTGATTGGCTACATGGAATAAAAGTGGTTAGGGTTAGGAGTGGACATTGGTTTCCTTGTGGTTGATTCTATTGTTTTATTGTTTTAATCAACCAATCACAAAACTTGATAGTATAGGTTAGGCCAAGTAGGTGGCGACCCACAAAAAAGATGGCCGACAAAAAGATTGTATCGATATGGCAATAATGAGCATTTTGTGAGGTCAAAAACTGGCTGCTAAAACAAAGATGTCGACGCTTGCTAAAATGTTAATTTCAATTTCTATTTTTGTTATAGGAATTACCTGTTCTAACTGGATGGCCTTTGCAATTTCTGGCTGATATATTTAAATGGGTGAATATTGTGCAATTATAATCAATTTCCTAATTAGTCTAAGTAAGGACGTTGCTAAGTTCTCATTATATCTGTTGCTAAGGAAGCTTAGAATTAACAAATTCGTCATAGAATTTCACAGGTTTAAGAATCCATCAAGGCAGTCTGTTTGTAGTATATGTGGACAAAACTCTTTTGTTTGGTAATGTCATACGATGACGTGTTACGTCATCGAGAAATGAAAATTCCTATAATCTTCGAAGGTTTTTAAAGGGATATATTAACTTTGTCTCATTTGAAAGAATTCGTGAAATGGTATAACAAGATCTTTTACAATTTTGCTTTATCTTTTTTGGTTTTCGAAATAATTTAAATAAATTATAATAATTATAAAATAATTCCGCCATCTTGGAATTATTTATCGATATGCATGTGACGTCATAAGTATAGGGTAAAGTGAAATTTTTATCTTGCCAACCTTGCAACATTATGAGCCAAAAACTCGATTATGTTGCACTATTTCCATTTTCAATTGGCCCACAACATTTTAAAAAGGCTTGCGTGGAAATTCAGTCACCTATGGAATAGTTCCATCAGGTTTACCCTGCTTGTGACGTCACCAATTTCCTTGTCAAATATTACAACAAGATGGCGGATTGTAGACTGTCTTTTGTCATAATTATCTGAAATATTTCAAGATACAGATACAGAAAAATACAGAAAAAAGATACAGAAAAATTGTAAATTAGGTCTTCTTATATACCATTTTACGAGTTCTTTCAAATGAGACAAAGTTAATTTATATTGCCATATCCCTTTAAGTAAAATTAATTTTTCACACGCGATTACAATCTGCATTGTAATCTTCGTAAATTGTTGCCGGAATAACGAATTGTTAAGGTAAATAAACACAATAAAATATTGAGAACTTCATTTTTGTTTTATTTATCAACAAATCCATACGTACTTTATTGTATTAAGGAAGAAATTTAGGTTTACATGACACTCACAAATGTGGCATAACGTCAAAAATGACGAAATCTGAGGACGTAATGTGACGTCATCAGATTTCGTCACCAGACGAAAGACGTTTGTCTACATATTGCATGCATAAAATATCTTGGTTATACCTTGAATTTATTGTCCACTCACGAAGTATATTGGGTGTTAAATAACCTGTCCTTAGCAAGCACAACGAAATACGTTCGAACACCCTTAATATGTTGAAAAATACTCAAATAAAGCACTTGTTCCCTTGTAGAATATATATATATATATATATCAGTAATATCGTCAGCCACTTTAGTTTTTAGATATTTTTTCTCATATTGACGTTTTCTAATATTCCTAGTACTCTATCAATTTCAGTGGCAGATCCAGGGATCCCGCAAACAAGTGTTTTCTATTTTTTACCGAGTACTTCTGAGTTTATATTAAAGTGTTTCATAATCTTGATGCCCCTTTGTAATCGTGCATTTTTAGCAACGGCGTGCCCTAATTTCGCAAAAAATCGTATCAGAAAAAGCACTCCCCCCCCCTTCGAAAAACTCTGGATCCGCCACTGAATTTGCTTTTTGATTTAGCACTTTGAGTTTTAAAAATGCAATGAATGGACAGTGTTCGCAGTGATGAGATATTTTCTTTTATTCTAGAGATGTAGCAATTTTATAAAAGAAATATTATATAGCCAGGCAAGGTACTGTAAAAGATTAGCACAGCGCACAGCGCACAGCCCCCCCCCCCCCCCCCCCCCCTTTGCATGTCGAACTAAAACCCAAAATTCAACCAAATATTTTACAGTACATGATTAATTTGTTTACAGATTGCTTGTTCTTCATAAATTCATCACAAAACAAAGTGCTTGTGCTGCGGAAAAAGTCTACAATAGAGAAATATGAAAAAGACAAAAGTAGAATAAATATAAAGTTGAAACTTCATCGAAATTAAGAAGCAAGTTAATGGTTCATTACATAACTTTGCATCAGTGATCTCTTAAATCCGCGGATAAAGATTGAGCCAGGCGAACATTTATTGGAAGAGAGTTCCAAAGAATAGCTCCACAGCACTGTAGATTAAATTATTTAACACTTTGAACATCATGATGGCTTTTGTAGAGCTTCTTTGATACTCTAAATCGTGCCATCGCGGTTGGACAAATAATTCTTCAGAAGGATAATCATACGAGCTCTTCGTAATTATTCTAGCAGCTCTGTTTTGTAATTTTTGTAGTTTTTGCTTAAGACCATCAGACAGAGTGTCCCATACTGTACTACAATAATGTAGCCGTTGTTATCAGGCTGTGATAAATTAGAAGTAGATTTTTTGGGACATGAAAGAACTAACTCGTCGTATCATCTTCACGATGAAAATTCATCCCCGTCTTTTAGATTTTCTTTAGCATAGAATAGTATTTCAGGGTCGAAAGTGATCATCGATGTAAAAAAAAACTAAAAAATGGTATTTTGAAGCAAGTATTTTGAGCTCTGAAATCACTATTATTTAGGCCACCATTACTAAAAACGTGTTCCAAGTGAACCCGCAATTTCAAAAGGTAATATTGTTTGTGACGTCAGATTCTCAATGCTACGCCTGAATTTCGGTCGAGGTTACTTGTTTTCTTGTTTTCTTCGAGAAGTAGATGAAATGTTCAGCCTTTCAGATGAAGAATTTGAATAAACGACTTTGATTTACTTGAAGAATTAGCCACGTGGAATCTTCGCGTTGAGAATCTGACGTCACTTCGTTAACGCTGGTCAAGAAGTCCGAAAAATAATACTTGCCATCGTCGAATCGCAAAACGGTTTCGACCGAGTAATATTTAGCAGCTCTGCTTTATAAATACGTAAAAATATCGATAGGTAAAAATTTGATCGTAGTGGCACTTTAACGATTCCCCTTTTAAAGATTAATTTCTTTTGAATTTTGTTTTCATGAATTATTAAGCTTTAATGTGAAAATGAAATAAGACAATAAAAAGCTCATATAAGACAATAGTATAAAAAAGGCACTTCGCACGAACACAAACCGGATTAACATTAAATTATATTAAAATAAAAATTGTTTTTACTGTAGGAAGCCGATCGACGACTTGCAACGGACGAGAATTCCAGACCCACCAACTTTCCTTCCTCTAGTTCCCCCCAGCAAGGAGCAGCAAGAACACAAGGCCGCAGACCTCGAAGCAATTTTGAAGAAGCGGTAATTATATTTCGAAATTGAAGTGCTTTGGCAAGGCAATAACATTCAAACTTTAGAACAACTTGTCAAGCGAAACGATGGTTCTTATTCATTATGACTGCCAACTTAATGTCCTTTTCCATCTAGTCATGTGGAATATTGGGAAAGAAACCTCAGAAAATCGAATCGAACCTGTAACCTTCTGATTGCCGGTGAGACGCTGTAACCATTGAGCCACCGAGACTCAGATGGAGAGCGAAGGTTACAATGATGTACTGGTTCGATTGATATATATATGTACTACCTATGCGGCAGTCACTATATATCGGTAATGTTTGCATGTGTTAATATGTACACTGCTGTAGTGAATGTGGGAGAGCTTGGTGTAGACAGACGACACATGGACGATCGTCAAGCTCGTATCCTCAGAAAAATGATTCTTCGCTCTCCATCTGAGTCTCGGTGGCTCAATGGTTAGAGCGTCTCACTGCAGGCAATAAGAAGGTTACAGGTTCGATTCCTGTCCGGGACTCAGAATAATTTTTCTGAGGATACGAGCTTGACGATCATTCATGTATCGTCTGTCTACTCCAAGCTCTCGCACATTCACTACAGCAGTGTATATATTAACACAAGTCTTTAACATGTTAGAATAACGAATGCATGGGACAACGAACTCAGGTGGAGAATAATGATTGAGGTGCTTCTTCAAGTAACGAACAATATAATATACTTGCCCAATGAACCCACGATATGGTACCACTAGTCTGACGCTATGCCGACTGAGCTACAAGGTCAACTTAGGAGCAGGTTGTGGAATTATGGTACTTATTCGAAACTGAAGTTTAGTTTCTTCAATATCCAGAGACTTAAAGTAGGTTGTATAACTTGGCCTTGTTGTATAGCTTCGTCGATATAGAGCGTCGGACTAGTAAACATGAACGTCGCGAGTTCGGTTCGCAGCCGTGGTGGTCAAGTAGAGGTTTCTCTATTTGCCAGGTATGGTTTGTCACTCGGAGTAACACCCAAACATTACTGATATATGTATATAGAGGCCGTGCATATATCAATGGAACCAGTACATCATTGTAATAATTAACCTTCGCTCTTCATCAGAATCTCGGTAGTTCAATGCAGGGGCGGATACAGGATTTTTTCAAGGAGTGGAATTCGTAGATCGTAATTTTTAAATGTCAAAACCTTCACCCATTCTCCAGTTTGGGAATACGGCTTTTTCAGACGAGCCTTGCATGCTTACACTTGTCACTAGTGGTGTACTTCGCGGCGAACCGCGACCACTTTTAAAAAAGCCCAAATTAAGCAAGATATAGGTTTTAAGGTAACTCACAAGAAGATTCAAAACGAGAAAACAGAAAATAGATGAATGTAGAAATAAATTAACCTGAGTGATTTTTGCTGCTATTTTTCTCTTTTTAACACATGCGATCGAATGGATTGTCTTACGAATGTACGTATTGAATCATTTGTGCAGATCTATGACGTTCAGTACTTTAGTGAGTCATCCACTATATCGCATACGTCAGGGTCAGAATAATCGCAGCAAAATCGCCTGTGTAAATGGGCCTTTAAGAGGCAAATTAACTTCATGTAATTAACTTCATGTACTTCATTTCAATCATACCACTTCTCTGTCCAGGGGCGGATTAAGGACCCCTGGGGCCCTGGGGCAAATTTAGATTGTGGGGCCCCAAACATCTGAAAGTTAGCACCACGGTCTCTGCAGGGACTGCGGTGCATGGGAACAGTTATCGCGTATAAGTTACTAATATAAATATTGACTGCTGCTCTGTTGTTTATTTTGTGAAGTATTATTTTATAATTTTGTGAAGTTAAATCCGTAGGTATATACACTGTGTTAGACAATAGGCATGTGTTACTCTATAGTATTAGGGTTTGAATCGTCCATATCGGATAAAAAGATGAGGTAATTACCATACTCAGGCAACTCGGTAGGTACTGTACTTTATGTAGCCTTTCACGGATATTTGGTTTACGACAGACAACACTGCAAAGGTAAGTGCTAGAGAAAGCTTCAAAGTCGACATCTTCCTTGTCATCATCGACATGCAAATTAACGAGCGCGATGTCCGACGGCATTGGAGCGTACAGTGAGGTCAGGTGTGTCGGTAGTTCGGTTTCCTCGCGAGATTGGAAGATCTCAATGAACAGGAACTCCAACAAGCCGCTGAACAATTGGTTCATACGTACAAGAACGATCTGGAGGAGCTACTTGCTGACGAACTTGTACAATTTGCATCCATGCTGCGAACTCCAGTTGTGAAGCAAACTTGTTATACCGACACAGATGCCAGCAAAGAACTCAACATGTTTCGCCTTCTCGTCAAACAGGGACTCGCACCCACTTTCCCAAATGTTGTGATCAAATTAAGAATGAGCTGCGCTCAACAATGGCGCAAAAGGGGATGAGCGTACTTTCCCTAATGTCCATCGAAAGCGACATCCTTCGGAAAATTGACTTTACCTGGGTAGTTGGAGATTTCGCTCTTCAAAAATCCCCAAAAATAAATGTCTGAAAGTTACTTTGTGTCTCGGCACGTACTGTTAGTACTATATTGTTAAATGTTAATGTTATAATGTTAGTTTTTGTAAATAGTAATTATGTAATGATCTATATATATAATCATTCTGTAAAATATTTCAAGATTTTTAATTTTTTAAATAATGTTTTGCTTTTGTGGTCTGTTTTTTCCTGCGTTTCTAATTTGAGCGGGGCCCCAGTTGCCCCTTGGTTAATCCGCCCCTGTCTCTGTCCCAACCGATACACTATCATAGTTTATACAATTACCTGTTTACTACTTCCGCATTCTTATTGGTTGTTGGCGATGATCTATTAGAGGACAGATGGACGGATCACGTCAGCCGACTGCTTTTATCTTTTGTCATGCCCCAGAAATTGCCAAAGAGCTAATAAGCTTTTTGAATGGTTTGTTTTCAATTTTTATTGTATAAAACAAATAGATTCCATTTTGCCGTTGTCTGTTCAGTTACAGATGCACAGAGGACGTCAGAACATGGTAAGAACATCGGTGACCCACTCGACTATCGTCTCGTGGGCCACTTTTTTGTTCTTACCACGTTCTGAAGGGAAGAAAGGAAGGAAGGAAGGAAGGAAAAGGAAGGAAGGAAGGAAGGAAAAGGAAGGAAAAGGAAGGAAAAGGAAGGAAGGTAAGAGGAAGGAAGGAAGGAATGAAAGAAGGAAGCAAGGAAGAGGAAGCAAGGGAGGAAGGAAGGTAGGTAGGTAGGGAGGAAGGAAAGTGAGGACGTTAGGGAGGAAGGAAGCAAGGGAGGAAGAAAGGAAGCAAGGGAGGAAGGAAGGTAGGTATGTAGCTAGGTAGGTGGGTGGGTAGGGAGGGAGGGAGGGAGGAAGAAGGAAGGAAGGGAGGTAGGGGGTAGGGAGGAAGGAAGGCAGGAAGGAAGGGAGGTAGGGAGGAAGGAAGGGAGGGAGGGAGGTAGGAAGGAAGGAAGGAAGGGAGGTAGGAAGGAAGGAAGGAAGGAAGAACGTCATTTGTGCATCTATAACTGAACTCTATTTGTTACGTATCGGTTGCAATGGTTAGAGCGTCTCACCGGAATTAGAAGGTTACAGGTTCGATTCCTGTTCGGGACTCATTCGGGACAATTTGAGCTTGACGATAATCCATGTATCGTCTGTCTACTCCAAGCTAAAACATTCACTACAGCAGTGTACATTGGCAAAATGGAATCTATTTGTTTTATACAATAAAAATTGAAAACAAACCATTCAAAAGGTTTATTAGCTCCTTGGCGATTTCTGGGACATGAAAAAAGATAAAAGCAGTCATCTGACGTGATTTGACGTAAGCAGCTGACATGTCCGTGGACTATTACAAATTCTGCATTCTGATTGGCTACTCAACCGTTGTCTATTCGCGATGGCCAACGTTTAGGAAACACGCTCAAAACAATGACAGAAATCTCTCGTTTTGGGGAGGTTTCAGATGCGTTTTTGGATAATTTTTTGGAGAATGCATGATTTGTAATAGTCCACTAATTTGTTTCTACTAAAACAATTAGACAACTCGTCCTCGTTGTCTATGAGCGAATAGTCAACTCAGGCTTCACCTTCGTTGACTATTCGCTCATAGACAACTCGGACTCGTTCTCTAATTATTAAATAGATCATGGCCAACAAGCAATGAGAATGCACATAGTAAATACGTTATTGTACAAATATATATACAACACACCCAAGCATTATTGATATATAGTGACTGTAACCTTCACTCTCCATCTGAGTCTCGGTAGCTCAATTGTTAGAGCATCTCACCCACAATCAGAAGGTTACAGGTTTACGATCGTCCACGTATCGTCTATTTTTTGTTATCGTAACTGATCCTAAAATATTTTTCATTTAAAGGTCAGTGGCAAAAGGTTTCTCGTTCGTAACCATCGTTGAACTGGTGGACGCATACCGGTATGGCATTATGTAATAGATACAGCATGATGAGTAGCCGATCTGTATGGGGATTTACAATGCGAGCCGTATATAAATCCCACGCAGATCGCTGCGAATGCTGTATCGTACTTAGGTGGCTAGAAATTAGTCGGCGATCAGGCTACCGCTTCGTCGTATATTATTTTCAACGTTTTCTCGATCAATATTTAGCCGTTTTCAATTCTGAATACAGTTTTGGAATTAGCGAGTCTAAATACATAACATACGTGCCTATTATATTACGCACATATGTATAAATAGTCCGATTCAAATGGATCACAAGACTTCTGCTTGATCCTCACTTTTCTTTACAGAAATGGAGAAACAACGCCTTTGCAAGTGATTGAAAACGTTTTAGAAGCTATTCAGTTGTCTGAAAAACTGGAGCCAAAACTAAGGGCGTTTATTGAGTATAATAAAGCTGATGTTTTACTGGTAAGACGTTTGTGGAATATAGAGAAAGAGATTACTTATAGTACGTAGTCCATATATAAGGAACAGGAAATACATTACTTTGACGAGAAAATAGATTGAGAATAAATACAATATCATTATGGATGGTTTTTAGCAGTATATAATATTGCGATGTTTTACTGGTAAGACGGTTGTGGAATAAAGAAAGAGATTACTTATAGTACGTCGTCCATATATATAAGGAACAGGAAATACATTACCTTGACGAGAAAATAGATTGAGAATAAATACAACTATCATTGTGGATGGTTTTTAGCAGTATTACCAGTGGCTTGCCATAATATGGCAGGCGGTAAGCCACTGGTAAAGCAGCGTTACCAGTGGCTTGTAACGAGTCTAAATACACTGTATGGAAAGCCACTGGTAATACTGTTAAAAAACTCCCAGAATGATACTGTACACAACAACATTTGTTTTAAGTGCTAAGGTAAACTTTCTCCTAGATGGCACAAGAGTCTACAAAGCGCTATGCTGAGAAGAAGCCTTTATCCATTATCGATGGTGTCCCAATTGGGATAAAGGGAGAAATTGAAACTGTAAGAAAACTGATTTTTGGTTAAGAGGTAGTTAAGTAGTGGCAGACGAGTGGACTGTAACGACGACGAAGACAACAACAACGACACAACAGCAGCTGCAGCAGCAGCAACAACAACAACAACATTTCTAACGATACATGGAAGATCGTCTCGGCAGCTCAATGGTTAAAGCGTCTTACCGGCAGTCAGAAGGTTACACGTTCGATTCGTGTCCGGGACTCAGAATAATTTTTCTGAGGATACGAGCTTGACGATCGTCCATGTATCGTCTGTCTACTCCAAGCTCTCCCACATTCACTTCAGCAGTGTATTTAAAACAACAACATCTCTCGCGACCACACCAGCTAGACTCTTCTGTTTTATTCGACAAAGGCTGGTTATCATAAGAGGTGTGGTACAGCGTTCTTGGGAGTCGAACCTGAAGAAAAAGATTGCCACCTCGTCGCTAAAATACGTCAACTTGGTGCTGTGATCGTTGGGATGACCAACATGTATGAGATTGGCGTGGGAACAATTGGGGATAATCCTAACAAGTAACTATCGTACTTTTTATCACACTTTTGAGAATTCTAGAATTGTGAAGTACTAGAAATACGAATCCGCAACAATCCCCTCGCTCGCCTTTTCACTACCACCACACCCACCCACCCCTAGAGTTTCTTTAACATACGTCCCTATTATATTATGAGAACGTGCATACCCTTCGTAAAAGCGGTTTATGTACTTAGAAATTAGTCGGTAATCAGCCAGCCGTATACTTTGAACGTTATTTTGATTAGTATTTAACCGTTTTCAATTCTGAAAACAGATTTGGAATTACCGTCTAAATACATAACACACAGGGCCGGATTAACGTTGCCACCGGCCCCCCCCCCCCCAACGTTATGAACACCTAACTAAATAAATTCAAAGACACAAAAGATTAAAAAAAATCGTTTTCACTTTTCTCCCCCCAAAGACAAATAATAAATAAATATATAAATATATAATAATAATATATAAAATAATATATATAATAATATATTTTATAAATTATTATAAAATTTGAACGTTGGGATCGGTAAATTTCTGCCGCCATCGGACCTCCCTAAAATTTATCATTGGACCTCCTGTACTTTCGTTTGGGCCCCGCGCTGGAAGCCAACAGAAAAAGGCTAAAAGAGCGGGGCCCCTAAATGCGCGGGGCCCTTAAAGAGCGGCCCCCTAAAAGATCGGTCTTTTAGGGCCCCCGCTCTTTTAGGGCCCCCGCTCTTTTAGAGGCCGAGCGCTTTTAAGGGCCTCGCGCATTTAGGGGCCGCCTCGTGCTTTTATGAGCCCTCTCTTTTAGGGGCGGGGCCCTTAAAAGGGCGGGGCCCCTAAAAGCGCGAGGCCCGTGGCATATGCCACTTCTGCCATATGGTTAATCCGGCACTGATAACACACGTACCTATTATATAGTGTTCTTACTTAGTTAATATCTTATGTTCCAGTTTTTTGAATATTCAGGTTTTTGAAAGATTCAAATGAACTTATGATGTCATCTACTAAAATCAAAAATGTATAAAGCTTTAACTATACACAGTGCAGTGTACCGTTCTTAGTGGCATACATCTGGAACGTTTCAGCTCAATCTAGCCGCTATCTCCAAAGATATTCCTCATTTTTAGAATTTGAGTGAGTAGATGACGTCATCAGGTATCTCATTTACAGCTTTTAAAAACTGAAATATCTCTGGAACAAGATAAGACATTGACAAAGTAAGACCGCTATTCTTGCTTATTTCGAATGCACTTCTAGATAAAGCCCAAAGGGGATAAATGATTTTTGCATCTTACTGCCTGTTTAATTGCTTTTTTCAATTACAGACTTCACGGGTCGACACGCAACCCATACAATGTTGACTATCATACTGGAGGTAGCTCTGGTGGTTCTGCATGTGCTGTTGCTGCAGGTTAGAAAATTGTGATTTTATAACTGAAAGAGAAAGGTCTATACTAAACTGTATTGTCGAGAGTAGTTTACTAGTTCACTATTATTTCACAAACGTGCCATATATGATTACCGTATGTTATTTTATAAAATAACCGGAAGTAAATGAGCGAGAACACGCTGTCTGATTGGTTACTGAGCTCAAAAACCGTGCATTATAACTCAATAAAGCATAAGCTGACGCGATTCCTCGCGTAGATTTTGTCGTTTTTAACGGATTTTAAGTTGTTTAAATCACAAAAAAAGTCAAAGAACACCTGGATACAAAGCTAATCAAGGTACTAACACAACAGAATGTTTTAACTGCAACGTTGAGTGCATTTTCATCGCTAAAATCGCCAACGTGTTTTCATCAAAGGCTTCTTAGCAACGTGCGTTGCTATGTGCTAGCAACGTCTCTTATAACAACCTCGTACCCAGGGTCTTATCTCTTGCTCTTATAACAGGTAAATCTACATTTTTCATGGCTTTATTGGTGTTATTTTATAAAAGAAATAAAAAACTTTGTCTTGTAAGGAAAACTTTGTCTTACACGCATCTCTTGTGCCATTATAACTCGATAATCACACGCGACACGTTTTTTATTTCTTAATTAGTATTAGATACGTGGTTTAGATTGATATCGAGTGGAACACGGGCACGTGCCAACCTTCAATGTTTTTGACAACGGTGACATCCCGCACGATTGATTTCCGTGTGTTATTTTAATATTAGAAGGGTATATTCCCGTTCGTTTATTCTATTTGAAATATGACCGCTCTACCTGTCAGATAAGTCGTTCAATTCAGCAAATATTCACAAACGTGAAGTTCGATTTGGCTAAAGTGTCGCTCGAATGGAAAATTTATAACTTCGCGAGGCAGCTTGCTCGTTTCGAGTAAATGTTGTTCGAATTAGATTAAATGTTGTTCGAATTGAACGCCTCAAATGGTCATATTGAATTTTGTCATTATAAACGCGCAATATCATTACCGTATGTTATTTTAATGGTTACAAGGCTATATTAGCATATAGTAGCATGAGTGCTATAGAAAATTTCTAGCATTATTCTACTGGAATGCCTGATCCTGAACACTGAGCCTCCAACCTCGTACCCACTGCTCCAGGGGTGGCGCCAGGAATTCCCCGACGCAGGGGCTAAGGTCCCCGACAGGGGGGGCTAACAGGTATTGGTAACTCGTCTAGGGGGGTCGGGGGGCATGCTCCCCCGGAGAATTTTATAAGCCTCTGAAACGCTATTTCCTGCATTTTGAGTGCAGTTTTAACAAAAAAATTAAAGTTAAAAACAGTGAAAGTCACGATGTTATAGTCAGTATTTCCTTACTGTATACGAAACTAACTCTAACAATAATATTCACGCAAAAACTAGACGAGCGCGCGAAACAACACAGAGGTGATAGATTTGTGCCAGAGATGAAAGTTGATTACCTTTGAGACGAAAGTTGATTTACCTTTGTTAATATGTAAAAATAATAGACAAACTCTTTTTCTTTTTTCATATTTTTTCTTCCTTTTTCTTTTTTTCTTGCCGCTCGTTCCCCGATGAATTGTTAATTTTTTCCCGACAGGGGGGCTAAGGGTCCCCGACGGGGGGGCTGCAATTAGCCAGAGTTTCGGTTAAATGCGGTCAAAAAGTCCCGGTTCGGGCAAAAACATTCCGATAACGTAACTCTGACTAATTGCAGCCCCCCGTCGGGGACCCTTAGCCACCCTGTCGTATTGCTCCTGTGCATGTTCCGAGGCATTTCGAACTGAATTTTTCACTGCATAAACACTTTAACCTTATCAATCACAACTCGCCTGGGTCGCAGTCCTCGATGCCCTATAACGTTTGCCAATTTACCTCAGTCAGCAACCCATGCATGATGCACCACATCCACTTATCAAAAGATCTTTGTTTCTTTTAGGTCTTTGTCCTGTTGCTATTGGTAAAGATGGAGGGGGCTCTATTCGTATCCCAGCTTCCCTCTGTGGCGTAGTTGGAATTAAAAGTAAAGTAAAGTTTGGAATTTAACCATGCAATTTTCAAACAAATATTATTTTTCAAACAAAAACAAAAAGTCTCAACTACGAGATAAATAAAGGTTAAACATTAATAATAATAATAATAAAGACGTATTAGGAGCATTATACAATAGTCTCAATGTTCTTACAACAATATATTCTTAATGTTACTTATAAAACTAATTACAGTTAAAGCCTACTACATACACTATATTACCACTATGAACAAAAAACTATTAATTAAAACTATTAATTACGTAACAAGGCCACTAAGTTCTCCTCAGTATGACGAATCCCGCGAAGAACCAACCAAACAAAAAGGATAACGTGGATTGTTCGGAGCAAAATCATGGCGCGTGTTTCTACATAATTTATTACCACAGGAAATTAGAAGCTTTGAAATGTTAAGTAGTTTTAAGTCAGCACTTAAGACTTTTCTTTTTTTAAATTAATAGTTTTTTGTTCATGTTGTTAATGATATATGTAGTGTAGGCTTTCTCTTAAATGAAACTGT
This sequence comes from Chrysogorgia sp. JL179-B06, assembly GCA_035772405.1. Lineage (NCBI taxonomy): Eukaryota > Metazoa > Cnidaria > Anthozoa > Scleralcyonacea > Chrysogorgiidae > Chrysogorgia > Chrysogorgia sp. JL179-B06. The sequence continues at coordinate 846,541 of JAYKKM010000349.1, read as the reverse complement.
AATTAGTTCTATAAGTAACTTTAAGAATATATTGTTGTATGAGCATTGAGACTATTGTATAATGCTCGTAATACGTCTTTTATTATTATTTTATTACAGCTAGTACAGTTCGATGAGTTTTATTCCAAGTTAATTACTGCACGCACGCGCGCAGATCAAATTGAAGCACGGGCACTGTCGTCAGCATACGTAGTGTGATACGTTTGCTTGCGTGTGAAGACCAGGGCGCTTATATATAAGCGCCCTGGTGAAGACCAACCGTTTTTGCGCGAGCTTGAAAAACAAACGTTAAAAATCTCGGTATAGACAATCCGGTATTTCACTAAATAGTATTTAGATCGCGAAAAGGATACAAACATTGTATGACAAGACCCAAATTTACTCTCGAAATCGACAAATAGATTAGCTTAGCCTCCTTCGCAGGAATCACCGCGCTCCACTGAACCGAGTAGTTCCGGCCATTAGCTATATAGTCAACACAATTTTCATCTTTCACGAGAAAACTTAAAGTGGTACTACGATCAAATTTTTACCTATCGATATTTTTACGTATTTATAAAGCAGAGCTGTTTTGCGATTCGATGATGGCAAGTATTATTTTTCTGAGTCCGCCATTAATCGATCATGTTCCTGATCAGAGTAAGGAAGTGACGTCAGACTCTCAACGCGAAGACACCACATGGCTAATTCTTCAAGTAAATCCATAGTGATCAAGGTCCTTTTTTCAAATTCTTCGTCTGAAAGGCTGGACATTTCATCTACTTCTCGAAGAAAACAAGTATTAACCTTCACTGAAATTCAGGCGTACAATTGAGAGTCTGACGTCACAAACAATATTACGTTTTGAAATTGCGGGAACACGTTCTAACTTCTTAGTAATGGTAGCCTAAATAGTAGTGATCCCAGAGCTCAAAATTCTTACTTCAAAATACCATTTTCTAGTTTTTTTTACATCGATGATCACTTTCGACCATGAAATACTATTCTGTGCTAAAGAAAATCTAAAAAACTGGGGTGAATTTTCATCGTAGTGCCACTTTAAGGAGTATAACCTAGATAATATAAGTGCCCATAACCTCAAAATGTTTTATTGTCTTGTTTGGAAGAACTTTTAAAATGATAAAGTAACTTCTTTTGAAGATTTTCGTTTCTTTGCTTTCTTTTTGAGATATATCAGTTTGTTTGATATGCAAATGTCTGGAATTTCGTCACACATACATAATGACTTATTGGAGAAATCTGTATATCTCTTTCATTCTCGAACGAAATCTTTTAAAATCAAGAAGTTTGGTGTTGTGGGAGAAACGCACACACGTGTTATTCACACTTTAGTGTTTTTATTTCATGAACGCAAAGATATATAACATTCTCTGATAACTCATTATCCATGTGTGACGAAATTCCAGATATTTACATATCAAACAAACTGATATATCTCACAAAGAAAGCGAAGAAATGAAAATCTTCAAAACAAGTTACTTTATCATTTTAAAAGTTCTTCAAAATAAGACAATAAAAAATTTTGAGGTTAGGGGCACTTTAATGTATATTACCAGATTATGTATATTTTATGTATATAAATGTGTAACTAACACATTTATTTTAAATATAGTTTAGTTACACGACCACATCAGCAAATGAATGCTGCAATATATAGGTTATACTTGTAGAGAGTGTCTATTGTGTTTTAGTATCAACCAACTAGTGGTCTATTACAAATTCGGCATTCTGATTGGCTGAGCTACTCACTGTCTATTGGTGATAGACGGTGAGTAGCGTTACCCAATCACAAACCTTTTTATGCTGGAATATTCCTATCCTGACCAATCAGAAGCCACGACATATTCACGCTGCACGGCCAAACCTGAAATCTAGTCCAAACATGGCGCCCGCTAAAATTTATATACGAGTGATGAAATCATGAAAACATTGGCCCGAAAGTAATGGAAAATTATTCAGTTTGACATTTTCGAATAGGAAAATTAATTCGCTTATGCCTATGGAGTATATCTATACCAAATTTGAAGCAAAGTAATTACAAACTCGTTTTTTGTGAGCGATTGTTTATCATGTGGTAAAATTATCTGAAAATTTGGAACAATGTTAGAAAGGTTGTTTATGGTTGATACTAAAACAATTAGACAACTCGCCCTCGTTGTCTATGAGCAGATAGTCAACTCGGGCTTCGCCCTCGTTGACTATCTGCTCATAGACAACTCGTTCTCGTTGTCTAATTGTTAATTAATGAATGTTGTTGATTAGTTGGTTGATTGATTGGTTGATTTTTCTATCACACTTCTCTCTAGGCACGTTCGGACGAATAACGGATCATTCGATTGGGTCAATGGGAGGCGAGTCAGTTTCCCATATTGGTGAGTGGTCTTCTATCTCTGCGCATAATTCTGGATCGAGTGCAGATAAATTAAGATTCATTCATTTACGGAGCTTAACTAAGCAACTTATTTCTAAAAAAAAGAAAGACCACGCGAATAAGATAAAGGCCTCCCTGACAGAAAACCCCAAGCGTTTCTGGTCTTTTGTCAAGGCATCCACATCGAAGACTGTCTCTCCCAATTTTATTCGTGACGGCCAGTCGTTCATTACGGACATATGCACAAAGGAAACAATATGTATTTTCACTCGGTATTCAGTCCAGCTAAAACAGCACCAGTGTCTCCTGATCCTCCTGAAGGGACCGGTAATACCCCACCATCTATCCAACTTTCGATCTCTGAAATCACTAAGGTCCTAGAACAACTGGATCCCAAAAAGGCTTGTGGACCTGACGGCATACCCGGGGCATTACTGAAAAATACTGCCCAGGAAATTGCACCTTCTCTTTGTCGTCTTTTCAATCTGTCCCTCTCTCTTAGCTCAGTCCCTTTAAACTGGAAGCGCGCGAATGTCACCCCTCCCTCGTCGTGAACTATCGGCCTATCTCACTATTATGCATTGTCTCAAAGACTCTAGAACGGTGCGTCTTCAATCATTGCTATCCACATCTTGCTCCCATGTTTTACCACCTGCAGCATGCATGCTTTCTAAAGGCCAGATCAACTGTGACACAACTTCTTGTAGTCTACCACGACATCTTAGAACACCTTGCTAGCGGGAAGGAGGTTGATGCCGTTCATCTGGACCTATCAAAAGCATTTGACAAAGTGCCCCACCATCTGCTCCTTGTCAAACTTGAGCGATTCGGCATATCTGGATCTCTTCTCAAGTGGTTTGGTCCTTGATGGTACATTTTCAAACTGGCTTCCGGTAACTTCAGGCGTCCCCCAAGGATCTATACTTGGTCCGCTTCTATTTCTTGTATACGCAAACGATATGCCAGAATACATCCAAAAGGGCTCGAACATGGCTCTGTTTGCTGACGACTCGAAGCTATATAGACCAATGAACTTAGAAAGTGCCACACACGGGCTGCAGTCTGATCTCGACTCTCTACAAAAGTGGAGTGTTGACTGGGACATGTCCTTCAACGCCTCCAAATGTAAAGTTATGCACATGTCTCGTAAAACATCTCCAGTTTGTAAAAACTATGTCTACCAACTCGGAGGAAATTCCTTGGATTGCGTGCCTTATATCACCGACCTGGGAGTAACTATTACCCAGGACCTATCCTGGTCTAAATATATTGAAGAGACATGCGCAAAGGCAAACAAGTCACTCGGCCTGATCAAAAGAGTCTGTGGCAGAGACCTATCTGATATCAAGACCAGAAAACCGCTCTACTGCTCCCTTGTTAGGCCTCGCCTAGAATACTGCTCCAACGTTTGGTCTCCACACACTGTAAAATACCGCCGACTGATTGAAAATGTCCAACGTCGTGCCACAAAGTTCATACTTAACTATCCCTCCCATGTGTTATCCTACAAAGAAAGACTCACTTCTCTAGACTTACTTCCCCTTGAACTTAGACGTGATCAGTCTGACATTGTACTACTTTTTAAATATAGGAATGGTCTAATCAATGTCAACCTCGATAATACTTTACACCTACTCGCTCTTCTCACAACACTAGAAAATTTGACTCTAATAATTATCATCCTCTGACCACCCACAAACAAAATTATTTTAGATATTCTTTTTTTCCGCGCACCATCAACCTGTGGAATAGCCTACCTAGTCTACTCAAGTGCTGCATTAGTGTTAGTCAATTCAAACATAAGCTAAAGTGTTACTACAAGGATAATCTCTCATCTTACCAGCCGCCATAGTCAAATGTTTCTCTGTTTTAATTAGTTATTTATTTACTGAGTGTTATTAGTCCAGTGTTTTAGTTTCTTTATTAATGTTTTTACTTGTAATCTAGTAAGTATTTTACTATTTCTCAACTTGTTTGGGGGAAAATGTCAATTGGGGCGAAAGCCCTGTTTTTCTCTCCCAGCCACCTGTAACTTTTATCTTCTTTTTTTTCTTCTCGTTACTTTGTTATTTATGTGTAATTTTAATTTTGTGGCGAATGCAATAAATAAATAAATAAATAAAATGGCAATTAAATGGGTGTCGTAGTACCTCTGAGAAGATCTCATCTGATTGGTTGTTCTAACCCCAGTCCATCCGTTACGTTACATTACTTTACTTTACATTGCATTGCATTGCATTGCATTGCATTGCATTGCATTGCATTGCATTGCATTGCATTGCATTGCATTGCATTGCATTGCATTGCATTGCATTGCATTGCATTGCATTGCATTGCATTGCATTGCATTGCATTGCATTGCATTGCATTGCATTGCATTGCATTGCATTGCATTGCATAACATGTGTGTAAAGTTGTAAAGGTTTTGCTGTGCAAGTTGTGTTAAGTTCTCAATACTCAGGAAAACTCTGAGCACCAGACAGGACTGAATGCTAGACAGACGCTCTAACCACTGAGCCACTGGAACTCAGATGGCAGAGCAAGGTTAAATACGGTATTTAAACCTGGGACGAGTCTTGCCGTTATCACAAATACTTGTTGGACTACAAGTCGTGTTGTAACAGGTGGAAACTGGACTACAATTGTCTTGTGGAAATTAATTTATTGTGTAAAATAAATTTTACTTGTGGACTACAAGTCGTGTTGTTACGGGTTCGAGTCCTGTCTGGTGCTCAGAGTTTTTCTGAGTATTGAGAACTTAACACAGCTTGCACAGCAAAACCTTTACAACTTTACAAACATCAAGCTGCAACTACCTAACATATTACTAACAGGTGTGTTTTTGTCATTCAGCTTTCAGGATGCGATGTGTTTCAAGGATGAAAGCTTAGCATAATTAAAATTAAATATAACATGGTGTCTAACCGAAAACTATCTGTCTGAATTGCACATCGCCATACACATAAGCACGGGTAACACATTGAGTAACCGCGTTGCCTCTTACTCGGGGTTCAAGTACTTGGATTAGTGTACCCGAGTAGTACAATTGGTATACCCGTGTTGACTTCCAAGCTTTGTTGTTGGTTTTCTCCTGTGCTTTGAGGGTTTTTCCGGTTTTCCCCGTCTGTAAAATTAAAATAAAGATTCAATTTAACTAATCTACTTTGAAAGATCGATAGAGTCAGAGTTTATATCGAGATCATTCCATATATGTGCAGAAACTATGTAAAAAATAATTATGTATAAGTGCATATAAAGTATTATAACGTATACTTCATCATATGAACAAATTATCTCACTTATTTTGAATCGATTTGCAATAAAATTTTATAGGATCGAATACTTCTAGTGATGTCAATTTTTAAGGTTTTTCCTTTCATTTTCCTTTCCATTCCTCACATCCCCTAGCATCCCATTCTTTATGTCCTCTTTCCTTCTTTATGCTTTCCTTTCCACCCCCTTTTTCTAATATCACTTTCTCTACATTTTATTTTCTTTTCCATTCCTCACATCCCCTAGCATCCATTCTTTATGTCCTCTTTCCTTCTTTATGCTTTCCTTTCCACCCCCTTTTTCTAATATCACTTTCTCTACATTTCATTTTCTTTTCCATTCCTCACATCCCCTAGCATCCATTCTTTATGTCCTCTTTCCTTCTTTATGCTTTCCTTTCCACCCCCTTTTTCTAATATCACTTTCTCTACATTTCATTTTATTTTCCATTCCTCACATCCTCTACCCTTCCATCTCCTTTCCCTGAATCCCTTTCTTAGCATCCCATCCTTTATCCCTTCCCCATCCTTTCTCTATTTGACCACCACCACTGATGTTATAGTCATGGGTGGAATTTATAACCATTGCTGTTTGTCGATTTTCGTACTTTGTGTAATCGTGTTCTCTCGATGTGTAGGTCCCATCTGTAGTGATGTCAGAGACACAGCCATAATGTATGGTATGTTGACTTATGTTACCACTACAAAGTTCAGTTTCAAAATCTAGCCTTTTCTAAATAGTCTGATTTATTTCTTGTAGCTTTACTTTCTGGCCGAGACATTGACTATCCAGAAGGTTTGTATGTCATATAGATACAGTATGAGCAGCCGATGGGATTTATAAGGCGAGCCATGTACATCCCATACAGATCGGATCAACCTCGTACCCAGGGCATTTTGCCTCCACGGTGGAAAGTCGGCGAAAATGGCCCTGGGATCGGCTGGTTACATGACACCCAGAATTTCCATATGTACTTCTAGTACGTATTCCATATAAGGAAGTGGCCTACGAGCAAATACAAGGCATTGACGAGCAAATACATGGCACTCGTACCAGCCCACTGGATGTGGGATTGTTAACACGTTACGATATGTTCGATTATCCGCTCTTTTTAAGAAAACTACGTTCGCTAGCCAGATAAGCTGTACGCATATTGTAAACAGATAATTTTTTTTTGTTTTAATATATATTGTAGCTTTGTGAGTTGATTATTTCTCAAGAAAACGTTCGTCAAAGACAGCCGAAAGTTCGTGTTTTTGTTCACAAGATGGTATCGGTATTACGAAAATTATATTTTTGGGCATGTTCGATTATCTGCGCTTTTAAAGAGAACTAAGTTAGCTACCGGTATAAAGCTGTACGTATGTTGTAAATAGATCATTTAACTTTCCTTTGATATATTCTATAGCTTTATTTCTCAAGTAAACGTTTGCCAAAGGGTTAGGACCTTTGTTGTTTTGGGGTCGGTTACAATCCAATTAACTAGGAGGCTGGTACGTGGGTTCAACGTGTCAGCTATTTGCTCGTTAATTCACTCTATTTGCTCGTCAATGCCTTCTATTTGCGCCTCCTTATAAGGAATACGTACTAGATACCCCTATCAGAATTTCTGGGTGTTTAGATATGATAATTTTTGTGGTATTTGTTCCATTGCCTTTGTCTACTTTGTTGACCTGAATAATTGAGAAATGTTCAATGGTCTTCAGAGTTGTTCTTGTCAGCATTCGTAGGCATAAAAGCAGCCAACCCAAGTTTAATAATCCACCATACATCCATGGTTATCTCTTACAAAAGGTATGAAGAATCATATATCCAATTTAGCCAAAGCTATCACTTCTAATTTGCTGTAATTTTTGAAGACAGCATTCAGATTTAGATGAATAAATTATATTCGGCTGAATTAATTGAGTTTTGTGACAAGCCAATCAGATTATAGAATGGACCAGCCGATCCCAGGGCCATTTTCGCCGACCTTCCGCCGTGGAGGCAAAATGCCCTGAGAACGAGGTTGAGATCGGATGTGAATGCTGTATCGTAATTAGAGTACGAATGTATCTAAATAACTATGTTAACCAACTTGATTATATGAGACATAGTTTGACGCTACTCTGGCTTTAAAAAGTTTTTTTGAACGTAACTTTAAAAGTTACTGTCAATGAACCAATCTAGGGTGAGCGTTGTAAAGTTAGGATCCCTATTTATACCTTCATAGAACCAATGATGCATGACGTTATCTATAAACAAGATGCAAATAAGCTTCTGGTAATAAACCACCGTCATTGCGATTCAATGGGGCGTGAAGTCTCCAGACAACGTCTCTGATGGTACCGCGGATTAGTGGTAATAATTTTTGAATTTTCCCGGTACCATTAGAGACGTCGTATGGAGACTTGAATGAGGTTGAATCGCGATGACGGTGGTTTATTACCAGAAGCTTATTTACCAGAAGCTTTATCTTGTTAATAGATAACGTCATCATCGGTTCTATGAGGGTATAAATAGGGATCCTAACTTTACAACGATCACCCCTGATGAAGACATTAGATTGGAGTGTCGAAACGTTGGGTCATGGACAGTAGCTTTTAAAGTTACGTTCAAAAACTTTTTAAAGCCAGAGTAGCTTCAAACTATGTGTGATCATCATCTGTATCTCATCCTCTTGTATGTAGGATTATTACAACCAGAACACGCAACGCTGGAAGGGTTTGAAAACTGTGATTTATCTGATCTTACTGTGGGAGTTGACTGGTCTTACGCTGAGGTACAAGGAAACTCTCTTTACTTTTCTGCTCATACTCTCATTATTACCCATCTAGCTTAAAAAACATTGTGACAGGTAATAAACCTTCCTGATAATCCTCCATGATGTATATGATATGCCTGTCTAATATAAATGGTATGTGGATGTGTTGTGTGAGTGGTGCGGTGTGAGTGGGTGAGTGCTTGGGTGTTTTGGTGGGTGTTTTTTGTTTTGACGGGTTGGTGTGCGAGCGAGCGAGCGAGCAAGTGGTTGGGTATAGTGTCTGTGTGACAGGTGTGTTTGTGCGGTTCTGGGAGTGTGTGTGGGGGACTGTGTCTGCAGTGTAGTGTGTGTGTATGCGGTGTGTGTGAGCGTATGTGTGCAGTGTAGTGTGTATGCGGTGTTTGCGATTTTGTGTATGGTTTGTGTGTTATGTGTGTATAAGGTTTGTCGGGTGTGAGTGCATGTGTGGTGAGTGTGTTCATGTAAGTGCGCGGTGTAGTGTGCGTGTGTCTGTCTGTCCATTTGTTCGTCCATCCATCTTTCAGTCTGTGCATATCTTTTCTGAGTATTTTATCGAATTGCTTTTTTGAATTTATTAGTTTGCTGATAAGGACGTGGTTGACCATTTTAAAACAGGTAATTTTTGTAGAAGGAACTTTATTGCGAAATCACCTCCGTGATTTTCGAATAAGAAAATTAATTCGCTTATGTCTATGGAGAACATCTACACCAAATTTGAAGCAAAGTAATTACAATCTCGTTTTTTGTGAGCGATTGTTTATCATGAGCGATTGTTTATCATGTGCCATCGAGCTACTCTACATTTTGAATGGGAAACTTCTACAAACAAAAAGGTGAAACTATCTGAAAAATTGGAACAATGTTTGATAATACTTTTTTACGTCAAAGAAAGGTTGTTTGTGGTTGATACTAAAACAATTAGACAACTCGCCCTCGTTGTCTATTTAACAATTGGACAACGAGTCCGAGTTGTCTATGAGCGAATAGTCAACGAAGGCGAAGCCTGAGTTGACTATTCGCTCATAGACAACGAGGACGAGTTGTCTAATTGTTTTAGTAGAAACAAATTAATTGACTATTACAAATCATACATTCTCCAAAAAATTATCCAAAAACTCATCCGAAACCTCCCCAAAACGAGAGTTTTCTGCCATTGTTTTGAGCGGGTTTCCCAAACGTTGTCTATCACGAATAGACAACGGTTGAGTAGCCAATCAGAATGCAGCATTTGTAATAGACCATGGTCAGTTTCTACTAAGAGCAGATAGTCAACTCAGGCTTCGCCCTCGTTGACTATCTGCTCATAGACAACTCGTTGTCTAATTGTTAATTATTCACCTTCACTTCAGTTCGGTCTACTTCCAGTGTCTCACACAACTTTTTACACCACATCTCTTTAGCCGTCGAGTACATCAAGAAGCAAGGCGCCACTGTAACGTCCATTCAAATTCCTGAATTGGAGGAAACTCGCGCTGCTCATACACTTGCCGCGACGGAAGTAATAACAGCTATAAAACACCAGTACCCAGATCAAGTCGCAGACCTGGTAATTACTTATTACTAAACTAGAAATACGTTCCGCAATAAACCCCCACCACCACCACCCCTAGAGTTTCTTTTCCCCATTTATTGTCCCCAGGGCCCAGATCGCGCACACCGTGTGTACGTAGATTTTGCACGTTATCTCGTCCGATATTTGCTCGATTTCAATTCTGAAAACAGATTTGGAATTACCGAATCTAAATACATAACATACGTGTCTATTATATTAGGAGAACGTGCATACCCTTATATATAAATATATATAAATATACAACTGTCAGTTTCACGCAAGGCGATCGCCTTAAGATCACCTGAAGATCGCCTTGCGTGAAACTGACAGATCGCCTGAAGATCGCCTTGCGTGAAACTGACAGTTGCGGCTTTTATCATTTTGAGGTAAGACCACTTTCACTATATATTCGCTCTACCTTTATGGTATTGAGCACTTATATATATATATATATATATATATCATCGCAACTCGCTCCTTGTTGGCCAATCGGATTGCTGCATTTGCATTAGACTATACCATGCAAGCGTCGATGGGGAGGGATGCCGCATGAAGACTGTGGATGGTACGAGGTTGTAATGTTACACTCCTAGCTAGTACGTTTGTATTAATTCCTTCTGACATTTCTTTAGAATCCTGCTACCTTCGTCATAAGCTGTATAGTCGACAAATTTACAGCAAGCGATTATATTGTGGTAAGATTAGTACCTGCTTAGTGTTTAGCTGGCACTTTCCTTTCCTTAGACAGATAGCTTTGTTCTCTGTCGATCGTCTGATGTATACGTCTAACTTTTCCAACTTAATCTTTCCAACGACCTTACAACATACGTGTAGCCCACAAACCTACACAGCCTCACGAAAGACAGGGTAGGGAGGGACACTTATATTGCGTATATTAAAGGCAGGGACACTTATGTTGGTGAGATAGGCTGGCAGAAATCTAAAAATCAGATTAGCTGAACACAAACGAGCTACTAGAAACGGGGACAGGACTAATCAAATTGCTGAACACCACGCGTGTAAACGAAACATGACATTGACTGGGATTCGGTTGAATGTATCTCCCAACCAACTACTAACAGCGACTTACATTCGAAAGTTGGTATTGAAGTATACTCTATGAGGTTATGGAGACCACAGAGCAAGAAACCAAAACGTACATCGGCATGACGGAAAACGAATTTAAATTCCGTTTTAACAACCACAAGCACAAGAAGCATGCAACGAAGACAGCACTCTCCAAATACATCTGGGATTTAAAAGAGAAGCATACCATCTTGGAATATAAACCACTTAACAGATCACAACTATTACCGTACACCTTACAAAAGACTTCTTCACACGCACCAACGAACAATAGACCCACGCTTAACCCATGACGCAACACCCACTCACACTAATAGCACTCCGTCGAGATGACGTCAGTATCCATGCTTGTCCGCTTTTACCCATAATTCTTGCGACCATAACAAAAGAAAATAGCTCATTTGACAGAGAACCCTAATTCACTTAAATACACGTTAAGAGTATTTTTACAATTTAAGTCACGGCATACTTTGATATAAATTAAAATAAATAAACACTTATCTTTTGTTGTCAATGTCCTTTAACGTACGGAACATGTTGGTGTTTTTAACTTTTTAGGGCCAAAAACAACGCACAAGAGCCATTGAATTCATGAAACAGATATTCAGTAAAGTCGACTGTATTCTTACCCCAGGTATAGTAGAGTTGTCAATTTTTCTTGTTTCGAAAAGCAACGTCACTTTTGGGGGAGCGGTTCAGTCTTTGTTCCCGTTCGTTGTAAATAAAATAATAGACAAAAGGTGGCAATTCGTTCCTTGTCTGTTGCTCATTTCTTTATACTGTCACATTTTACACAGCAAGTGGTTGCAATGCTCCGAAGATTTTGAAAGGCACGGAGAAGTATGGAGTGATGGATGGTGGAACAACAGGGGCACTTATGAGGTAACGTAGCTTGTACAGACCTAAGGGGATGTTTAGTTGAGAGATGGTACGTTTGCCGGAGCGGTACGTTTGCCGGAGCAGGACGTTTGTCGGGACGGTACGTTTGCTGGGGCGACCATCTTGAAACCTACTGTGCCTCGTTCCTGGTAACTAGCTAGGGTTGTATTTTCTCGTCAATCCAATATATTTCCGTTTCCTTACAAGGGATACGTGTGCTACATACCCCTATCGAACGTTCAGAGCCTATTCAACTCTCATTCAAAACTCTTGTCTACCAGCTCTCGTAGACTGTTATCCTAATGTGACTGGCAGCAAAGAGAGTCTAAACAACATAATACCATGATGACCTCGGGTTCTTTTGTTCTCGCCGGGTGGTTTAATCACGATATTCCCGGCTTTAGCGGGGAGATCTCTAAATCTCCCGGCAAAGCCGGGCAGATTTCTAATTTCTCCCTGATTAAAATTCATGAGCCAAAATTCAAAGACACGACAAAGAGTTTTCCCAAACAAATTTCCTACAATGGAAAATTGTTGAATACATCACTGATCATGCATTGTATTACACAATACTCCTTCTTTCAATTAGTTTTGTACAATGAAAACACTAGTTTCACCTCGGTCATCATGGTATTACAAACTAATACAATGGTTTTTAAGAATATAGTGATCAAATCTCCCGCAAACCGCGGAATGTTTGTGAAAGTCCCTCGGGACGCCTTCGGGCTTCGCCCTCATGCTTTCCCTCGGGACTTTCACAAACATTCCTCGGTTTGCGGGAGATTTAATCACTATATTCTTAAAAACCATTGTATTACTTATAATTAATTATAAGTAATACAATGGTTTTTAAGAATATAGTGATTAAATCTCCCGCAAACCGAGGAATGTTTGTGAAAGTCCCGAGGGAAAGCATGAGGGCGAAGCCCGAAGGCGTCCCGAGGGACTTTCACAAACATTCCGCGGTTTGCGGGAGATTTGATCACTATATTCTTAAAAACCATTGTATTAGTTTGTAATACCATGATGACCGAGGTGAAACTAGTGTTTTCATTGTACAAAACTAATTGATAGTAGGAGTATTGTGTAATACAATGCATGATCAGTGATGTATTCAACAATTTTCCATTGTAGGAAATTTGTTTGGGAAAACTCTTTGTCGTGTCTTTGAATTTTGGCTCATGAATTTTAATCAGGGAGAAATTAGAAATCTGCCCGGCTTTGCCGGGAGATTTAGAGATCTCCCCGCTAAAGCCGGGAATATCGTGATTAAACCTCATGGTATTACTACTTTCGTTCAAAACTCTTGTCTATCAGCTCTCGTGGACGCTCATCCTCAGGGCCGGATTAAACTTTTGCGAAATTTCGATTACGCCTTATCGAAAGGAATGAGCACGACAGAGCATCTTGGTATGTGCGAAAATTCCTTCATCAACTACAAAATCATTGACTGAAATAAAAATATCTGATACGGGATACCTCAACATCATTCTGGGAACAATATAATATAGTATTCCTTACAAAGTTATTTTTATAAACACCACAAATGTAAAACATTTCTTACAGGCCCAAACGGCCACTGCGCATGTCCAGGACAATCGGCAACGCGCTTACCGGCGTGGCGGTCTGGGTAAGGGCGGGGCTCCGATACGCGGGGGAGGGGGGAGGGGCGGTGAGTAAGCGGGAGTCCTCGGTAATCCCGGACTTTTTAAGGCAGGGGAATTTTTAAGGCAGCGAGGAAAAAAGGAAAATAATAATCCTATATATCTTTTTCTATATATTTTAAAAGTCGCATTTTCCGTTGCGCTCATGGTGAAACCGCTGAGCTGGTGGGTCTCAACGGTAGCAAGGGGCCCCGTGCTGCAAATATGCCGGGGGCCACGCGCAACCTTAATTATCCGGCCCTGCTCATCCTAGGATTTGACCGGGCACAAATAGAGTCTAAACAACCCTCATTCAAAACTCTTGTTTACTAGCTCTCGTCGACTCTTATCCTTATTTGACCGGGCACAAATAGAGTCTAAACAACTCTCATTCAAAACTCTTGTTTACCAGCTCTCATCGACTCTTATCCTTATTTGATCAGGCACAAATAGAGTCTAAACAACCCTCATTCAAAACTCTTGTTTACTAGCTCTCGTCGACTCTTATCCTTATTTGACCGGGCACAAATAGAGTCTAAACAACTCTCATTCAAAACTCTTGTTTACCAGCTCTCATCGACTCTTATCCTTATTTGATCAGGCACAAATAGAGTCTAAACAACCCTCATTCAAAACTCTTGTTTACTAGCTCTCGTCGACTCTTATCCTTATTTGATCAGGCACAAATAGAGTCTAAACAACCCTCATTCAAAACTCTAGACTACCAGCTCTCGTCGACTCTTATCCTTATTTGACCGAGTACAAAAAGAAAAGCCTCAAAAACGTTCATTAAAATCTCTTGTCTACCAGTCTCATCGTTATTTGATTTTCAATAATGTATCCACTCTAGTAACTCACTGACACTTTCTTCTCTTCATACAATTCTAGATATTCATTCATTGGTAACATGACCGGCGTTCCTGGGGTTGTAGTTCCGGTCGGCTACGATGGCAACGACCTTCCCGTCGGTGTTCAGGTGATGGCAGCGTGGTGGGAGGAGCATGTTGCCTTCAGAGTGGCTCATTGTTTGGAAGGCCTCGTCACCAGGCAACAACCCTCCATCCACTACAACATCCTGAATCCATCTAAGAACAATTAATTTATGATAATTATTTCACTGATCAAACATCAACATTGAACTGACAATTTTTTAAATCTCTCCATTTTTTAAATTTTATTTAAATTGTCAGAAAATTATAAAAATTGTCAGATTAATCGAGTGAAACATATTTTAAATAAACAGTTGTAAACGCCTTAGTTTTTAGTAGATTGTACTACTGTTCTTCCATATGATCTAGTACGTCAAAGAAGAATCTTGCTAAGTTGCAGAACGTACAGAACTTTGCTGCACGAATAATTACGTATACTAGAAAATATGAGCACATAACGCCAGCTTTGAGACAATTGAACTGGCTGCCTGTATGCCGTATATCCCACCTGCAGTCCATCACACATAAAAGATACCTATCACAAAATGTTATGTTATATCCGTAGGAACACTCGCTACATTAAGAGTGTAACAGTAAGAAGATTGATTTACTTGACACTTGTGCAACCTCATTTGTAAAAAACTCTATATGTTAAAATGGCGGACGGAGCCATATCCCGGCGGCTTATCTTATTTAGTGTTATATTGGTCTTATCAAGCCAATATTATTCGCTTTCTTGTCATCAAGATCTACCGGCCCTTGATAGTTTATATACATCTCAAGAATTGTGCAAACCTGCGATTTTTACAAAGAAATCTATAAACTCTCAAAGGAGAATGCCGTTTAACAAGACAACTGGTCTACTCAATCATACTCAGAAGTTATCGAAGTTCATCGTGTTGCTCAACTATGGTATCCTTGCACAATATATTATTATGAGTGGAGATATATCGACAAATCCTGGTCCTTTGGATTTTAGATGCCCAAATAATAACAGAGGTATATCCTTCTGCCAGTGGAATGTTCAACGACTAACGGACAGCAAGTTTGAGGAAATCTCTGCTTCTCTCTCGGCTTCCCAAAGAACATCATCAAACGGTTTGGATATACTGATAATAACTGAGACATTTTGCGACTAGCAAAATCCCAGACTCGTATTATAAAATACAAGGCTATGAACTATATCGAAAAGATCGGAAAGAGAAAAAAGGTGGGGGAATAATGATGTATGTTAATGAAAAGCTATGGTCAAAGCACCGTACTGAGCTTGAAACCGAAGATGTAGAAGCGCTTTGGACAGAAATTCGTCCCTTTAAATCACAACGTTCTTTGCTTAATCGCTGGAGTCTATAGACCACCCTCAAGTACCCTGGAAATGGACACTCTACTAGAACAAAATATTGAAAATGCTTGTTTAGAAGGTAAGGAAATTATTATCTCTGGTGATTTGAATATTGATTTCCTTAAACGAGAAAGCTTCACTAAACATAGAGTAACAAAAGCATTGCGAAATTTGCATATGTCACAACTAATGGATAAGATTACCAGGCCAATAATCGGCAAGTGGTTTGGATCATATTTGGTCAAACTACCCAGAGAGAATCATTGATATCAGTATAAAGAATATTGGCTTATCAGATCACATACCCACATTTGCCACTCGCCGTTATACGAAATCACGAGATAAAGTAAGCAACCATCACAAGCTATTCAAATATCGGGATTTAAAAAAACTTGATGAAAAGGCATTTAATGAAGCTCTTAAAAGTGCCCCCTGGGACACTATATTCGTTTTTGAAGACACGGATGATATCATGGATAGTTGGTATAACATATTTAACGATATTGTCAACGATAATATACCCATGAAAGAAAAGCGTGTTAAACGGCAAAGTCAACCAAAGTGGTTTTACTGAAGAAATTAACCAAGCGATTAAAGATAGAGATCGGCTACTGAAAAAGGCGAAACGAAGTCAACATAACAACGACAGGGCAATCTATAAAATATCAAAAAACAACGTAACCACCCTCATACGACGGCATAAGAAAACATATTTTAAGACACAGGTCGCTGAAAATCGGAAAAATCCCAAAAAGTTATGGTCACTCGTGCGAGATCTTTCAAATACAAATGATGCTAAAAGATCCAACTTTTCAATGCTTTCCGAAGAAAACAAGATCATAAGAGATTCAAGCGAAATTGCTGAAGTATTTAACGGTTATTTTATAGATCAACCAAGGCGTTTGCTTTCTTCAATAACATCTGCGCTATTAAACACATCTACCGGTTTGGTTCAATATGGTCTTTTTAAAATGAATATTCAAATAACCTGCAAATTCGAACTGCCTTTAATTACCCAAGATAAAGTCAATAACTATTTGAAATCTATGCCATCTCATAAAGCGACAGGCTCTGATGGGTTAAGCATAAAACTCCTTAAGATAGCTGCCTCGGCCATATCACCATCAATCTGTAAACTCATTAACCACTGCATATCAAAGAATGAATTTCCATCCCAGTGGAAGATTGCCAGAGTTACACCAATTTTTAAAAATCAGGGACAAAAGGATGACAAGAGCAATTACAGACCAATCTCGGTTCTCCCGATTCTGTCAAAAGTTTACGAAAAACATATCCATGAGTCACTTTATGAATATTGCAATAAAAATAACATTTTTGCATAACCTCCAGTCGGGATTCCGCAAAGGTTACTCAACAGAGTCGGCGCTTATTCGTATAATCGATCAAATTTTATTTGATTTGGATAGTAATAAAATCAGTGGTCTCGTTTTTGTTGATTACAAGAAGGCCTTTGACCTAATTGATCACGAAATCCTGCTTGCAAAACTCATGGAATACGGTTTAGAATCAAGCGAAGTTCAACTCTTTAAGAACTATCTGTCAAACCGAAAGCAGTACGTTCAAATTGATGGTAATAAATCGTCTCTCAAGCTGATAACAAATGGTGTTCCCACAAGGCTCGATATTGGGACCTTTGCTTTTTTTGATATTCATTAACGATTTGCCAACAGAAATTCAAGAATGTATGACAGACATCTATGCTGATGATACCACCCTGAGCACATCAGGTACTCCTAATGATCAAGTGCAAGTGCAGGAGAGACTTCAAAAAGATGTTGACAATATGAAAACATGGTCAGGAAAAAATCATATGGTTTTAAATCCAACTAAAACAAAAACAATGCTTGTGACTGGAAAACGATTATCAAAAAAAGTTCCATCAACTGAGTTGAAAGTGTACATCGATGGTGAACAAATTGAACAGGTCTCTACACAGAAACTACTTGGACTCATTATTGATAAAGAAATGTCCTTTAATGAACATGTTGATAAATTGAGTACAAAGTTAGCGCAGAAAATTGGTGTTTTGCGTAAAATTCGGAGATGTCTTCCCATTCGCGAAAGAATGCTCTACTATGGTAGTACTATATGGAGTTCTTGTTCTAGTGAAAAGTTGCAGAGAATTTTCAGGTTACAAAAAAGAGCTGCAAGGACAATCCTAAATGCTGACAAAACTGCCAGAAGTGTTGATCTATTTTCCAAATTGGGCTGTATACCATTTTTCGATGAGATAAAAATTAATAAATGTAAATTAATTTATAAAAGACTGAATGATTTTACTCCATCATATATCGAACAGTTATTGACACGAAATTCTGACATTCATGGACGTCAAACTAGACACGGTAAAACAAATCTCGTTTGTCCACGGTACAAACGAGAGACTGAAGGTGGTAGATCTTTCACTGTGTCAAGTATTAAATTGTGGAACAGCCTGCCGAACTCAATTAAGAAGTCTGAGTCTTTTAATAGTTTTAATAAAGCAATACGCTCTTACTTTTTAACTAAATATGAACATATTGATAACTTTGAAACACTAATTTTTAATACCTAACCTATATATGTAAAATAGCATTTTTAATATTTAGTTTTAATATTTATCATAGTTAGATTAATTATCATTCTATTATAATTGTAATTAGAAATTGTAGGAGGGCCACAAGTTTATCAGCATTTTGCTGTCATGTGTTAGCCTCATTAAATAAAGTTTTATTATTATTATTTGTGCAACCTCATTTAGGCGTAGAATCCCGCTTATAAGCCCCCCGATTATAAGCCCCCGGTTATAAGCCCATCTGTTTGGTAACAGAAAATACCTGCCGGTTATAAGCCCCCCGGATATAAGCCCACCTTCCATTAGCATTTATAGTAAAAATAATAACGAAAAAACAGAGAAACAGCGCAACTAGCGTTGAAACAAAACTTTTACTTATATGTTTCAACAATTCAGCATTCTCATTATGGCAAGTTAATTGGATAACTTTGCTGTATGTGACATTACTAAAATTTCAGAGTTCAGTACTTCAGTTGGCGTTATGATGTCTCCTTACGACGCATTTTGTGCATCGACTTTGTGCATTTTGTCCCAAATATAAAGTAAACACAATAAATTCAATGCCGACGATTTAGAGTTTCATTTTGACAGTGATGACGATGACGACGACGACGAAGATCATTTCGAGGCAGCTACATAACTTAATTGTGTAGCAGATTTTGTTATAGACATACGCGACGTTACTATTTGTTACTTTTATAGAAATTTGAAGCGGTATAACTTGAACTTTTAAGTTGCGCCGGGTTTTTTAATAACGTTTCATTGGAATGGATTGTTTTTGGAATGGTTCTCTGGCCAAAATCAGAAATCTTCTTTATTTGTTATTGTTTTTGCACTTGTCAAAAACGTCGAGCAATAAAGTGCCAACATAATTTGTCTGTTGCGTTTGAAACGTTTTTTCTATCCCGCTTATTAGCCCCCACTCAAAACCCCTTACGAAGTTGTATAAGCCCACGGCTTATAAACAGGATTCTACGGTATGCAACCCAGGTCTGGGCACCTTAATCAGGCCAACTAATTTCTAGACTCGAAAGAATTCAGAGACGCGCGTCTAAGTTATATACTTGATTTGCCATTTTCCAGTACAGTTAGTTACACGTCTAGATTACAGTCTCTGTCAATCCTTCCTATCTCTTATTGGCATGAATATCTAGATTTAGTTTTTTTCTTTAAAATGACCCATGGTCTCATATATAAAAGTAAACTCGGTTGTTCCACAAGTACGTATTACTAAGCACAATACCAGATCGTCTGCACCTATTAATGCTATCAAATATGTTGTACCTAGGTGTAAAACTGCTACATACCAGAGATCTTATATTGTTCGAGCAATAAGAACTTGGAATATCTTAGTCGATGAACAGAACTAGTTACTATATATGGACAATTTGAACACTTTTAAAATAGCCTTACGTCATTATTATTTTGCTGCTGTTAATAATAACTATAACGCAGATGATCCAAGAACTTATAAGACAATGTGTTGTAAGTAACACTGTCCGCAGTCTTACGCGTTCTATTATTTGTTGCTTTTAATATGGGTCGCCACCTACCTATACTATCAAGTTTTGTGATTGGTTGATTAAAACAATAGAATCAACCACAAATAAACCAATGTCCTAACCCTAACCACTTTTATTCCATATAACCAATCACGTATTCACTGTTTAATATTGTCATTCATTAGGCTACATTCAAATAGCGCTACTTTTGCCCCCCCCCCCCCCCCCCCCCCCCCCCCCCCCCCCCGCAGGAGATAGCTGATAGTGGCTCGTTCTCATGACAACATGATTGCTTCTTTTTATGTATTTGTAATTTCAAGATGGCGGCAAAGACAACGCATTTCGAAAAACCAACGCAAAAGCGAAGTACTAAACGAAACGTTGAGCCGATGTATATGAGAAGCAAGCACATAGCAATGGGCAACGAACTTTCGTACCGAAATACTCAAAATTCTTCACCAAGTGCATGGAAAACAAACCAAGCCGAAGGAGCAGGTGACAAGGTGAACTTTGAAGTTTACGACATTCACATTACGTGTTTTATTAACATTTAAAACAATTTGCATGAATAATTTGTCATCTAGTGGGTGCCTCGGCATTTAATGGCGAAACGCTGCGAAAGAACATGAAACTAAAGAGTAAAGCACCCATATACCGTAGGCCTTACAGTAATGGTCGGTGTAAAATCTATTTTCGAATATTTTACAGCAGAATTACGACAGATTGTGTCGACTTATAAGCCTGTGTTTTAATATGTATACACTGCTGCAGTGAATGTGTGAGAGCTTGGAGTAGACAGACGATACATGGACGATCGTCAAGCTCATATCATCAGAAAATATTTCCCACGGACAGAAATCGAATTCAGAGTCCATTGAGCAGATATTAGTGTTTCGTGATGCAAGATTGGATGGTGATGGCAGTCAATATAAACAAATGATTTAATTTTTGGTAAAGAAATGGACAATGCATCCTAAATTGTTTTTGCATGGTTATAGAGCGGGGGTGGTAACGTGACGTTACATATACAGTGTCTGAAATTTAAATTTGTTTTCAGTATCCCACTTGGATACCAGGGTCCAAAGTTTTAGTATCCCCCCTGAGAATCCAGTATCCCACTTGTGGATACTAGTTACCCTGATTTTCAGTATCCCACCTATTTGTCGGTGTGACTGTACAGTAATCACTATAGACCCCATCAAATATTCAAAGCTTATTCCAAGACCAAATGATGTTTAATACAATAATATTAACTTGCACACCACAAGTCATCATTACACTGGAAAACATTAATCATAAGTATATACAGTTTAATTTAACACTAATTACTAAAATCCATCAAAGTCACTTTCAGAGTCAAGACTAAATACAGTAAATACAGTAAAAATTTTCCTATGGAAGTTGGTGCATCCATCAGTTTTACAAACTTCACGTCCTTATCACACAAAGTTGGATATGCCAAGCATACTTCACAAAACATCTTATCGTCTGTCAACTTGATCCATGGGAAAGCTTTTTTCCAACTTGCCGAAAATTTTCTATTACGTTTTTCAAGTTCGTATTTACGTTTTATCTCCGCCTGGTGCTTTTCTCCGCGATCATGTTCTGCACTTCGTCGATCAGTTCGCCGTACATCTTCATCATCTCTGACGACTACAACGTCTTCTACGGGATATTCTGCAGGCGCATTTGATTTTTTTATTAAATATTTTAACATATTCACGGCCTACTGTTTATTTAAATATTTCATCGCAAACCACATGGCGCTTCCTGGGTGTGAGGTTGGGCACTTCCCCAGTGAAGTTATCACCCGATTTGTTGACTGATATACAGTAAACCCCTCGATTTTCAAGATGGTGACTCATGCTAACATAGCTATCGGGAGACCACCGAAGGCATTTACCGCTATCCCGATTTTTGAAATTTCGTGGTATCCCGTCGGGATACAAGTAAAACAGAAGTTAGTACCCAAAACGAAATTTTGGTATCCCGTGGATATCGGGATACAGCAAATTTCAGACCCTGATATATACGAGCATGTTACATATACGGGCTCGGCGCGCGAAACGGGGTGGTAACTTGAGTAATATATGTACCCGTATATGTAACATGCCCATATATGTAACGTCATGTTACCACCCTTTAGTTGAAACAGGGTGGTAACGTGACGTTACATATACGGGCATGTTACATATACGGGCATGTTACATATACGGGCATATTCAAGGCTCAAGATTTGAATTTTTTACCAATATCCAAGTGGATACTAGCACCTTAAAATCTGGTGTCCCTCCTTGAAATTTAGTATCCCTGCAGATTTGGATAGTAGGTATTCCGATTAGCAGTATCCAAACAAGGTAAAATATCAAAAAAATAAGTGCCGGACAGCCACTGATCATTCATGATTTATGTAATGGTATAACAATGATGTCCAGAAATATGTATTTTAGGAGCAATTATAGAATATATGATGAACTTTCCGTAATTTGACCCTTTTACTAACTGTCCACAGATACAAATAGCGAAAGTGGACGGGTACATGTATTCTACAGTTTAGTGTATATGTGGAGAATTAATCTTGTGCCCAGATCCATTCCGCATTCATGCGACAAACAACGAAAAAAATACACGGAATAAGAAACAAAGCACCAAAACAGAGCTATTTTATCGAACATTTCGCCAAAATGTACAGATTTTTTATAGTATCCCGTCGGGATACTAAGCCTATGATATCCAATATCCAAAATTAAAATATGGTATCCCATGGATATCGGGATACTGCAAATCTTGAGCCTTATACGGGCATGTTACATATACGGGCATGTTACATATACGGGCATGTTACATATACGGGCATGTTACATACATATTACGGGCATGTTACATATGCATGCTCGCCGCACAAAGATTTAGTAATAAGCACACTTATGCGAAGTTTAAAAAAGAAACTGTACTAACGAATTAGAGAAACTTTCCAACAGGGATTTCAATTGCCACTGGCTTGATATGGGTTAAGTCCAAAACTGTTAAGTATTATTGAGCATGTGCATTTCATGGGTATTTCATGTTTCAATTTTAAGTAAATCTTAATAATCTTTCTTTCTCTCTCCATGTTTAATGTGCGTCAGTCGGTTGAAGTGAGCTTACATGTCCCCTGTAAAATTTTCTGAGTACGTCCCTGGCCAGAGTAGTATCAAACTATGTCTGATGTTTGTAAATGAGTATGCCAACATATGACTGCATACATCACATGCAGCCCAGCCCCACCAGCCCTTGTTTATAAGTTCTTCAATGTTCATTAAATAATCTTGTATTCTGTCATCTTTTATTCACAGCTTTTCTTGGAGCGTCGGGACCTTGTTGGTCATTGGGTGGGTATTTTTTACTGTATTCTGATATGCAATTTAAATTGGGATCAGTGGAGGTTAAGACCAGGGGCAAAACTCAAAGGGGGTGGGGGGTGTAGGGGGGTATGACATCCCCCCCAAAAATACTAAAAACACCAATTGGCAGGGCAAATGGGCAAACAGAGATCTTGCAGGGTAGCGCAGTCAGAGGCTAGGAGAGAAGCTACTTAAGGTAATCTACCTATGGGCTTCGTCTACACGAGATACCTGAAGTGTTAGTGTCTGGGGTTGGCCCCAGAGCCTGCGTTCCTTTTGGCCTGCGCGTCAAAAGGAACACAGGCTCTGGGTATGAGATTGGCTACGCGAGTGTTAGATTGCTTCCCAGACCCTTCTGTCAGTACTAGGTGCAAAAAATGGCGACATTTGAAAAGAGGCAGCATGTACGCTTGGATTCATTTGAAATATGCTTGCTGTACAATTAGATGAAAAAGTTTGCTCAAATTGCTGCAAATTGTCTTTCCGAGCTTCTAGATTTCAAAATTTTCCGGGGGAAGAGCCCGCACCCCCCTAAAAATGCGGTCACTGATTACCTGCTTGTCGACTTTAGCCCCCCTGAGCGGGAGAACGCGACTTACCCTACTACCCATAGATCATTTTTTGACACATCACGTGTCGGACGAAAAAGAACGCTAGTACACAACGCAATGCCAACGAAGAAGAATACATAACATTTAAAATAAAGATAAATCCAAAATAAAGATAAATTCAAAATAGGAAACGTGAGTTGTATCGAAGAAGGAACGAAGTTCGGTACATAGTGGTGCCGTGACCAGGATCTACGAAGCGAAGCGAACCGTGAAACCAGACAGACAGTGCGATATTATAATATTTCAAACAACACAGAGGATTAAATATTCGTGCAAATGTCACAACCAACTGAGGAAGAGCAACAAGAAATCGAGATCAATAAAGAAATAGAAAAGCTCCAGTATTATCTTGAACAAACCGACGATGTTATTGAAGAGAGCGACTTTATCGAGATCGAAGTGATAAACAAAAGAACAACAGCCATCTTTGACAAGTTAAATAATCTCGTGGCGAGCGTACAGGAGCTCAAACTCGACCGTGGAGTGGAAACACCACGAGCAATACGTCAATGGAAAAAGGACACGAAGGAAAAGTACGCTCCTCTGGTCGCTAAAATGAATAAAATAACGGAGGTCCTCACTCAAAGACAGAGTGAAATCTACAACGAAGCCGAGCGGAAAAAGCAAGATATGCAACGTGACAAGGAAGAGCGTCGTCAATACGATTTGCGTGAACGTGAGAGGCAAATGTGGGAGGAGAAGTTCGCTGCTGAGCTAAGGATGACTGAGAAGAAGCTGGCAATGGAGAAAACAGCGAAAGTCAGTCTAGCAAAACTCCCGCAGCTGAAAATTTACAGCCTTCAAAGGTACAGCCGCCGACTGGGTTCGCTTTGAGAACATGTTTCTCACACAAGTGAACAACAGACCCATTTCCGACGAAGAAAAGTTTGGATATCTTCTCGAATCCGTCGTGCCCAAGGTAAGAGATCGAATATCTAATTTAAAACCAAGTACATTGGGTTATAAGATGGCATGGGATCGCCTTAAACAAGAATATGGTCAAACCAAATTAGTAATTAATGCTCATTTGGATGAAATAATCAACTTGCCTGCTGTAAAGGGATCAAATTACGAAATGGTGCAAGAGTTTTATGAAAAACTGAGTAAGAACTATGACGCTTTGCAGACACTTGGCCAGGGAGATATGCTACAGGGATTTGTCATGACAACATTAAACAGATTGCCCCATGTCAAGCCAGATCTAGTTAGAGTGGATATAGAGTGGGAAAACTGGAAAATGGATGATCTTATCAATAATCTTCAAGCATGGCTAAGAAGAAACAAAGTGCATGACAGCGTGAAACCAAAAGGCAAAGGGGATAACAACAGAGGGAAAGATTCAAATTGGTTTACTCGAGGGAAAGATGGTAAACAGAAACCGCACTGTGTCTTTTGTGAAGGCGAGCATTGGAGTAATGAGTGCAAGACAATCGCAACACCCGAAATGAGGAAGAAATTCTTCGCCGATAAGAACTTGTGCTTCAATTGTGGACGAGAAGGTCACAGAGGAAACCAATGTCGAAGCCGAGGCTGTTTTAAATGTGGATCAAAGCATCACACAAGCCTGTGTGAAAAGAACCAAACTACCAAGAAAGGAACTGATCCTATACTAACTGGGTTCACCACATCGGTTGATGAAATGTCACTCCCAGCTATTGTTCCTGTAAAGATACATGGGGAAGCCTTATGGGCCTATCTAGACACAGGCTCTGGAAGAAATTTCATCTCTCGAGACGCAGCAAAAAAGTTGAAATTGGCTCCAATACATCACGAATCCAGGGAAATTGTCACATTGAATGGTGTCACTAAACAATCCATGCCAATCTACCAAGTAAACATTGACTCCATAGACGGTACAGTACAAGAGGAAATTGAAATAACCGGTTCAAGGCTTTCTGACTTTACATCAATAAGAAGACCCAACATCAGCCAATTGAAACAGAAGTACGGCCATGCCAAAGATAAAGAGTTTTACATGACGCGCAATGGTGAATATCCTATCCACCTCATCCTGGGAGACAAAACCTTCAGTCGAATTAGAACCGAGAAAGTGTTCAAAGGAGATCAGGGAGATCCGATAGTTGAAGAAACCACCTTTGGCTGGGTAATTCATGGAGGCGATGATTACAGCAACGACCAGTGTATGTTCAGCAGAGAAACAAATGATTATGAGAAGCTCTACAGTCTAGATGTACTCGGTGTAGAAGATCGAGGTGAGAACAACCAACTAGAGGTGCTGACCAACTTTAAGGAAAGCATAAGAAGACAAGACGATGGTCGATACGAAGTCAGTGTGCCATGGATCCCGGGAAGCAGATTATCCAGTACAAACGAACAGTCAAGTAGACGACGACTACACAATGTCAACAAAAAGCTGATTAAAGATGAGAAGCTTAAAAAGGAGTATGAGAAAATTGTTCAGGATCAATTAACAAGTGGTATCGTGGAAAGTGTTCCAGAGAAGCCAACAGGAGAGCGTACATATTACATGCCTCACAAGCCAGTCGTGAGACAGAATGCTACAACAACCAAAGTTCGAATGGTCTTTGATGCGAGTGCCAAGCCGTACCCATCAGCAAACAGTATTAACGATTGTATGTACACTGGTCCCCCTTTGCAGCCTCTTCTTTGGGACATTATGGTGAGAGCTCGAATGTCAACGAATCTGCTGTTAGCTGACATCCAAAAAGCTTTCCTTCAAATAGGAGTGAAAAAAGAAGATAGAGATTCGTTCCGTTTCTTGTTTAACATCAAAGGAGAAGAGAAGCATTTGCGATTCGCTCGGGTGCCTTTTGGAGTCGAAGCAAGTCCCTTCCTCCTTGGAGCTACGTTGCAACACCACCTCGAACAGCAACCATCCGAATTTGAAGAAACTGTGAAGGCTCTGAAGGAAAACACGTACGTAGACAACCTGATGCAGACAGGGGAGGATCTCGAGAGTTTGCAGAAGTTCAAAGAAGAAAGCACCATCATTCTAGAAAGTGCCAAGTTACCAGTTCATAAGTGGGAATCAAATATTGGGTCACTGGAGAGTGAAGAAATGCCAAATCCTACTAAAATTCTGGGACATACTTGGGACAAGCGAGATGACACGTTAGAATTGCCCGTGAAAGTTTTTGCTGAAGACGAACCCGTGACCAAGAAAAACATTCTTAGCCACTTAGGAAGCATCTACGATCCCCTCGGAATAATTTCGCCTACCACAGCAGAAGGAAAACGAATCTACCGAGAAGCTTGTGATGAGAACAAAGGCTGGCATACTGAAGTATCTCCCAAATTGAAGAACCAATGGATCAAATGGACAAATCAACTAAGAAACGTGAAAGTTCCTCGAAGCATGACCAGAAAGATTAACAAGATGAAAGCTGTACACCTACAAATCTTTGCAGATGCCAGTAGTCTAGCCTGCTGTTCTGTGGCTATCGCGGTAGTGGAGCACGATTCAGGAGCGGTCAAAGGTCTTTTGACCTCGAAGTCACGAATTTCGAAGAGAAACACTTCAATTCCGAGACTGGAAACTTGTTGGTGGTCACATGGCCGCAAACATGGCAAAGAATCTGTGCAATGCTTTACGACGATGGCCCATCAAGTCCATAACCATCTGGATGGACAGCATGGTTGCTTTATATTGGATAACAAACCCTGGAAAGCCATGGAAAGTTTTCGTGTCTAATAGAGTTTACAAGATAGCAGAAATCACCAACGACATCAACATCAATTGGAAGTACTGTCCAACGGGAATGAATTTAGCTGACCAAGGAAGCAGGGGTGCCAACATAAACAAGATGGAGAATGGAGACTGGTTTACTGGACCTGACTGGTTGCTCAACCAAGACAAGTGGCCCGACCAACCTAAGTTGAAATGTGGTACGAAAGGAAAGCGAGGAATGCAAACCCATCCAAGCGATTCTCTTCACCCAAGAATACAAGCCAGATGAGTGGGATGAGCTACTCGAGAGAAGTACGTATTGGCGCACTATGAGAGTGACAGCGTGGGCGTTAAGATTCATCGACAACTGCTGTGCAAGACGAAAGAAATTAAAGAAGAGAACAGGACCGATAGGAACAGAAGAAATCAATGCGGCGAGAGATTACTGGGTGAAAAGAGCACAGAAAACAGATCAACCCAACCTAGAGTCACCTGGATGGAAACTCGTTGAAGACAAAGATACAGGCATCCTCAAGTGCGAAGGGAGGATAAAGGAGTACAAGCCGACATACCTCGCTGGCGGATCATTGGTGGACAAACTGATCGCCCATACACATAATCAGATTATGCACCTTGGCACTGCTAACACGATGGCAGCAATTCGAGAGAAGTGGTGGATACCAAAGTTGAGAGCGAAGGTAAAGAAAGTCATCAAAGCGTGTAACGTCTGCAAAGTATTTTCTACTAAACCGTTCGAAGCACCATCGACAAGCGCCTTGCCGAAATTCCGGACGGAGGGGAGCAGACCATTTGAAGTGACTGGTATAGACTTTGCTGGACCTTTGCATTACAAGATTAGTAAAGAGGAACAAGGGAAATGCTATGTGGTCATATTCACCTGCGCCGCATCGAGAGCGATTCATTTGGAAGTGACGAAGACTCAAGCAGCTGACGAATTTCAGAGAAAGCTGAACGCCTTCATTACCCGCAGAACAAGACCTCGAGTTATCATCTCAGACAACGCCGCAACTTTTAAAGCGACAGCCGAATGGATAAAGATTATCAGAAGAAGTGAGAAGTTACAAAGTTTCCTTGCACGTGAAGACATACGGTGGCAGTTCAACCTCGCAAAATCTCCATGGTGGGGAGGAATTTACGAAAGATTAATTAAGGAAATTAAGAAAACATTATACAAGACCCTTGGAAGATCACATCTATTCTTCGAAGGATTTGAATCAGTCATCTTGGATATCGAGAAGAACCTGAACAATCGGCCGTTAACATATGTTGAGTCTGAGGAAGGAGAAGAAGAAGTACTCACACCGAACGTGATAATGTGGGGAAGAAATGCGTACCCAATTGACGACATCGAGCCAGACGGAGACAAGTTGACGAAAATGGCCAAGCGACTGAATAAAGCGAAACAACATGCGTGGCAACGTTGGAGGAGAGAATATATACACAGCCTGATGGAGAGTCATCGCATAAACAGGAAGTCGGGAGTAACACCTGAAGTTGGAGAATTACTGCTTGTTGTCGGAGACGAATCAAACCGTGGAGAATGGAAAAAAGGTCGGGTGCTAAGCCACGTTAAAGGCAAGGACTGATTGATAATAATATTTATTCAGGAAAACCAACGTCACAAAAAGTGTTTTTCAGAAGGTTCCTGAGTATATGAATATAAGAGATAAGATATAGGATATATGTACATGTATTACAAAATTACGGATTACGAATATATGTGTAAATGATTAATATGACTATATTACAAATAAGGTTAAGTACATCATGTATAAGGATAAACTGTAATCTTAATATGGACATGGTAACTTAAAGAGTTCGTTTCTAAAGGTAGCTAATAGTTCGAGTGATTTAATATTGGGGTCCAAAGCATTATATTCTTTAGAAGCATGATAAAAAAGTTTCTGTTTCCCCCAATTTGTCTTCGGTTTACTGAGGTAGATGTCATCCTTGCGTCGTGTGTTATATGTATGATTAGTTTTTGTTATTTCGAAGTCGAAATCTGTTAAATTATTTTTACACTTGAAAATGGTTATTATATACGATGTAAATAGCGCCGGTACATAAGTGGATGCCAGTGTAGTTTGTTGAGGGCTTCAGTTGAGGAAGATAGTTGGGAGAAATCTAGAATAGTTTTGGCAGCTTTATTCTGGAGAATTTGTAATTGATCCATAAGAGAAGAGTTATTTTTGTCACCCCATATAATATCTGCGTAATCGAACAGTGGGAGAATGAGAGCATTGTATACAGTAAGGCGAGCTTTAGTTGGAATCAGCGCTTTAACTCTTCTTAACAGCCCAATACGTTGATTAATTTTTGTCGATATTTTGTCCAAATGGTCAGACCAGGAGAGATTTTCTGAGAAAGTTATTCCTAAATATTTAAAAGTTCGCTCACGGTTAAGTTGATGTTCGTTGATATGAATTGAGATGTCAGTAAATGCTTTCAGGCGGTAGTTACTACCGAAAAGAAGGAACTTGGATTTCATACAGTTTAATGTTAGAAGATTATTATCTAGCCACTGGGAAATTAAGTTAAGATCCTCATTAACGTAATTCTCAATGTCCTTGGCGGAGTTAGAGGAATAATAAAGTAGAGTATCATCTGCGTATAGTATTATTTTGCAGTGTTTGATTATGCTAGGCATATCATTGACGTAAATAATAAATAGTAAGGGACCTAAGATGCTGCCTTGTGGAACACCAACTGACACTGGTAATGAGTTGGAGAACTGGTCGTTAATTGCTGTTATTTGTCGACGAGAGGTAAGGTATGACTGGAACCAACTTAACGAGTTATCATCCAAGCCAATAGATTTCAATTTATGCAATAAAATACTATGGTCAACTGTGTCGAAGGCCTTGCTAAAATCCAGGAAAACAGAGGCTGTGACGAGACCGTTATCAGCATTTTCAAGGATATTGTCAGTAAAAAAGGCTAAAGCTGTACTGGTAGATAGCTTAGGTCTAAAGCCAAACTGTTGAGATGAAATGATTTTGTGTTCAGTTAAGTAATTGTAAATCTGTGTATGAACAAGACGTTCCAGGATTTTACTCAAGGTTGGTAACACAGTAATAGGTCTGTAATTCGACATATTTGAGCGATCTCCCGATTTAAAAATAGGTGTTACTTTACCATCTTTCCAGATCTTCGGGAAAGTGGCAGACATGAGAGATTTGTTGAAAATTTGGGTTAAATATGGAGCAATGACTGTGGATGCATCTTTCAGAAGACGGGCGCTGATATGGTCTAGGCCGGTAGATTTGTTGGTTTTTAGAGTTAATAGTTGTTTGAGAACAGAAGGAACTTCGATTTCGTTGAATTTAAAAGAAGTATTAAGTTGAAATGGTAGGTCTGAAGATACAGTAGGTGTGCATTTTTGTTTGATTATGTCAGCCAAAGTCACTCCAATATTTGTGAAGAAATGATTAAACAGAGATGCTATTGATTTATTGTTTCGGTACTCCACTCCATCGGAAACAATCGAACAAGGGGCTGGTGACGACTTATTGCGGGATGTTATTTCATTGAGTGTTTTCCATAGACCAGAAGGATTCTTCTTATTGTCTTGAATTAGGTTTTCATAATATTTAGATTTGCATTCGCGGATCTTCTTATTTACTAAACAACGAAGTTTGCGGTATGTAGACCAGTGTTTTTTGGATTTTGTTTTAACAGCTTTTTTGTGATGATAATCCCGATTTTGCATTGCCTGACTCAGTTCAGAAGTCATCCATGGAATTTTAACCCCTTTAACTCTCATTTTCTTGATAGGCGCGTGTTCATTTGCTATTTCTGTAAAACGTTTGCACCAGTTATTAACGGTAACATCAATGTTGTCGTCATTGTCGATAGCGGACCAATCGGCGGTATCTTTAAGATCTTTTAGGAATGACTCTTTATTGTAGTGTTTGTAAGAGCGGTATTCGATTGTACGCGGAGGGGCTTTAGTAACACCGGCTTTAACAACGCAGAATACAAGGAAATGATCACTCAACGAGCAAGGAATTGTACCATTTCTGACGATCCTGTGAGGATTGTTAACGAAAATTAAGTCAATGGTTGTTTGAGAAGTTTCTGTGATTCTTGTTGGTTCTGTAATTATTTGGTCTAAATCATGCTGCCGAGAAAAGTTTTTGAGTATTTGTCTGGAGCTCTTGGAAGAAGTTCTGTTGTTGTTGTTGTTAAAATCAACATTAAAGTCACCTAGCAATATTAATTCACTATCGTTTGGAAGTTTGTAAAGAACATCGTTCAGTTGGTTGATGTAGTTTTCTAAAGATTTATTTGGTGCTCTGTAAACGCAGCATATGAACAGTTTTTTTAGTCTTGGGTCGTGAAATTTCTATTATGCAGTTCTCTAGGTCATTTTCCATTAGATCAAGTCGGGTTTTGAAAGGCAAACCATCACGGACAAATATAGCAGTGCCACCACCGACTTTTCCATGACGGTCCATTCTTACAATTGAATAGCCAGGTAACATTACTTCTGAGTCTGAAATACATGGTTTAAGCCATGTTTCAGATACCGAGAAGACGTCGTATGGATTGTCCTTCATTAGAAAACGAAGAGAATCTAATTTAGGCAAAATACTCCGGGTATTCAGGTGGGAAATTTTTAAACCACGTGTATTAGGTGATGGTATAGAAAAGCTGCAGTCAGGACCAGGATTGGTTGATACATCATTTGATAAAGATATTAGGATTAGAGAGATAGAGAAATTCATCATAACGTGGAGTCCACGGATTAATTTCAAATTTGATGGGAGAAACTTGGCGGAAGTTAAGCGGCGAGGAGAATGGAAATGAGAATTTTCTTTGATATTCGGGCTTGACAACAACTCTGACACAAACAAAGTCTTATAGTTGAGATCTTCGGCAGCAGGATGAGACAAACCTCTCCTGGAACTTGATAAATAGAGGTATATGTGTAATATAACCAGTAAGTTGCGCGAACTCAAAATCATTGCAGGAAAAACCATAATAATATTTCTTGTAATACGAGAATGTCTTCGTGAATAAAAGGTCAAGTTGGGGTGACGTTGAAATATAAACACCAAAAAGCAAGTGCAACGCGACGATATCCAAAAATACAATTTAAAGGGGATAGTCACTCTAACTCCAATAGCTGGACGACAGGAAAATGTACTATGGACAGTTTGATACCAGAATTATTTTAAAAGTACTTAAAAGGCGTGGAAAATTTAAAACACTGTTACTAGGCAACGAATAACATAACTTGAACAGGCCAACGGTCAAAATATAAAACGATGAATAATTCAAAATGTAAAGCAAGTACGTCAGTAAAAACTTGGCAGGGGGGTTAAGACAATACAATCCAAATTGTTATTAAGTTTTTATCAAATTAGAAGCACTATACTTGGAAAGAAATGTGATCTTGAAACTGGTCTGGAACGGCGACGGACCAGATCCGTATGCGACCAAAAATATACACCAAATTAAACCACGGGGAGGAGAATAATACCACGGAAAAGTAATCCAGAGTGATCACGGTATCTTTAGGAACACGAACACACAAAAATGATGATCAAATATATTTAGACATAAACAACTTTTACACATTTACTTGGAGGCAGAACTGGCACAACCTAATTTCGTAATATGATACTAACTCCGTTAGTATCGTTGATACTAACTTGTTAGAGGCGTAGTACTGCAGCACAAAGGACATACCATTGAACGACCCTTGCAGTTGGTCTGTCCGTTAGAACTACGAGCAGAAAAGAAAGATGAAGTGAAGAAAGATGAAGTCCCAGTGGTGAAGCAGAAGGTGACAAGAGCCGCAGCCAAAGTGGCAGCTGAAAGAATACGACTGCAAGCCGAAGACGAAGGCTAATGAACTGAACATGTTGAACAAGACAGTACAGTAACTTATAGTCTAGTTCAAAGTTAATATTGTTGATGATTTGTAAAAATTAATAGTTATAATTTTTAGGGGAGAGTGAGCGGGAGAACGCGACTTACCCTACTACCCATAGATCATTTTTTGACACATCACGTGTCGGACGAAAAAGAACGCTAGTACACAACGCAATGCCAACGAAGAAGAATACATAACATTTAAAATAAAGATAAATCCAAAATAAAGATAAATTCAAAATAGGAAACGTGAGTTGTATCGAAGAAGGAACGAAGTTCGGTACACCCCCTCCCAACTTTAAATCCGTTCGTACGCCTCTGCTTCCAGAAAAATAATGCATGACGATTATACTTTTATCAGTTTGATGCATGATCAATGATCAATTCTGTATGTTATACGAATTAACTAAAAAAAGTGACCTTAGTCTGTGCACACAGCGGTTGTGCAGTTGATCATGCATAAAACTGATATGTTCATGCATACTGTGCTTTAGGAAACCGGAAACGCACGGGCTGTAGTTGTCATCCTCGTTGGACACGGCTGAATGCCTATTTTCGTGGTCTTGCTATAAATTAATATCTATTTTTAACTATTTTAATTTAATTTTTTATTTTATTTTATTTTAATATTTTAATTGTATTGCCAATTGTCAGTTTACCATCACATACCAGACTGACAATAGGAATTTAGTTCAAATGCATGTAGATTGAGGCACGCTTCCATTTATACGTTTTGGTAAATTTTACCTACAGAGCTGCAGGGCACCAAAGATTTTAGCAGGGCAATTTTACCGTACACCCCCCCAAAAAAAAACCCGAAAAAGGGCTAGTTTCGCCCCTGGTTAAGACCATACTGTAATAAAAACCATATGATGCTTACATCATAATTACTCTACTTTATAGCACTGCATGACACAGTTATAACTGCAGAGCGATCTGACATCTAAGTGAGCAGTGTCTAGGCCAATCATGCAGCTACTGCCTTATTGTGTTATGGCACATACTTGCTGTTTATCTGTCAACTCTGACTTATTACCACAGAAGCAGGAAGTTTAGCCAATCAGATCATAAGCATTTGCATTATTTGAAACTTCTTGTATTATGCATTACGATGTATTAATTCAAGTCCGAATTAGCGCATCGCAAATTGCGAAGCGATTTTGAAAATTTTGAAAATCTGCGAAGTGATTTTTCTGAGAATTGCGAAGCTGATTTTAAGTAACCAAGTTCACCGTGGACGCAACGCAAGTGATGTAAACGTCAATTATATGACTTAATAGTGTTACACTATGTTGTAATTAAGACGTTACGCTACGTTGTAAGACGTTACGCTACGTTGTAAGACGTTACGCTACGTGGAAAGACGTTACGCTACGTTGTAAGACGTTATACGCTACGTGGAAAGACATTACGCTACGTTTTAAAGCGTTACGCTACTTTGTAAAACGTTACGCTAAGTTGTAAGACGCTACGCAACGTTGTAAGATGTTACGCTACGTTGTATAAGACACTACGCAACGTTGTAAGACGCTACGCAACGTTGGAAGACGTTACACAACGTTGTAAGACATTACGCTACGTTGTAAGACGTTACACTACGTTGCAAGACGTTACGCAACGTTGTAAGATGTTATGCTACGTTGTAAGACGCTACGCAACGTTGTAAGACGCTACGCAACGTTGTAAGACGTTGCGCTACGTTGTAAGACGTTACGCAACGTTGTAAGACCTTACGCTACGTTGTAAGACGTTACGCTACGTTGTAAAACGTTACACTACGTTGTAAGACGTTACACTACGTTGTAAGACGTTACACTACGTTGTAAGACGCTACGCTACGTTGTAAGACGTTACACTACGTTGTAAGACGTTACGCTCCGTTGTTAGACGTTACGCTACGTTGTAAGACGTTACGCTACGTTGTAAGACGTTACACTGCGTTGTAAGACGTTACCTAGCACGACGCTACGTAAAGTTGTAAGACGTTACGCTACGTGGAAAGACGTTATGCTACGTTGTAAGACGTTACGCTACGTTGTAAGACGTTACGCTGTAGGGTTGGGCGGTTTTAAAAAACCGAAAACCGACGCGAAAACACCGATAAAACCAACAAAACCGTTTTTTTGTTCGCCATCTTGCAAACCCGTTTAATCGCGTCATTATCGAACTTATTCCAAGAGCAAAAGAAAGACGCAAAAATTGAAAATGGACTGCGAAAAATAATATCAAGGTCTATTTCACTGTTGTTTCTTGTTTCTCCGAAAGAACTGAACGAAATACTTGGTAACTCTAAAGAGTTATAGCCAACACAAAGAAAAGAAAGTGATGTTATTGCACCACTGAGAAGATCGCCAATATCGCTTACATCTTTCATCTCCGACTCTTTTGTTGCATCGTAAAGTTTGATTGCTTTAATTTTCGAAAACGAGGTCGTGATCTGGTGGTTCCAGCACATGTAGCTGAAAACCTGGTTTAAACACAGCGTTGAATACGACGTTGTCTTTCAGAGGCGTATAGGAACATGTTTTTGGTTAGGGGGGCTTAAGGACGCGATGAACCGCTAGGGAGTTTCCGGAGGCTTGCTCCTTTGGAAAATTTTGAATTTTAGAGTCTCTGAAATGGCATTTCCTGCATTTTGAGGGGAGATTTAAGAGATTTCTCAAGGTTATAAAATACCAATTCATGATACATCTTTGGTCTAAAAAGGGCTCTCGATCGCCAATAACAAACCAAAAAATGCGTGCCTATAACAAAGCGCGCGAATTGTAGGGGTCTGGAGCATTATTCCCCAAGAAATCTTGAATAGATACAAAATATAATTGCCTGCGGCTGTTTGTAGTCGCGAATTCTTTGCGGCAACAGACACAAGATCAAAGGCTTCTGTAAGTGCTGTATGAACATACATCAAGAATAAGTTGTTGAGACGCTAATGAACAGTGAACGAATCTCAATCACCTGCGGATCCGTACTTCTTTACGTTACCTTCTATAGGGTTAACGCACGCCTTGGAGTCCGACAAAAGTCTTTGAGCCATCAGAGGTGTATAGTATACTAATTATTAGGGGGCTAAGCCCCCTATTTCAGAATTTCAGGGGGACTGCAGCCCCTTTGCTTCCTACGCCGGTGTCTTTAGTCTTTACACAAGAAATGGCGTCAGTTATGACTTCATGGCGTTGGTTTCCAGATGCACAGCGGCGTTGCTTCCGCTATAAGGCATTCTGGATAAAAAACTGAGAAGGATAGAACGCTTTCGCTGGGCCAAATCTTTCGAGTCAGACTTTTATGTTAACTTATTTTAGGCCAAGCTTCGTTGCATTTCAGAAGCGTGTATAGGCCTCGTAAATTACAGATGGACGGCGATATATGATTCTTCGGTCAGGTTTTCCGGTTTTTCGGTTTTCTTATAGAAGCGAAACCGTAAAACCGGTTTTGAGAAAAAAACGATTTTTTCCGGTTTAAGGTTACTGTAGACCTTCGCGGGTCAAAAATTAAAAAAAAAATTTTTTTCGCTTTAAATGTTGCAGTTTGCTAAATATCTTTTGTATACTAGGAAATTTTTAAAATGTTTTTTTAAATTCTTAGCAGCAAAAATGGCACTCTTTTGCACAGGAAGTAGATTCAGTAATACCATGATGACCTCGGGTTCTTTTGTTCTCGCCGGGTGGTTTAATCACGATATTCCCGGCTTTAGCGGGGAGATCTCTAAATCTCCCGGCAAAGCCGGGCGGATTTCTAATTTCTCCCTGATTAAAATTCATGAGCCAAAATTCAAAGACACGACAAAGAGTTTTGTTAATACGTTTTACACAACAAACAAAATAATTACACTACAATGTTAATGACAGTAAGATAAAGTGTTAATTACTCGACTTATTAATATTCACTTTTCACTAAACATTTCACACAATTATATTAATTTCCTACAATGGAAAATTGTTGAATACATCACTGATCATGCATTGTATTACACAATACTCCTACTATCAATTAGTTTTGTACAATGAAAACACTAGTTTCACCTCGGTCATCATGGTATTACAAACTAATACAATGGTTTTTAAGAATATAGTGATCAAATCTTCCGCAAACCGCGGAATGTTTGTGAAAGTCCCTCGGGACGCCTTCGGGCTTCGCCCTCATGCTTTCCCTCGGGACTTTCACAAACATTCCTCGGTTTGCGGGAGATTTAATCACTATATTCTTAAAAACCATTGTATTACTTATAATAAATACGTACCTAAAATGAACAGGTTTTGTGATTGGCTATATGGAACAAAAGTGGTTAGGGTTAGGACATTGGTTTCTTTGTGGTTGATTCTATTGTTTTATTGTTTTAATCAACCAATCACAAAACTTGATAGTATAGGTAGATGGCGACCCAGTAGATTTGCATAAGACAATTATTACTTCAATCACGGTTTTCTCCGGACATATTTTCGGCTAAAATAGAACGTTTAAAAACTTCCAAGTCGAGTCCTATTTATCAGAATCGTCTAAAAATTGGCAGTCTTTTAGAATGATATCCTGGTAACAAAACCGTGTCTGGGAATTTTCAAATTTTAATTCTTCATCGTTTTAAAGCCTTTTTCGCGAGTCTCTTTGGCTTGAGTCTCGCTGAAAAAAGTAAAATCGCGATAAGTTTTTAAGTATTCGGAATTTTGAAAATCCCAGAAACCGTTTTGTAAAACAGACGATTCCGATTTGACTCATCTATAAATAAATGCAAAACTCCAAACTTGCGCGACGCTTTAGCTTCTTGAACCGGGGAGTTAAGAAAGGCGAGCGCGAATTTCTTTTTTTTTTCAATTCAACCAAACATATTTCAACAGAGACCTGTAGCCAGTTATATAAGCTATCCAATGATATATAGGTTTATATATTTCCCATTAATACACAGAGCGCTATGTTGTATCCCCCAAAACACACCGCGAAGGTCTACAACCGCCCAAGCCTAATCGAGGCTTGAAATTATGGATATATTCTGTAACTACACATTGCAGTAATGACAACGACACGTTGTTGACATGGGTCTTTAAACTTAATTATTTAATCTTTTCCAGTTCAACTCATGGGATGACATCCAGAGAAAGAGATTTTTTGATTTCATTCTCGACCGCTCAGCACACTCTCAACTTAAGTTCATTATTGGTTGGTTTAAAAAACCAGTTCGAACCCAGCAGGATTTCGTCACTGTGTTACCCAGAGTTGCATCCACCCATATATTTTCATACCTTGATCCCAGAAGCCTTTGCAGGGCAGTGCAAGTGTCCTGGCACTGGAAATGGTTGGCAGAACAAGACATGATTTGGAGAAGGAAATGCTTAAAATTTGCATGGTATTTACCATATGAACCAAGTGATCTGGAGAATGGCGCATGGAAGAAGCATTATGTGATGTGCATTCAAACTATGAACATTGAAATGCCAATAAAATCTGTAAGACTTTGTTTAACTGAAGTAATTATACTTCATACTTGCATATACTTCATAGTTCATATAGGTTAGTTATCCAGCTATTTATGATCATCCATCCATTCTACTCACCCTATCCACCCACCCTCCCTACCCATCCTATCGTATACTGGTATTTTAAGGTACAGAAAAGTGATATTCATCGCTAAGATGGATAATGTTGTCTCGGCGATCCAAATTTTCCTTTTTTGAAAATAATTAACAGCCTTTTGGTGTTCTTTTAAACCTGTACGAAACTGACGTTTAGTCTGACCAATGTCAGTTTCGTACGTCAGTTTCGTACGCGTCAGTTTCGTATGCGTTTAAAAGAACACCAAAAGGCTGTTTTCTTTTCAAAAAGGAAAATTCT
The DNA here is from genome assembly GCA_035772405.1 of Chrysogorgia sp. JL179-B06. Taxonomy (NCBI): domain Eukaryota; kingdom Metazoa; phylum Cnidaria; class Anthozoa; order Scleralcyonacea; family Chrysogorgiidae; genus Chrysogorgia; species Chrysogorgia sp. JL179-B06. The sequence goes on along the minus strand of JAYKKM010000349.1, from coordinate 807,261 downwards.
GCTTTGTCGGAGCACGCGTGCGTAACCTACCATAAAATTGCGTGGGGAATTTCCAAAATTATTACCACTAATCGGGAGTGGACCACGGTCCGCTGTCAATGATGACGATTTTGCTGGCGTAAATTTCTAATGTTTTCACACTAATTTTGATACAAGACAAGTATATGAATAGCCATATAATAAAAGATTTATTAACCTCGTTTACTCGGTCTGTACGGAAAAATATCAGACTTCGGTCTTTTTTGTAGAAATCTCACCAGTGCGGCTTCCGTACTGTCAAGACTTCAGTCTGATATTTTCCCGTGCAGACCTCGATCTCGGTAAATAATCTCTTAATACATACATATACATTAATATATACAGTGGTCATACTGTATTGTGAAATATATTCATTTTTTACAATATATCAGACAGGCTTACTGCATGAAGCTAGTTTTTCAAGACAACTCACTGAGAGAACCGGAAGCAGGAACATAGAGAAAGCATACAAGAGATGGAGAAAAGCTGTTCCACTAATACACAAAGATGGTAAGAGTCGACAAACAAAATCTCACAACTGAAATATTACAGTCATGTATTTGAAATGCAAATACGAACTCGTCGTATTCTCAATTAAATCGTCAAAAGTCCGAATTTGCGTTTTTCCTTTATATGACGCGATTTTGTGGTATTTTTTCGCTGCGAAGATCGCTTGAGAACGCTTTAAAATGGTGACATTTCCTGCGCGGCCATATGAGTGGCAGGGTGGCCGCAACAGCGAATGCCAATTATTGCGGGCCCATAATTAATTAAATTAAAGTAAAAATTAAATAGTTTTAAAAATGTTCCTGTTCAAGAGTTGTTAGTTGCTATGGACGCAGCAGCATAGGATACCAATTAGACTGCGAACAGAATTGCATTTTGGGCAAATCGTTTTCCATGTTCGCGGATCTTCAGGGTCATAATGCTCCAATGCCCTAGCTGATGTAGTATTGCAGGAGATTGCATTTAAAGTTTGTTAACGTAAGTTCCTTCAACCGAACTTCGTTCGGGAGGACATTCCACGTCCTACATGTTCGTGTGAAGAATGATCGCTGGAAAGTTAGTGTTCTACATTTTCGTGGACGAAATTGTAGAAGATCAGGGGTCGAGCAGGTTCTAGTTGTACTCTTTGGTATGGAGTAGGTACGATTTGAGGGTTGATTTTAGCCAGGCCATTCACATGCAGTTTTGAAAAAGAAGATCAAATCGAGATATTCGTGCCGAATGACAAGGTGTAGTAACAACCATGACACGATACTGAACACGGCTGAACGAAGTACGCGTAAGAGCAAGATTGGAGGAGATCATTGGCAACAACTATTTAGGAAACGGAGTTATTTTAGGAGTTATCTTTTAGGAGTTATTTCAAATAAATCAATAAAAAATCTACTTGTTGTGAGTTTGGATTGATTATTTTGTTTCTGATATTTCTTCCTTTTAGAACCACTACGACCTCCTTGGGTCGCCAACAACTTTCGGCCAAAGGAACTTGAACTTGCTGACAAGACATTGTTTGGCAAAGCGGCCAAGGCGAAAAAATCACTCGCACTCTCTCCAAGGTCGATGGATAAGCTGCACGCACGATCAAAAACCACCCCAGGGCAAGCGATGCCTCGTCTCCATAAAGCAGGTCTAGAGTCTTTACGACGCAGCAAAAGTGAGGTTAGATGTACAGTAGTAGCGGATAAACTATATAGACTATTTCAGAAAATCAGACTGTCTAGAAATACGTATACGCAACGACCCCCTCGCCCGCTTACTGTTCGAAACTTTTATAGCGTATAGTGCTTACAGTAGCTGTAGTTCTTTCTCTTGAATTAGGTAATAGTCCATTCATTTGACAAAACTGAATAGATTTTTAACGGACAATATCTGTCAGTGCTTTGTGTTATCTGAATGGACGAGTTGCCGGTGCCGAGGCCCTCGTTTTCTTCCGCGGCCGACGCAATGCCTTGTGGGATCGACTGGGGCAAACAAATCTCTCTTAAGTATTTATATATTCAAGAGGCTGTTTATAATCCAAAGTTATAGAGTTTGTAAATAATGAGTTCACGGGAGAAAATAATTTGGTGTTCGAGGAGATGGAAACTGTTTTTATTGGTCTGTTTCACTGTGGACTGTGGAGATATGGGCATAATGCGAATCACGCACAAATAAGAGCAATGACCAACGAAGTGATAGCACAAAATCAAGCCGCATTTGCGCCATTTCTGTTTTCCTCAAACACTGTGGATGAACATTTGAATAAAAGTAAGATTTCCTTGCGTGTGCGTCGTTATCCCAAAGGACGGTATTTCTTTATTCAATGTCTTCGCATGTGTGGCTAAAGTTCGCACCTTTGTCGAAAGTCAAGGCTGTCATTCCACAAGTTGTTCGTGTCCTATTACGCTTAGCTACCATGACTTTCATCCATCGTCCCATCATTTCAACTTGCTTCGCCACAGAACTTGTACAAACATACGTTTATTAATCTTGTCGGCGACAAATGACGACGCTATAAACAAAACCGTCCTTTCCGAAAGTGTGACCGGTCGTTGTCGCATCCCCATCTCCTTTTCCCATATGCAAGACCAAATATTATAAAATATACCAATAATTATTTAAAAAACACGAATATATTTGATATTAAATTCGTAAACGAACTACTGGAAGCTCGCGAAGTTTAATTGTTTGCCCTACGTTTTCCCCCAGTCGATCCCACAAACCATTGCGTTGACCGCGCAATTCTCAAGGGCCTCGGCACCGGCAATTAATTAATGGTATACAATCTCGTTCGCAGAGCCTCCGCCGCGCCCATATGTACTTCGGTGAAGGCTAAAAGGGATGACTCAAAAGGACCTTCACATTTTTTAGAACTACTAATCCTAACCCTAATCTCAATCTTAATCCTAACCCCAACCATAACCTTGATCCTAACCTTGATCCTAACCTTAAACTTAACCCTAACCGTAGCTATCCATAACCTAACGAAAAATAAAAACAGAAAAAAACAGAAAGGTCCTTTTGAGTCATCCCTTTTAGCCTTCCCCATGTACTTCTAGTACGTATTCCATAGAAGGAAGTGACCGACGAGCAAATACAAGGCATTGACGAGCAAATACAAGGCATTAACGAACAAATGGCACTCGTACCAGCCCACTGGATGTGGGATTATTAACACATTACGATATGTTCGATTATCTGCTCTTTTTAAGAAAACTACGTTCGCTAGCAGGATAAGCTGTACGCATATTGTAAAGAGATAATTTATCTTTGTTTTAATATATATTGTAGCTTTGGGAGTTGATTATTTCTCAAGAAAACGTTCGTCGAAGACAGTCGTGTTTTTGTTTACAAGATGGTATCCGTATTAGGAAAATTATATTTTGGCATGTTCGATTATCCGCGCTTTTAAAGAGAACTAAGTTAGCTCCCGGGATAAAGCTGTACGTATGTTGTAAATAGATCATTTAACTTTCCTTTGATATACAGGTATTCTATAGCTTTGGGGTGGTTTATTTCTCAAGAAAACGTTTGCCAAAGGGTTAGGACCTTTGTTGTTTTGGGGTCGGTTACAATCCAATTAACAAGGAGGCTGGTACGAGGGTTCAACGTGTCAGCTATTTGCTCGTTAATTCACTCTATTTGCTCGTCAATGCCTTCTATTTGCGCCTCCTTATAAGCAATACGTACTAGATACTCCTATCGCCGCGCCACAAGACTGTCCAGACCGCTGTTTTCATAAATAGAAATTTAAAAGTAGGAGGTGTAACGTTTCGAGAGAACGCCCAGACCTGCAAATAATTCCAACCTTTCTTGGATCCTACGCTAAGGATCAAATAATTTCTTCGAACACACGGTGGTCGCACTACGTTTCACAGGACTAAAAGTCAAAACAATCATTAATAAAGCCGTGCCTAGCAATTTCCTAGTAACATATCTTTCACATAATCCGGGCATTCACCATGACGTCGCCGGTAAATCAATGCATGCATTTAACCAATTTGGCTTCATCGTAAAACGTTAGCCAATCTAATTGTTTGAATAATTTAACACTGTATTATTGTCCTCATCTAAGCATAGCCTTTTGAAGTTTCAGAGATAAGAGCGAGCATTGTTTTCATTTTATTACAGTCTTCCAGACAGTTCTACAATTTTTTAATGATGTACAGGTTTCAGTTTGGTATATTCATGTAATAGCTAGACTAAACGCTACGGACGTTTCACCCATATCAATCCATATCAATATATATTTTTTTCGGTTTTAGGACTTCTCATTCCCCACTGAGAGTATGAATAATCCATCTAAGATGACATTATCAGAAGCAGTAAAAGGCGAAATGCTACATCAAAGTAAGTATTTCTGGAGTTCATTAAAATTACTTATATTGCTGTTTTGTTGCTATTTACATATACATCTAAATACACGGTTCGCGAATTATTATTATTATTATTAGCCTTCACAACAAAAATTACACGTGGAAAGCTAAACTTGGAATATTCCCCTTATAAAAAGCTACCCAATCTCGAAAACTGAACCTGGAAAGTGCATTATAGGATATTGGAAGTGAGTAAAACTCGCGGTGGCGCTCTTGGAGCTCGACGAATAAATGACTCAGAAATAAACTTCAATAGCAAACAATAACAATCATCAGTGATTGTTTATTTAAACACGCTTCGTCCAGGAGCAAAAACTCGTTCAAAATACGAACGTGCAAGAAATAGTGTTATAAAATAACATGTATGCTACGCAAGCTCTGATTGATCAATACCCATGTTTGGATCAGGCCATCCAAAGATAGCCTGTGTACAGCCTGAATATACACCTGTAATACAGTCTGTGAAAACTCGCACGATAGCTTGTCGACCCCCCGCTGAGCTACTCAGATCTGAGTAGTAGATTTTGAGTGGTTTAATACTCATATGATTCATAATTGTATATTTGATTGGATTATTTGATCTCACAAGAATTCCCAGAGAACCAATTGTAACTGGAATAAGTCAAGGGTTGTGATTTGACCACTCAAAATCTACTACTCAGATCTGAGTAGCTCAGCGGGGGGTCGACAAGCTATCGTGCGAGTTTTCACAGACTGTATTACAGGTGTATATTCAGGCTGTACACAGGCTATCCAAACACGGAAACCATTTGGTATTTATTTTATCTAACTAAATAAGAAAGTTAGGGATTAATACAAGAACAAGAAAATTATTTACAATTATTACAATTATTATTAGAAATTATTTATATTCATATTTATTCAATGAATAAAGTTAATTACAATAAAAGGCTAAAAAACAACGTAAGTATGTAAGTAAGTAAGTAACGTAAGCAAACATAATTACGAAGCTGCATTGAACCCACGATTTCTTCATAACCTTGACTCTTTAAACAGCAGATGGAATGGACCAAGGTGACGTCAAAGAAGACGATGGTTTTCAAGAAAGTATTTCCCCCAGGAGGTGAGCAAGTTCCACTAATAGCACTCCATGGATAGTAGAAAGACTGGATAGAAAAAGGAAACTAAGATCACGTGTGACGTTTCCAGCGTGCTGATTGGTTAAGGCACCAGTTGATCGCGTGAAAACCTAGTTGAAAATCGTGACGTGCTCCATAAATCGCAACTTTTAGCAATAATACAGCTAAAAATGACAGTCAAACTACCAAAAAATATAACAATGCCACTTTACGATGGAATATCCGACTACCATTACTCATTTTGGGCGATAGGTTACAACTTTAGACGGTGAAAAACGCGTCGCAAATTTCAACTAAAACAACGGTAGTTTTTGCGACGCCAGTTTCTTCACAAGAAAACGAAAACTGCTGAAACAAAGACGAACAACATTTCCCTCGAACACTTGGTCGTGGCTTAGGCAGGTTTGTGAGACGATGAAACATTTTGGAATCTTAATATAGCTACCGGAATACGAAAATATGGAGAAGTCAAAGAGAAACTCAGCAAAATCTGCATACTCGTGACATCTTCGTGATATCACGATTTAGGTTTTCACGCTGACGTCAGCTAGTTTCCTATCCAGTCTTTTTATTATCCATGATAGCACTAGTCTTATAAAAGTTATACATTAGTATCAACTATCGAAGAGAAATAGCATGTGAAACGGTCCACCTATAGTAAACGATTATTTGCTTGCCCAGCTATAGCCAGGTGGTGTAACTTAGTTCGAAAAACTTGCGTAACGCAAGGGTACTGGTGTTTGCAGGAATAGACAAACTTGGGCGACAAATTGGTTTTTTTTTTGGCGACAGGGTTTCAACAAGTTGAGAGGGTATTCAAAAAGTTGCGAAATGGAATAAGACTTCGCGTGTCACAACTAGAGCACCTACTTGCACATATAAACATATTTAAGAAATAAAAAACGTGTCCCGTGTACGATTATCGAGTTATAATGATGGCACGAGAGATGCGTGTAAAACACGAGGCGATAGCCGAGTGTTTTACTAGCTTCTCAAGTGCCATTATAACTCGATAATCACACAAGACAAAGTTTTTTTTATTTCTTTTATAAAATAACATCATTAAAGGGACACTCCGGCCCAAATACAAATGTCGTTCATATGAAAGATCTTACTGACTTTAGTTTATTTCCAAAGTTTCAGAATTCCTATCAATTTAGTTAAGAAGATGTGGCTAGTTGAAGTTGGAGAGTTTGTCCAATTTCGACGCCATTTTGTTTCTCAAATATGACGTCACTGAGTGACGTGATCTCGTATTATGCCTAAGAAGCTCCTCTACTTTCCTGCATGATGAACTAAATAGTTTATTTCGGCTAATTTTCGTCCAAAGACCATTCACAATAACTATCACTATGTGATCGCCATCAAAACAACTCCACTGACGATAAAGAATCACTCAATGACGTCATATTTTCAAAACCAATATGGCGTCAAAATCCACAAATTTTCAACTTCAACTAGCAATATCTTCTCAACTAAATTGATAGGAATGCTGAAACTTTGGAAATAAACTAAAGTCAGTAAGATCTTTCATATGAACTGCATTTGTATTTGGGCCGGAGTGTCCCTTTAAATTAACAATAAAGCCATGAAAAATGCAGACTTGCCTGTTATAGGCGTTGCTATGTGCGTTGCTAGGAAGACTTTGTTGAAAACACGTTGGCGATTTTAGCGATGAAAATGCACTCAATGTTGCAGTTAAAACATTCTGTTAGTACCTTGATTAGCCTTGTATCCAGGTATTCTTTGACTTCCTTTTGTGATTTAAACTACTTAAAATCCATCAAAAACGACAAAATCTACGCGAGGAATCACGTCAGATTGAGTTATAATGTCACGGTTTTTGAGCTCAGTAGCCAATCAGACCTCGTGTTGTCGCTCATTTACTTCCGGTTATTTTATAATATTGTATAATACACAATAACAGTATAACTCCGAATAACGTAAACATATTTATTAAGAATTCAACGTTTCGACTAACGTGAAGTCATCATCAGGAATGCTAATGAAATGACGTTTACAGCAGTATATATAAGCAGAAAACAGTGAGCTCATAACTATTAATAGAAAATAATCAATTCTCTCAAGGCTTTAGTTCCGTGGTTCAAATCTGGATTTTGTCGGCAAATTGCGAGGGATTCTTCTGCTTATATATACTACTGTGAACGTCAATTCGTTAGCATTCATGATGATGACTTCAAACTAGTTGAAACGTTGAATTCTCAATAAATATGTTTACGTTATTCGCCGTTATTGTACAATATGGATGTACAATACAGCACATATCAACAAAACCCATGTGAACCATAAATATCGACTATGCTTCTTCATGCAGTTTGTTAATTTTTAGGTTTGACAGCTCAAAGATGTACACGATGTGCCAGTCTATGAAAAATTTACAGGAGTTCAGCATGGTAAGAAAAGAAAAGGGTGTAAATGTTAGCCAATCAGATTTTTTCAGAGTCTCTGTAGCTTAATGGTTAGAGCGTCTCACTGGCAATCAGAAGGTTACAGGTTCGATTTCTGGGACTCACAATCATTTTATTACAAACATTTTTATGCGAAAAAATGCAATTTCTCATGATTTAGACTATCAAGCCACCTTAAAGTGTTTTTCCTCAAATTCTGGAATTTGAAGGCCACGAGATGCTATTTTTGTGATATTAGCAAAACTATTTTACCTATATGCATGAACTTTTCACTGTGAGTTTATGCAATGACGAATTGATTTGTTTTAGACTACACTCCAAAAAATATCTAGGGCCTTTGGAAGAGATGTAATTGGACATTTTTCTCCCTCGTTTTTTTGGGAAAGGCTAAAATATATGAAGGCATTGACATATCTGTAAAATAATTCGTCATTGCACAGCTCTGCTATTGCATGTACCACATATAAAATTTCAGAGCCTTAGCACTTACCTGTTTGGAAAAATCACTATTGGCGCGTCCTACAGTTTCGTGCGTTTAAAAATGTTGTGCCTTTAAAAAAGTTGTGCCTTTAAAAATGTTGTGAAAAGGGTGTGACTGCTAAGCAATTAAAGATATGAATTAAAAATCTTTTTCTTTGTAAATGCTATTGGACTACTTATGTAAAAAATATGACTATATAAAATTTGTAGTATGATAAATCGTGCTTTCAAAGTGACTCTATTTTGACTATCGAGCCACATTGGCCACTTTGATCGGAAGCAGCCGTTTGGAACTCGATTAGCTCCGAAGCTATGCTATTGTTACTTACATCACTCATCAGCGTGACTACAACACATCTGCGCGTGCACAGATACACAAATCAACGTTGTCTAAGCCATAGAAACCAGCGAGAAATTTATCGACGACGACAAGCCTGTCTTCAACAAAAAAAACACGCATTAAACGTGATTTCTTTTAGATTTTTTCCCTTTAAATTTATTTGACATACCGTTTGATACGGACCGCTAGCCAACGAGAAAGCGTGATTTTCTAGAATACGAACCAGAAAAATAATCTCTTTTTTTTCAACCTTATAGGCGTACCCAAACGTTGCAAATCCTCGTGTGTTATTCATCTCGTCGAAGATCCCTGCCTGCGAGGTTAGAAAACGTAGTAATCTACTGATTGTTTCGCTGCATATAGGCAGTACATATATCAATCGAACCAGCACATCATTGTAACCTTTGCTCTCCCATCTCGGTCGCTCAATGGTTAGAGCGTCTCACCGGCAATTCTAAGGTTACAGGTTCGATTCCTGTCAGAATCATTTTTCTGAGGATATATGCTTGACGATCGTCTGTCTACTCCAAGCTTTCCAACATTCACTACATCAGTGTATATATTAACACATCCAATCATTACTGATATGTATAATGACTGCCACATAGGCAGTACATATGTCAATGGAACCGGTACATCATTGTAACCTTCGCTCTCAATCTGAGTCTCGGTAGCTCGATGCTTAAAGTGCATATAACGTCTGTGGGGATTTAACATATTTGTAATCTATGGATTCTCCTGAGATAAATTGTAATATATCTTGTCAGCTGAAAATTTCATCTTCATAGACTTTTTTGCTGTTAAAGTTGACGGAAGTGATGTCATCGCGGGCATCTGTAAAGAGGTTTTCATGTAGACAGTTGCCCGCTATGACGTCACTTCCGTCAACTTTAACAGCAAAAAAGTCTATGAAGATGAAATTTTCATCTGACAAGATATATTACAATTTATCTCAGGAGAATCCATAGATTACAAACATGTTAAATCCCCCATAGACGTTATAGGCACTTTAACGACACGTTAAAATGGCAATTTCGATCCCTGTCCAGGGAACATTTATCGCTGAGACAAAAAGTCGATTCCAACAATTTTCCAAAATTTTATTTTGACAGGCTATACTTATAAATAGTGCTTACAGTATATGAAGTTTATTCGATTTGGGCAAATAGATTTAATATATGCAACTTCATATATAGATTTAATATATGCAACGATTTAATATATGCAACTTCATATATAGATTTAATATATGCAACGATTTAATATATGCAACTTCATATATAGATTTAATATATGCAACGATTTAATATATGCAACTTCATATATAGATTTAATATATGCAACGATTTAATATATGCAACTTCATATATAGATTTAATATATGCAACGATTTAATATATGCAACTTCATGTATAGATTTAATATATGCAACGATTTAATATATGCAACTTCTCCCAAAATTGCCGTCCGACATCTTTTCGTGCCGAAAAAAGAGGGGTGAACATTTCGTCTCTGTGACGTTTTAAAGGGATACTACACCACCTTCAAACTGCAAGTGTTGCTTAAATGAAAGTTCTTTGTCGCCTTACATGAGAAAGGGTATTAGTTTTCTTCTAATCGTTTTAGTTTGAGAGAAATTTGGCTTTGTTTATCGTATTTTTGTAAATTGAAGGCCGCCATTTTTGTTCTGATTGCGGGCGAATGCGGTCGCTCCCATTAATTTTTGACGTCATTGAGTTATAGAAACACTATGAAAAGAAATCCTTCACAATAGTGTGAATAGAAATCTCCACAATAGACTATAATCACGCTAATGTCATGCTATTGCAAAAGGTTTCTTTCTATAGTGTTTCTATCACTCAATGACGTCAAAAAATAATAGGATCGACCGCATTCGCTCGCAATCAAAACAAAATTGGCGCCCTTCAATTTACCAAAAATACGATAAACAAAGCCAAATTTCTCTAAAACTAAAAAAAATTAGAAGAAATCTGATACGCATTCTTATGTAAGGCGACAAAAAACATTTTTGTAAGCATCACTAGCTTGTTGGGGATGGAATGTCTCTTTAAACACCGTTATCTTGACTTTTACAAGTTTTTATTTATAAAAAAGCAACTTTCTTTTCAATGTTGATGTCATTAAGTGGAAGGAACAAAAGAGAAGCACGCAATGACGTCAAATTGAGAAGAAAGTCCCCGCTGTACATCAACTTTGAGCCTTTGAGGAAACTCTAAAATAGCCGGCGGCGTCTAGAAGAATGCGTGAAAAAATACGAGAATGAAAACGTTATTTCTCGAGCACAAAAGCAGATATCGTTAAACTATTAACATTTCTAAACCTTTTCCGTAAAGACCTTTTATTTAAAGTGCTTATAAACCCAAAATGGGTTTTTGGTGATTCGGATAGAGCATAAAAAGTTAGTTAAAAGTTCTGGATTAGTTTTTGCGTTAAACTTTTAGTTTCGGAGATATAACGGCTCAAACATGCAAATTGTGCCATTTTTTTGAAAAAAGTAGCGCCACCAAAATAACACACAGGGACCTGGATCCGAGGAACCCAACTTCAACAACAACTAGGCTTTTGTATAGGAGAAGTCAGCTAGTATCTTAATTTATTGAAAAATGCCCAAACGATGTGTCTTTACAATGTTACCTTGTCTACTCGAATTGTAATATATTTTTTATAAGTATTGAAACATAACACGTTCCTCGGATCCAGTTTCCCGGCCTGCGCTACTTTTTTTCACAAGACTTTGAGCCCTTATATCTCCGAAACTAAAAGTTTAACGCAAAAACTAATCCAGAACTTATTAACTAACTTTTTATGCTCTATCCGAATCACCAAAAACCCATTTTGGGTTTATAAGCACTTTAAAAGTATTTTTTTGGTACGGTTTCTCTTACTTTTCGCTGTTTGAATTTATTTGTTTTCTTTCTATCTTCAGCTTCTAGTCAATGCGATGTTGTACGGTGTTCTGCCTATCGTGTATCAACACGAAGGAACCACCCTGTGTGGCTTACTTGAACACTTCACTAGGGTCTTACAAGGACGAAAAGCCAGGTCTGTACCTTTGCCGTAAAACCTGTTTTGGTTTCCAATTTTTTAATTTTTTAATTTTTCCAATTTTTTAATTTTTTCAATTTTTTAATTTTTCCAATTTTTTCGTTGGGAAGTTTGACATCGTATTAAACTACCCTATGTTTTTTTGTTTGTTTAGGAGTGTTGCGTTTTACGTTACTGGGGAAAGTGGAAATATTAATCTTGTCAGAGGTGAGACCTTGAAATGAAATTGTATAGTGAAGGTTGAAGTGGTGAACTGAGCCGATTACGAAAATAGCCGATTATTTGGAGGCCGATTAATCAAAATAATAGTGCTGCGCAAAAAAAAAGCAATAGCGCTACGCACAAATGACGTCAAGATTTATGTTTGGCCGTATTTGTCATTACAAAATCATTAAACAACACCCAAATCAACACCCACATTACAAAATCATTAAACTGATCAACACTCAAAGTTCAATTTTGGCAAATTGTGATGCAAAAACAAAGTATTATCGCAGCTGCCTTTTGAAGTGATGTCGCTTGACCCAACGATCTTGTCAAAACAGGACATGTAGGTCTTGATGAGGTCCAGCGCTGCGACTCTTTTTTGGGTGAAGATGTTCTCCGTTTTGACTTCCTCAACGGACGATCCTGTGAGAACACGGCGCTTGCAAACGATTTTTAACGTAACACTTGTTAGTTGTTATATACGGATATGTGGCAACATGTCACACGAAAAATCATCCAGTTTGATAAAGATGTTGCGGATTAAAAATCGTCACCTTTATGATTGGGACGAGCTGGACAGTTGGATTTCATTGTGAAATAAAGACTATTGTGTTCACGCTTGTGAAGTTACGGACTCACGGCACTTCGTTCGCGAAAAAGTTGATGCACCGTCGCACCGATTATTTTGCCGATTATTACGCAATAATCGGCCGATTACCAATTATTTTAAATTGGCCGATTAATCGGCTTTATCGATTAGTTTTCGATTAATCAGCTCATCTCTACAGTAATAACGTATTAATGTCTTGATAAAGTGTCGTAGTTTCGCAATTAAAGCTACAATTGATGTACTATATGTCATTTTAAAGATCTTGAATTGAATTGAATTAAGTATATATTTTATCCGTTATGACAAATAAATTAAAGCGTAGATGCTGAGATTTTTTAACGCAAAATCAGTCCGTCTGCCGTCTAGTTTTAAGGTTAGTATTATGATTTGTTTTGCAGTTAGCATTAAAGTGCTTATAAACCCAAAACGGGTTTTCGGTGATTCGGATAGAGCATAAAAAGTTAGTTAATAAGTTCTAGATTAGTTTTTGCGTTAAACTTTTAGTTTCGGAGATATAAGGGCTCAAAGTCACAATTTGTGAAAAAAAGTAGCGCAGGCCGGGAGACTGGATCCGAGGAACGTGTTATGTTTCAACACTTATAAAAATATATTACAATTCGAGTAGACAAGGTAACATCGTAAAGACACATCGTTTGGGCATTTTTCAATAAAAACTCTTCTCCTATACAAAAGCCTAGTTGTTGTTGAAGATGGGTTCCTCGGATCCAGGTCCCTGTGTGTTATTTTGGTGGCGCTACTTTTTTCAAAAAAATGGCACAATTTGCATGTTTGAGACGTTATATCTCCGAAACTAAAAGTTTAACGCAAAAACTAATCCAGAGCTTATTAACTAACTTTTTATGCTCTATCCGAATCACCAAAAACCCATTTTGGGTTTATAAGCATTTTAAGTGAGCCTGCAAACCTAGATTATTCAATATCTGGACCAATCACAATCAGATATTCTGGAATGGATTCCTTTCTTTAGCCGCACATCATGATAACCTTGTTTGTACAACTTTGGAAGTAATTGATTGATTATAATTTTGCAAAAGACGCCTGTACATGCACGTGTCATATATGCATGCATAGGCTGGAAGTGCCAATCTTGGAATCTACTTTTATGACCTGTTTAGGTAGCAGTGTCTCTCTGCCGGCATTAGAAACATCCGAAATGCAAAAGTTCTGGCAGGCTCTTTGCATGGAGATTTTATCGGAAGATGAAGGCGGACACGTTGATATTTTTTACCCTCTTGGTGGAACAGGTAAGAGTCACAGTGCTTTCTTAAGCACGAACCAAGCAAATAAGTAGAGGTATAGATAAGTAGCTCAGTAAGTGGTTCTTTGATGAAAACTAAGCTTTCAATTTTATTAAATAATGTTAAAGACATCATGCTAATTAGTAAAGTGATTTTGATTTTGAAATTCGTTGAAATGATGCTTGCATCTAATGTGTACAGTCCACTATTCATAATGGAGAGTTTGGGAGGAATGAGACGAAACTGCTTCTGACGTCAATTACGTCAGATAATTACGTCAAATAACGCTTTTGATTATGATTAATGCGATTCTCATGAGTTACTGACGTCATTTAGGTTTCCGTAGCCTGATCGAGACCGGCAATTCGATCAATCACAGGCACAGCGCGTCAACCATGGACCACTTCTTAATATTCGTCCATCTCTGTATTTTAATTTTATCGTAAAATGTGATATTGTATTTTTCTAGACACAGGAATGGAGCTTTTAGCCCAACTTCAAATATTAACTAAACTGCCATTCTCATCGCCTACTGGAACCGTCTCTTCTATCTTTAAAGGTAAAACCACTAGAGATTAATCACTGTTTATCGTACTGGCTGATATAGAAATCTCAGTAAACCATGCATCCGGGAATCACCTTACAAACTTGATATCAAACTTGATATCAATTCGTGTGCGCAAGAAGTTTAGCCAATCAAGACCATCAGAATGATATGACGAATGCGAGTTTCTGACGTCATCTTGCGCCATTCTGCGTGATGTGTGCGAATTACTGACACCACCAAAACCTACCATTTCTCAATAAAAGATCGACATCTTTAAGTATTTTGTCTGGTGACTTAGGCTGAAATTTTGCATAATGTATTCCTATTACTAAAATATGCCTCCACACCAAAAATAAAATAATTCTGTAATGCCAAAGAAGACGATATTTTTTGTTCATGAAAAAAATGACATTACAATTTTTTATAATCTGCCTATTGATCGCCCATGCTTGAAGTGTAAAGACGTAATTTAAAAAAATGGGGGCACCATGTTTATTTTCCAAAAACGTGAAGCAATATGCCATTTTGAATGGACTTTGTTACGTGTGTGTAGCCATAGCAAAGGTAGAAATTCAAAAGTTAGAAATATCAATTTATCCATACAACCCAGTGTCTGCCGAATGAAAGCTTAAATATACAAAATCTGAGAGTATTAAACTGCCATGCGCCTAAATTTAGTGAACTGTTTCTCAAATATTAGATCATTGATGTTCCACAAGGACCTCCGCATTTCGCCACAAATATTGCAATGTGTAGTGATTAAGATTAATTAATTAGTTATTTGCTAAGGTTATATTATTTCGATTTGGCAAAAGTGTCGCTTGATCATGGAAAATTTATAACTTCGCGAGGCTTGCTCTTTCGAGTAAATGTTGTTCGAATTAGATGTTATGGTGTTCAAACATTGAATTTTGACATTATAAACGCGCCATATGATTACCGTATGTTATTTTAATATTACAAGACTATAATAATGATCGCCTTGATATGTAGTGCAGATTATACAGTCTATTTATTTGATCCTCTATATGCTATAGAAATTTCTAGCATCATTCTGCTGGCATGCCTGATCCTGAACACTGCTCCAAGCTCGTACTACTCCAGAGGCAGCATTTCACTTCTGATAAGAACTCCTAGTATAAGTATAGTACATGTGGCAGGGTGGCCGCAAGTCGCAACAGCAATCGCCAATTACTGCGGTTCCGAAAAAGGAATTAATAAATTAGGTCCGCGCGTGGAGCGGGACGCCCTGTCGTGTGAGCTCTAGAGTAATTTTATCAAGAGCTCAAAAGACAAAGGAATCCCGCTCCGCGCGCAAAATTCCAAAAATTGTTAGCTACAGCAACAGGTCGCACTCGTGAGACTACGCGCTGTGTTGCATCTGGTGCAGATGGATTTGCATGTCCTTGGTTCTTCTGGATCGTATAGCTGATCTACTGCTGTTTGGTAGTAAAGTTGGAGCTCATGGCTCTTGAACTTTTCAAGCGTGAGACCCTTCCTACACATTCTTGTAAAGAAAGTGCGTTCGAAGGTGACTGTTCTATATTTGTGAGGACGGAAATGTAGCAAATCTGCGTTCGAGTTGTTTCAAATAGAGCTTTCACTGACATTTCTTTCACCAAACCTTTCATCTGCATATGAACAAAGTGAAGATGTGCAGCATTCATCCTCTGAATTTGATTTACTTTCGATTATCTAGTTGACGATGACTGGCTTCCTATACCTGAGGATGCAACTCCATCCAAAATATACTTCAACGAAACGAAGCTGACCGCTTGGGCCAGGGCTGGAGAATACATCGAGGTAGATTGTAACATTTAGTTCCTGATGTCATTTCGGTCTCCGTAACCGAGACCGGCAAGCTGACCAATCACAGCGTGCGTAGAGTAAAATGATTTTCTATTGTTCTCTGGAGGTATATAACCAGGTCAATTCCTGTTTACATGACAGGATTGTCTTTGGTCAAAATTAGTGCTGTGATTTGCAAAAAATGCAACTTCAAGGCCTTCCGGCTGGAATTGAACCCGCGACCCTGCGAGACTAGTGCAGTGCTCTGACCACTGAGCTACGGAAGCCGTTATATACATATATAATATATATAAATATAATATATATGTATATATATATATCGAGGAAGTCCTGCGAGAGGCTTCGCTCTAAATATGTATATAAAGATGTATAAATATGTATATGATGTTTGACTGTTCTGACCGTGTCTCAATAGCTAAGACAAACTGGGGAAAACATAAATTAATTTACCACGCTCTGAACGATTATAATAATTTAAATTCAGACCTTTCTAATACTAAGTCACTCTCACTGTTCAAACTTTAATTAGGTAAATTATCCTCTTAATTACTAATATGTAATCATATATCTTATTATCTTTTATTCACTTATTTCATTTATGTCACACAGGCTCCCTGTTTAAATATTATTATTGTTATTATTATTAATAGCTCAGTGGTTAGAGCGCCGATGCGTTGATTCGGAGACCTCGGGTTCGATTCGCGGTTGGGACAGTCAAATTTTCATATACATATATTTGACCATTAATAAATCCTCCGATTACAGGTTGTGACGATAAACTTTTTCCTACAATAAATAACAACAAAAAATTTTAAAAGCCGAAAAAGTATACAAATATGTTTTATTGTTTTAGAATGGCACTACGATGGAAAATCGTCTACCTTATTTAGATTTTATTTAGAAGAACTTTTGAAATGAAGAAGAATAGTGTTCTCGCTTAGTCAAAATATCATTTTGTTCCAAAGATATTCATGTTTTCCCAATATGCAAATGTCGTAATGATGTCATTTACTAATACGAACTCAATAAAATTCTGAGCAATTTCTGTACACAGTGTACCGTGTAGTATTCGTATAAAGCATATATACATGTGAATAATTTCTATACAATCTACCAATTATTTCCGGAGATATTCGTCGTGATGACGTCATTATATGTATCTCATTTGTATGTTTCAAAGACCTGAATATCTCTGGAATAAGATGAGATATTGACTAAGAGAGAACGATATGTGTTTTCGTTTCAAAAGTACTTCTAAGTAAACTCAAAATTTAGATAGGCGATTATTTCGTCGTAGTGCCAATTTAAAGTGCCCATAACCTCAAAATCTTTTATTGTCTTGTTTGGAAGAACTTTTAAAATGATAAAGTAACTTCTTTTGAAGATTTTCGGTTCTTCGCTTTCTTTTGGAGATATATCAGTTTGTTTGATATGCAAATGTCTGGAATTTCGTCACACATGCATGCATAATGACTTATTGGAGAAATGTGTATATGTCTTTCATTCTCGAACGAAATCCTTTAAAATCAAGAAGTTTGGTGTTGTGGGTTATATACACGTGTTATTCACACTTTAGTGTTTTTATTTCATGAACGCAAAGATATATAACATTCTCTAATAACTCATTATGCATGTGTGACGAAATTCCAGATATTTGCATATCAAACAAACTGATATATCTCAAAAAGAAAGCAAAGAAGTGAAAATCTTCAAAAGAAGTTACTTTACCATTTTAAAAGTTCTTCCAAATATTTTGAGGTTAGGGGCACTTTAACTAAATCATGAATGAGCCACAATCAGAGGATGAACACTCAGAAAATGTGATTTTTCTATTCGCATGCTGCATTCCAAAAAATGGCGCCTAAAAAAAATCCATTTATGTAGACCTCGCACTCTATAATAATTCTTGAATCCTCAGCTTTGAATAGCCGACTCTGGTTAAGTAATAAACAGAAATACAGTTTCAGAGTTGCGTCAAAAGGACGTAACTTTTGGCAGCATTTATGTTTATTTATTTATTTTTGTTTGCTTGTTGACAGGAAACGATGGATGAGATTCGCGGTGATATTTACGGCCATTTTGAGTATGGACTGCATGGGTTAGCCACAAAGGTTATTGGTAAGCATATCATATAGTGAAATGACAAGATATGGAGTCGATCACGCAAGATAAGGTTGCCTATTTATCCGAGCAAGAAGATCTTGTTTTAAGCGCTCGACTATTCAGTTTATCATACTTAGGTGAACGGAAAACCCAACTGATAGAGATTCCGAGGGCCTACGATTTTAGGTCGTTTTTATCCGAGAAGACCCGAAAGTCTTACCATTTGCTGGTGTTGTTGCAAAGGCAGCACCTTCTCCTCGATTATTTTAAGACCCTGAGTGGTGGTCCAACCAAGGATAAAACCCGGATTTCCTAGCCCATAAGCCCGTTTTCCACTTCACCATTTTCCTCGCGGCAAGAGAAACATTTTTCCGATGACATAATTTTTTCCGTTTTCATTGGTTGACAACTGAAAAAATGTCATTGTGGAAATATCTCGCTAGCGGCGAGCGAAATAGTGAAGTGGAAAATGTGCTATCATAGCCGTACACAAGATTATTTTGTCAGGGGCAGTAAGACAAACCCTGTGAAGTTTGTGTTTGCATGGTAGCCACGAAGCACTCTATACGGGGTTACCCCAGTTCCAGGAGTGCATTTCCGACGATTTCTGCGATGAACATTCTGAAAAAATATATCTGTAAGGTCTGGTAATATTTAGACATTTTTCAAGATAAACAAGCCATTAACAAAATTAAGTTTGTGTCGCTGCACCAAATACATGTGAGGTGATTGTTTATTTTCAACAAGACAGAATGCCATGTGTCTGGTATGTTCTCTATACTGTAAGTTTATAATGTCAAAACATGTTTTTTTAAAGACGCTTGACGGAATCTTTTTGTACTAGGCTCCATAATCAGGAGTTTGGTATGCAATGTTGCACGTGCTGCTGCCGCTATGTACGGTCCTGTGTGCTATAAACATATGTGGTTACCACTAGACCACAACAGCCAGTATCATTAGTCATTGGTGATAGCTCTCCGCTGTCCAGTTATATATAGGTCAGTGAGTGGTTGCAAACTCTCTATTTAAATTTGTATTTATTTTCATTTGACAAAGGTGAGATAATGTTTAAAGCGTTTGGTTTATTGGAGATGAGCGAAATACAAGATATTGGCAGAGTTTTGGTTAAGGCTCTTGTTTTAATGACACAACAAAAACAGGCTGATAAGGTGAGAGTACCTAAATTATATATCAATAATATTTTTAAGAAATGCTTTGACGTGTTTACGTCGCCTGATACCATAGAGAGAATTGAAAAGTGGTTGCGTGAGTTTGCAACAGGTTGGCATTATAAAATAACATTTTGAAAAGGTATCTCCTGATTGGTTAAAAACCATGTTTCTATTTAAAGAGAACTGTACCCAAAAAATAAATTACTTTTAAATAAAAGGCCTTTAAAGTGCCACAACGATCAAATTTTTACCTATCGATATTTTTTCGTATTTATAAAGCAGAGCTTCTAAATATTACTCGGTCGAAACCGTTTTGCGATTCGACGATGGCAAGTATTATTTTTCTTACTCGGAATCTGGAGTTGTTATGTCCGCCATTAATCGTTCTTGTTCTTGACCAGCGTAACGAAGTGACGACAGATTCTCAACGCGAAGACTCCACATGGCTAATTCTTCAAGTAAATCAAGGTCGTTTTTTCAAATTCGTCGTCTGAAAGGCTGAACAGGCTGAATCTACTTCTCGAAAAAAACAAGAAAACAAGTAACCTCGACTGAAATTCAGGCGTAGCATTGAGAATCTGACGTCACAAACAATATTACCTTTTGAAATTGCGGGCTCACTTGGAACACGTTTTTAGTAATTGTGACTGGCCTAAATAATAGTGATTTCAGAGCTCAAAATACTTACTTCAAAATACCATTTTTAGTTTATTTTTACATCGATGATCACTTTCGACCCTGAAATACTATTCTATGCTAAAGAAAATCTAAAAGACGGGGGTGAATTTTCATCGTAGTGGCACTTTAAGTATAGAGTTTAGAAATGTTAATAGTTTTACGGCATCTGCTCATGTACTCGAGAAATAACGTTTTCATTCTCGTATTTTATGCTTCTGGACGCCCCCATTTTAGAGTTTGCTCGACGGCTCAGACTCGAGGTCCAGCGGGGGTTTCTTTTCAATTTGACGTCACGTGAGTGCAAGGAACAAAAGACAAGCACTCAAATGACGTCAAAATTGAAAAGAAAACCACCGCTGTACATTAATCTTGAGCCGTCGAACAAACTCGAAAATGGCGGCGTCCAGAAGCATAACATACGAGAATGAAAACGTTATTTCTCGAGTACAAGAGCAGATATCGTAAAACTATTAACATTTCTAAACATTATACTTAAAGGCCTTTTATTTAAAAGTAATTAATTTTTTTGGGTGCAGTTCCCATTTAACCAATTTTATCTGACTGCCCCAATCGGGAGTCGAACCCAAGGCCTCTGGCTTAAGACACGGTCATGACATTCAGACAATTTTTGGATGCCGTTCTTTTCCCCAATCTCTACCGGGAGACATCACATCTTCATTTCACGTAGAGCTGAGCCTCTACATATAAGGAAGCGCAAATAGATTGCCAAAACGAGTTGCTCTAACCCTAACTACTGTTCGTTACGTCACTCACTGTTCGTTACGTCACTCACTGTTCGTTACGTCACTCACTGTTCGTTACGTCACTCACTGTTCGTTACGTCACTCACTGTAAGCCATTTTACTACACTGTCATGGCCTTATCACGTGTGCAAGCAGGTAACATTCAGCAATGTTACCCTCTGGCTTAAAGGACATTGGCAACAAAAATCAAGTTTGTCTAATATGAAAGAACTCGTAAAATGATAGAGTAACACCTTTTACAACTTTTCCGTATTTTACTTCGTTTTTGAAATATTTCAGTTTGTTTGATATGTAAATGAGATGGTCTCTGACGTCAGGTGCTGTGTGGAGAATTTTCACTCATTAAAATATTAGTTACATCTTCAAGTTTGTTCCACAAATTTACTTGAAAATGTCCGTATAATAACACCTCGTGATAATGAACGTTGTAAACTTAGCAATCACTGAGATATAAGACATTTTTTTAATTTTTACATATCAAACAAACTGAAATTTTCAAAAACGAAGTAAAATACCGAAACGTTGTAAAAGGGGTTACTCTATAATTTTACGAGTTCTTTCATATGTTTCCAATGTCCTTTAACCAAAGCTGACCCACTTTGCCGGGCAAGAAGTTCCAATAAAAATATTAACAGGGCGAGTAATCGCTGGTGGGACACTTTAACTATTGAGCTATGTGCTTCGATGTGCGACATTTGAACTCTCATATGATACGCAGATTTGTTATTGTGAATGTTATATTCAAGACATTGTAAAAATGATCTGCATGCACATAGCAGTTTATCAAATAACCTTCGTTGTGCCATAGGAGTCCGTGTAGCTCACTGGTCAAGGAATCTTAACGGTGATAAAAAGGTTATGGGTCTGGGGAAATCTGCGAAATGTTTTAGCTCAGCCCTCTCATTTTATGAACGCAAGGATGGTGGTGCCATCAGTTTTTTCTAGGTTCTTTATTTTACATCTTGGTGTTGTAGATGAACCCGACAACCTCCCTTATCAACTGTCTTCAGCAATGTCAAAAAGATCGAACTACGAGGAAAAAACGAGCCAAGGTAATCAACCATGCTGAAACACATGGCGACTTGTACAATTCTTTGGGCGCA
Organism: Chrysogorgia sp. JL179-B06; assembly: GCA_035772405.1. Classification (NCBI taxonomy): domain Eukaryota; kingdom Metazoa; phylum Cnidaria; class Anthozoa; order Scleralcyonacea; family Chrysogorgiidae; genus Chrysogorgia; species Chrysogorgia sp. JL179-B06. The sequence goes on along the minus strand of JAYKKM010000349.1, from coordinate 785,215 downwards.
GCAAACATTTTACCTTGATAAGAAGATTGACCAAGGACGTCACAAGTTGTACCCGCCATTATGATGAATCTGAAAATGAAGCATATCTTCAAAACTATTGAATAAAATTGCTTGAAACTTTGCACAAGTATACAGTTCACTAAACTCAATATCCCCATGTCAATATTATTGTTGCCACAGGATTAGTTCCCAGACTTCTTTCTTTCTGAAGCAAAAAATTATATTTTCTAGTATGCCCCACAAAGATTAGGATTTGAAGTTGCTCTGTTTTGTTGGCACTTCACTAGTATGCAGCCAGAAATTGTTTTATAAATGGCAGAAAATAAAGAAGTTTTGTAAAGGATGAACAGAGCCTTGGAACTAATTTGTTACTATGGCAATGATAAAGTTGACATGGTGATATTCAATTTAGTTAACTGTATACTTGTGCAAATTTTCTAGCAATTTTATTTAATAGTTTTGAAGATATGCTTCATTTTCAGATTGGTCATAATGGCGGGTACACCTTGTGACGTCATAGGTCATATTACACAACCTTGAATAACTCGAGAACGAGATGAGATATGCAAAAACTGTAAAAAGCCATTCTTTATCGTTTTAGGAGTTCTTTCAAATAAATCAATAAAAAAGTCATCTCAATTTTCGTTTCAATGCCCTTTAATTGCATGCACTCGCTATCATATGATTACCTATATAAACTGCATGGAAACAATTTTAATTCCCCTTAAAATCCAATTAAAAAGTCCAATTAAACGAGGCTGTGTTTGTTCATAAAATAATTCATTACTTCGCAATTTATATCTTGAACCATTTGTTTTTATCAAGAGAGCACCACTGGAGGAAAAGGAATCGCCTGATGCGAAGAACAATGAAGTAGAAGAGGATTCAGATGAAAACGAGGACAGTTGGGAAACTGATGATCAATCCATGGTAATATGGAACTTTCTATCTATATACAGAAATAGGATTAGTGCATTAGAGACTTTAAACAAGTAGCCATCGCTTATAGTCAGGTAGATAAAGGTCATGATCTATACAGAGCGGACAAAAGCACCAAAATTTGCATGAATGTTGCTTAGGACATAACAATCAAAATTAGGACCGGTGCCCAGGTTGATCTTGTCTCGGACTCATTTTATTGGACTGTCAATTTTGTAAAAAAGGGCTGTGGTGGACTCCCTTTGGTGAATATTCTTACAATTTCGATTTTAGCCTACATTCCTTGGAAATTTACATCTTGTCATTACGAAAACCTAGAACTATATGTTTTCATCATTACTAGTGAAAAACTTACTTGACACATTAAATAAAGCCCAGTTTTTAAAAGATATTCTTTAGACTGGTGCCCAGTCTTCACTCGGACTTCCAAGATGGCGGCCCTCTGGTGTCACTACATGAACAGTATTAAGTACACAGGGAAACAGGGGTGCCAGAACCACGGGGGCAGCAGGGCAACTGCCCCCGCTGCCCTTTGCTTACGGGGGCAGCCGTGTACCCTTTGCTATATTGTAATGCGATATATTATACTTCCTTTTGAATTTATTTATCACTCTATGTTAAAATTTATACTGCCCATATTCGGAAAGCAAAAACATTTAAATTTTGCGACCGAGATGCGTAATGAAAAGGAAGGAGCCCGAACTAATCGTTGCTAGTAATCGTAGTCGACGATTGACGAAGTATAGGTTGTGTTATTTGGTTGCGAACCATTTCGATTGCTCATACTATAGACATGTCTAAAAATCTACAATGTTACTCGAGACTGGAATTTTTGGAAGGAAGTTTTTTTAATTATTTAATAAACTTGTAAGAACAGACACTTCCCGAATGTGTTACATATATCACGTAGCATTAATTAATAAACGTTATAATTTATAATTTATTGATAAACGTTTACTGTGAGTCTGCCAGTCAGTGTGCATCTTACAGTAATATGATATTAAATTAATAAAAATCGCTAGACGGCTTCTCCCACTGAGGGGGATGGCGTTGGTGTGCTTCATAACTTTTCCACAACATTGCCACGCAGTTAGAAGACTTCCATCTGTTGGCAAAAATCTCAGGTGGTGATTTGATTGCCATTGAGGCGAAATATCACATGAAGTCCTTAAAAAGAAGAAACAAAAGTGCAGAGTTCTTGGAAGCTGAAGAGCATGATAAACTTAACGAATCAAGGGCATTTATTGAGTTGGTCGACTTCATCGAGAATTCTGTTGAAAACGGAACCCTGTTCTTTGTACTTTCAGAGCTGCACACATTGTATGAAAATCGTTTAAAGGATTTTGGAGTCGCAAAGTCAATCGATTTAGGCTTAAGAATCAGATATTTAAGTACAAGAACAAAACGATGGAAGAAAAACTGTGTTGATCTTCAACAATGGATTAAAGAATATCCTAAAAGAAGCTGTAAAAGAGCGAGACTTCTCAGATGATATTGCCATTTTGGCCAAAGCTGCAAAGATAATAAGAAGAGATATGTTCTCTATTCAATCCAATTCTAAGGCAATCTGTGATAACTTGTGGTCCAGACAATCCGATGCCTAACTGCAATCACGAGGAAGCAGATACACGAATTGTTGTTCACCTGCTTGATGCCTTGCACACTGATGGTGCAGTCACAGCTCTTGTGAGGACTGTCGACACAGACGTTGTGCTAATACTCGTGGGAAAGTTTTATAACCTGAAAGCGGAGAACGATAATCTGGATATTTGGGTTGCATTCGGTATGCGAAGAAACTTTAACTTCATCAGCATCAACAAGATATGTACTTCCTTTGGTGAGCAGAGGTCATGTTCCCTCCCTGTCTTCCATGCTTTCAGTTTCTGCGACACAACGTCTGTATTCAATCAAATGGTCTGCTGACACCTTCATTAGAGTTCCTATACCCATCCATTCCAACAGCTAGCGACTAATTCGACACACTTCCGAAATCTGGACCGAATGACTATCATAATGTATGATAAGTCAAGCCCCTTAGCCTCCATCAACGAGACGAGAATGGATCTGTTTTGCAAACACAAAAGAGCAATCGAAAAGCTCCCTCCCACTCCGATAAATCAAAGAGAGGAAAAACAGAATTTATTAAATAAAAAATAAGATAGATAACTGGGAAAGGAACGATTAATGCCAATGTCTGTAATGTCTTTAGAATTCTCTACTGAACAAGGTTGAAAGGGCCATCTTCCAAGCAGGTGTAAGTAACATGAGCAACCAGGATATTCCTTCCCCCGCGGGATTTGGCTGGCGCAAGACTGGTGACGTGTGGAAACCAGTGTGGATGACCATTCCTGAAGTGTCAAAGGCTTGCCAGGAGTTGGTCAAATGTCCATGCAAGCGGCCGTGTACCCGATGTAAATGTGTGAAGGCGAACCTGGATTACACACCACTCTGCCAGTGTGAATGCAATGAGAGAAGCGCTGATCAAGTCTAGATTGTTCTTATGCCAAACTCTCGCTCAACCCAGACAATGGTGAATCGTAATGCATGTATCAATGTTAAGCCCAAGGGTTACGGGGACCTTGGCAGGTGTGGAGTATTTCAACTCTTTAATTCCTCCTCATTGTCAGGAATTACGAACTCTGATCACAAGGGCTTGCTTTTTTAAACGCTCATTTCTAAACATTAGAGAATATCTTTACCAATAAATATTTGTGCCAAGGATAACTTTTTGCCAGACATTAAATCCGGATTTAAATATTATCCATTTTGGGTATTTGATTTTTTATCAAAACTTTGGTCCAAAAAGTCCAACATATGCCCAACATATGCGCCCTCCCCCCTTAACATTGATACATGCAGCAAACAGAGCTCGAAACTAGAAGAGCTTTCAAGCTGCATCCTGGAAAGATGTCTTGTGCTTTATGAACTGCATCTACCTCAAGCATTATCTTAGAAACTTATTACAATAAGCAATTAAAGCTGCGCAACCTCTTTTGCTTCAATACTCGTAGTTTTGATGTGGCCTGGTAGTCAATAGGTACTGGGATCATTTTTTCAATATCTGGCTTGGTAACCAGGCAATCCCGATTTTGACTGTTTTACAGTTTTTATCCGTACAAGCGAACGAAAAAAGATTTTCATGGGCACCGGTCCTAAAGTTGTTTGGTATACCCTAAGGAAGCTGTATGCCAAATTTGGTGCTTTTCTCCACTCTGTATAGATCCTATCAATATTTTGCACTTAGCCACCTGACTATTAAAGGGATACTCCAGCCAAAATACAAATGTAGTTCATATGAAAGATCTTACTGACTTTAGTTTATTTCCAAAGTTTCAGCATGCCTATCAATTTAGTTAAGAAGATATGGCTAGTTGAAGTTAAAAATTTGAGGATTTTGACGCCATATTGGTTTTGAAAATATGGCGTCATTCAGTGATTCTTTATCGGCAGTGGAGTTGTTTTGATAATAATAATAAAAAAGACGTATTATGAGCATTTACAATTAGTCTCAATGCTCTTACAACAATATATTCTTAATATTACTTATAGAGGTCAACCGATGATCGGATCCCCATCGGGTTTGTCCGATATTTTGCAACATCGGCAATACATCGGACCGGTAAAATATCATTACCGTAGTCGATGTTTTTTTGCTGATATTAAGTTTCTAAATTTGGGCATTTATAAGCGTTTTTCTGCTAAAGCTAAAAGATGTAGAACACTAGATGACTAGGTTCCATCTCCTGCTGGGAATTTTGTGAACCTGTTTATTTCGAAAGATAAGTGGCGAGTGACGAAAGTCAGACCGGAAATTTCTGAGAGCGAATTGTGAAAATGCAACATTTTTGGTGCCAGTTCGATGGAATTAATTGGCCTCATGCATTACTAGTCAGTATCTTATTCTTTCCTAGAAATACTGTTAATATAATAGTTTAATGTATATATAGCGACTAATCTGGGCTTCCACTGAACGGCCCCATGCAGTAATCTCTAAAAACATCGGATCGGACATCGGCCGATGTTGTAAAAGAAATATCGGCCATCGGATCGGCAAGCAAAACCCATTTCGGTTGACCTCTAATTACTTATAAAACTAATTACAGTTTCATTATAAGATAAAGCCTACTATATATATATATTACCACTATAAACAAAAAACTATTAATTTTAAAAAAGAAAAGTCTTAAGTGCTGACTTAAAACTACTTAAAATATCAATGCTTCTAATTTCCTGTGGTAATGAATTCCACAGTTTTGGTGCGGCAACCGAGAATGTTCTGTCTCCATGAGTCACCGTTTTGGATTTTGGCTCAAGTAGCAGATTTCGGTTAGATGATCTTAAAGCACGAGTAGATTTATATTTAGTTAGTAAATCAGTAATATAAACAGGTGCCTGGCCATGTAAAGCCTTGAAAGTAATTATTAGTATCTTAGAAACAATCCTTGATCTCACTAGCAACAAGTGAAGATTACGAAGCACAGGGGAACATATCTATGTTCTGATTTTTTAACCCTTGCAACAAGTCTAGCAGCTGTACTTTGAATTCGATTCGTTTTGATGGCGATCACTCACTGATAGCTGTCGTGAATGCTCTTTGGACGAAAATTAGTCGAAATAAACTATTTAGTTCCTCATGCAGGAAAGTAAAGGAGCTTCTTAGGCATAATACGAGATAGAATCACTCAGTGACATCATATTTGAGAAACAAATATGACTAGAGACCGTTTAAACGAGTCATTTCTTTGGATTAGCTAGTGTTCAAATTCAAAATATTCACATTATATTCCAGATTCAAAAGTATCCGAATTCAAAATTCATCCTTATGTAAACGGTTACGAAAATACTCACAGGTTCACTGCTATAATCAGGTTACTTTTACTCTCGTGTTAAAGTGCCCCTAACCTCAACATTTTTTATTGTCTTGTTTGGAAGAACTTTTAAAATGATAAAGTAATTTCTTTTGAAGATTTTCACTTCTTCGCTTTCTTTTTGAGATATATCAGTTTGTTTGATATGCAAATATCTGGAATTTCGTCACACATGCATAATGAGTTATCAGAGAATGTTATATATCTTTGCGTTCATCAAATAAAAACATTAAAGTGTGAATAACACGTGTGCGTTTCTCCCACAACACCAAACTTCTTGATTTTAAAGGATTTCGTTCGAGAATGAAAGAGATACACACATTTCTCCAATAGGTCATTATGCATGTGTGACGAAATTCCATACATTTGCATATCAAACAAACTGATATATCTAAAAAAGAAAGCAAAGAAACGAAAATCTTTAAAAGAAGTTACTTTATCATTTTAAAAGTTCTTCCAAACAAGACAATAAAACATTTTTAGGTTATGGGCACTTTAACGAGGTCTAAGTAATCATTGAATTCATTCAGTTTTAGTTGTCGCTAGACACACTGTTTTTTTGTCTGTTTTCCAGAATACTAATCTTGCTGAAAGATTATCATTGGGTGAACGTCGCTCTGTTGTGGCTCATGAAATATTGAGCTCTGAAAGAGACTACTGTAACACGCTGACTATTGTACAAGACGTATTTAGAAAGCCTTTGGATGCTTCTATAAAGTCTAACAGGTACACCTCTTTGTAGTTGCGCCGCCAAATTCCACTTCGCGTAAGGAACCCGTTCATTATTTATGGTCGGGGGCCGAAGAGAAATACATTTGGTGTTGAAAAAAATATTTACCCAGCCAAATTAAAATCGGAAATTTAACCGTCCCAACCATTTCTGGGTAAAGAAAATCTTTTACCCAACCCAAGAAGAAAAAAATTAGATAAAGCCCAATCGGTAGCATCTTTGATGGTCGGTAGCATCTTTGATGGTCGGTAGCATCTTTCATGGTCGGTAGCATCTTTCATGGTCGGTAGCATCTTGGGACTTTTTACGCGCGACTATTTTTTGGATAATATTCTAAACCAAACCCTAAAACTAAAACTAACCCTAACCTTAAAACCGTGCTTAACCCTAACCTTTTTAGAGTTTTTTGTATATTTATTCAACACTGCCACGCACGAAAACACTTTTACATCACTCATTATTTGGATCATTATATCTTTGACTTGTAGACCAGTAATTGGAGCCGCTAATATACGAATGATTTTCAACGACAGTGAAACGTTATTAACACTAAGCAAGTAAGTTAAACAGTGTCACAGTATACAGCTCATGATTAATAAAAAGGTATGTACAGTGTGTATAAAAAAACACTGAACCGGCATAAAATTAATTAACATTCCTTTCAAACAACTTACGTAGTAGTTAAAACATGAGCGGCCGATGTTTATGGGCAGTTACAATGGCGAGCCGCATGCGAGCCGTTGTAACTGCCCATAAACATCGACCACGAATGTTTTAACGAACTTGCAAAATGAGTAGAATATATAATACATACTTTTTTTGGAAGTTGTAGAAACGGTACAAACAAATTATTTTAACTCCGAAAAAGCTCAATTTGAGCAAGTTAACTTTGATAAAACATTGATGTTTTATTAATCAGCAAGTTATAACTTTATTAAAACAGTGATGTTTTATTAATCAATGTTTTATCCTGGGTTAAAGTGCTGATTAAATCATGAATTATTAATGAATTTTACAGAGTATTGTAGTAGTTTGAAAGCCCTAGACACCCCTGAGCCAATTGATTAATTTTATGCTGGTTCCGTTTATACACACTGTATATCATGGGTCTTGATATTCAACACAAGATTCGTTTGTTTTCAATTAGAGAACTGACCAATGATCTCTCACGTCGTTTGCAGGAATGGGATTCACATCAGGTTTGTTGTGCTTCCATTGAAAAATATTGTGTGCGTGTTACTGATCTCGAAAGAAGACTGGATCGAGCAACTATTGTTCAGAAAATGAAGCCGGAAGTCCGCCATTATTAAGGGACCAACTGAGGATCCTATGAGGTTTTTTGTTGGATTATGTGCTCTTACCGTCGACAAAATAAAATAATTTTACTATAAAGAGGACCAGAAGACATTTTTCAAATTACTGGGTAAAACGATTCATGGCCTACCTACAGATTTACTGCGACTTTGGTCCCTTAGCAATGGCCGCCGTTGGCTCTAATTATCCAGTGAGAGAAGCCTAATATGAGACGTCAAATTAGGTTCAAGATTTTATGCATTTAATGTTAACAAAGAAACTATATTGGCCAGACACTAAACTTATTTTGCTAGCGTCACAGTTTGATTTGCTTGCAAACTCGGAGTTTCTAATGATCTCTCGTCAATTTACATTATGCAAATATGCAGGCTTCAAAATCAGCTCATCAGATACAATAGAAAGCTCAATCCAGTCATATTTTTGAGATCAGTAGTGTGTGTGTGTGTGTGTGTGTGGGAGGGGAGGGGAGGGGGGGTGGGGGGTGGGGTGGGTTAATGGCTCTTCAAACTTCTTTAACGAACATTGGCATCAATAAATATGTACCTTTTATATCAAAGTATGTGACTTAAATAGCAGGATTATAATACTTTAAGATTGTAAAATGCTCGTAATATGCATTATGTATTAGGGTTTCCTCTGCCAAATGACCTGTGGCGTCATGTGCTGGGTAAAGTGGTCAATGTTGGCGGAAATGCAAAGAATGTAAGCTTCTTCTTTACGTTAATTTCGTAATCGCTAGTACAACAAAAACTGGGCAATACATGGCTCCACGAAGGTAGCACAACAGTACGAAATACAACACTTACCAGCACATGAAGCACTGATCTCTAAATAAAGACTGGATTGAGCTTTCTATTGTATCTGATGAGCTAATTTTGAAGCTTGCATGTTTACATAATGTCATTAGAAGCTCCGAGTTTGTAAGCAAATCAAACTGACGCTCGCGAAATAGGTTTAGTCTCTGGCCAATATAGTTTCTTTGTTAACATTAAATGCATAAAATCTTGAACCTAATTTGACGTCTCATATAAGGCTTCTCTCACTGGATAATTAGAGCCAATGGCGGCCATTACTAAGGGACCAAAGTCGCAGTAAATCTGTAGGTAGGCGATGAATCGTTTTACCCAGTAATATGAAAAATATCTTCTGGTCCTCTTTATAGTAAAGATATTTTATTTTGTCGATGGTGAGAGCACATAATCCACCAAAAACCCTCATAGGAACCTCAGTTGGTCCCTTAGTAATGGCGGACTTCCGGCTTCGTTTTCTGAACAAGAGTTGCTCGATCCAGTCTTCTTTCGAGATCAGTGACACGAAGTCACGGCTCTATTCAAAATGGCCGTCTAAGAGCCTGTTTTTATATAATTTATTCAACATTTAGAATGTGTTACGAACATTTTCGTAGTGTCAAACTGCTATACTCCGATTATACTATATATACTTCGTTATAAAACATAGTTCTTTTTTGTCGCCAATGTCATTTAAACTTTAAAACTCAAACTTTAAATCAATGAGCCGAATGATATGTCATATATACTTCTAGTAAATAACTGGAAAGCAAGCAATACCATCAGAAAATATGGCGCGGCCACTGCGCCAAACCTTTTTACAATGTTCGTATAATTAGGTTCGAAGAGAAAAAATCCAGCGACTTATATCTCAGCTAGTCCTATTAACCACGCTAACCATATTGTTAATTCTAGTGTCTTGGAGACGTGTTCCTTAAATTCAACACCAAATTGAAAGCCTACATGAATTTCTTAAACAATTATCCCATCACTCTTGCCACGATAGAAAAGGTTAGTCCGTCAGTCTCAGCTTTCCTGTCTTCTGTAATTGAACTCCCTGCCACCCCCTTCCTGACAGAACAACCTTCCACCTCTCCGAAAGAACTCCCTTCCACCCCTCCCATCAGAACGTCTTTCAGATCTCCTCAAGTAATGTGGTTAAGTTTGTTTTTTATTGTATATATCTTTGTGCAGTGTCAAAAACAACATCCAGCATTCCGAGGATTTCTTTTGCAACTGGAGAGACAGCCAAGTACAAAACTGATGAGGTACAAACCTAGGTTAACCCTATACAATTTGCTATTCTTATGCCAGAGTCAGTGTGAGAGTCATGTAGAGTCAGAGTTAAAATTAGAATCAGAGTTACACTTTGTCAGAGTTAGAGTTAGTCAGCATTAGAGGTTGAGTTAGTCAGCGTTAGAGTTAGTTAGAATTAGAGTTACAGTTGGAGTTAGAGTTGGAGTTAGTTGGTCATTCATCCGTATAGACCTCTTTCATAATGGCGGCCAGTCTAAATATTCTTTTATATGCATGCAAATTAGCCTTTCTGGCCTCGTTACAAAGCGAAGATTCTTTGGAATTTTGACACACGAACGAGGTCAGAAAGGCGAATTTAAATGAATATAAAAGAATATTTAATTTGGGTGCCATTATGAAAGAGGTCTATAGGAATAATAATCCAGGGTTCCTTTATCGGTGGGGCCATTCATATTTCAAACGTCGCGATCATTTGAAACATTTCTATCTGAGAGGTGGTTTCGACATCGACATAAATTCTTGAATATTGAATCTTCTTTTTAGTTGAAATGTCTCGAATCTTCTTTTTAGTTTACAAACTCTTTTGCTAACTCCTGGAAAAAGAATAGAAGAGTAGGTATTAACCATAGTTTACATTGGAAAAATCTGTTGCGGAACTTTATATACCACGTCTTGACTGTGCCCAAAAAGAATTGCTTTTAAATAAAAGACCTTTCAGGTGATTCCTCAGTTTTGCATTGCGCACATTTACTGCGCACATCCAATAATCAGTGTTTTTATGGCCATTATGCAACACTTTCAAAAGATTCCGACCATTTTAGGACAATTTAGTGCCAAATCTAACAATGGCCGCTTATGTACTGGTAGGGAAGAGTTATTAAGGGACTAAATCAATTTTTTTTCGAGAACGGTTACACAAGTCTAGCTAGGGCTCCCTGTGCATGTAGGTTTGTAAACTACTTGATAATGCCGGTTTAAGGCCATAGTTCTTAAAGAAGGTCGGTGACCATAATTTTTTCCTTAATAATTCTTTTCTTCTACCACTTTTACGTGTTATAACAGAAACTTAGAGAAAAATCATTTCTACAACTTACAATATTTTACATTTTTGATGAATGTTTCTTCAAATCAAATGTCAAAGAATATGGGAAACGACCTTTCTTTAACATAATAAACCCTGTTAGCTGTTTCTTTTTCCCTAAAATACCATGTTTTCTAATATAAAATTACTAGTTGCGAAAAATAAAAAATTATCTCAATTAATTATCTCATTAATTTTCTCAACTCGTAAATTGGTCACAATGACGTCACCATACTGAGTAAGATGCCATATCTTCTAAACAAGGTCCGTGACCCCAACTTTTTTTTGGTTTTAATACCTATAAGTATGTCAATAACTTTAAGACTGGGAAGTTTCAGCAAATTTTTATTTCGGAAAGAATTACTGAGGAATTACCTTATGTTTAGAAATGTTAATAGTTTTATGGTATCTGCTCTTGTACTCTAGAAATAACGTTTTCATTCTCGTATTTTATGCTTCTGGATGCCGCCATTTTTTGTCATTTTAGAGTTTCCTCGACGGCTCAAACTCTATAAACAGCGGTGGTTTTCTTTACAATTTCGACGTCATTGAGTACTTGTCTTTTGTTCCTTACAGTCAGTGACGTCAAAATTCAAAAGAAACCCCCGCTTGACATCGAGTCGGAGCCGTCGAGCAAACTCCGGAATGACACAAAATGGCGGCAGCCAGAAGCATAAAATACGAGAATGAAAACGTTATTTCTTGAGTGGGTACAGTGAATAACAGTATATCTATATACGCATTTGCAGGATTTGTTTAAATTTCTTGTTGTTGTTCATTACTCTGATGAAGGGCTTCGCTCGAAACGTCAGTATTTCGTTCTTAAAAATCTTGGCAGTTTACCACCTTTTCACTTGGTTTTATATCCAAAACACTGTCTACGCAGCAATCTACTTTTTTACTACTCTCGGATATCTTTGGGATTAGCAAATCAAATCACTCGAAACGTAACTTCGTATATTTAGTATCATGGGGCACACATACAAACTTTCATGATTTCGTCACATAATCCCAATGTTATACCATGGATAGTAAATAGACTGGATAGGAAACTGGATGGCGTCAGCGTGAAAACCTAGTTGAAATTCGTGATGTCACGAGTACACAGATTTTGCTGAGTTTCTCTTCGACTTCTCCATATTTTCGTATTCAAGTAGCTATATTGAGATTCCAAAATGTTTCATCGTCTTACAAACCTGCCTAAGCCACGACAAATTGTTCGAGGTAAATGTTGTTCGTCTTTGTTTCAGCTATTTCCGTTTTGTGGTGAAGAAACTGGCGTCGCAAAACTACCGTTGTTTTAGTTGAAATTTGGGACGCGTTTTTCACCGTCTAAAGTTGGATCTTTTCGCCTAAAATGAGTAATGGTAGTCGGATATTCCATCGTAAAGTGGCATTGTGATATTTTTTGGTAGTTTGACTATCATTTTTAGCTGTATTATTGCTAAACGTTGCGATTTATGGTGATTTTGTGACATCACGATTTGCAACTAGGTTTTCACGCGACCAACTGGTGCCTAAACCAATCAGCATGCTGGAAACGTCGCACGTGATCTTAGTTTCCTATCCAGTCTATTTACTATCCATGGTTATACACACTGATCTCTAAATAAAGACTGGATTGAGCTTTCTATTGTATCCGATGAGCTGATTTTGAAGCTTGCATATTTGCATAATGTAAATTAACGAGAGATCATTAGAAACTCCGAGTTTGCAAGCAAATCAAACTGTGACGCTAGCAAAATAGGTTTAGTGTCTGGCCAATATAGTTTCTTTGTTAACATTGAATGCATAAAATCTTGAACCTAATTTGACGTCTCGTATCAGGCTTCTCTCACTGGATAATTAGAGCCAACGGCGGCCATTGCTAAGGGACCAAAGTTGCAGTAAATCTGTTGGTAGGCGATGAATCGTTTTACCCAGTAATTTGAAAAATGTTTTCTGGTCCTCTTTATAGTAATATTATTTTATTTTGTCGATGGTAAGAGCACATAAACCATCAAAAAACCTCATAGGATTCTCAGTTGGACCAAAAAACATGGCTAATATGTTCCAGCTATCAAATGACAAAAATTATCAACTTCGTAGTAACAATAATAATTACCAACCAATTGGACAAGCCAAAAACAAACTTCTTAAAGAAAAGCATTAGCTACACAGGAACTAAATACTGGAATAACCTACTAAGGAATTTCAAGGTGCCGGAAATAACGGTTAAACAGTTAAAACTATGCTTAGGGATAGCGACGATTCTTAGACATAACAGGATAGACCGATGTAACAGTTTTCATATTACTTTTAATAATTATTAATATTTTTCAATAGTGTAACATATTGTAATTAATTTAGTAATAGTTTTGTAACATAGGATTAGGATACGTCCCCTTGAAAAACAGATACCTACGAGTTCTGAAGGGTTACCGTTGTAAAATATTTGTTAAAGGGATATGGCAATATAAATTAACTTTGTCTCATTTGAAAGAACTCGTAAAATGGTATAAGAAGACCTTTTACAATTTTTCTATATCTTTCTTGGTTTTTGAAACACTTCAGATAATTATGACAAAAGACAGTCTACAATCCGCCATCTTGTTGTAATATTTGACCTAATTAACTAGGAAATTGGTGACGTCACAAGTAGGGTAAACCTGATGAAACTACTCCATAGGTGACCGAATTTCCGCGGAAGGCTTTTTAAAATGTTGTGGGCCAATTGAAAATGGAAATAGTGCAACATAATCGAGTTTCTGGCTCATAATGTCGTAAGGTTGGCAAGATAAAAATTTCACTTTCCCCTACTTATGACGTCACATGCATATCGAAAATAATTCCAAGATGGCGGACAGCACGCTGTCTTTCGTCAAATTATTTCGAAAACCAAAAAAGATAAGGGAAAATTGTAAAAGGTCTTGTTTTACCATTTCACGAGTTCTTTCAAATGAGACAAAGTTAATTTATATTGCCATATCCCTTTAAATATTTGTTAAATATTGTTTAAAATATTTGTAAAGAATAATAAGTGTTTAGCAATTATTGCGTAGTGTAACTCACCCCCCCCCCTCAATTACGAGACAAGTTCCACGAAGCAGAAATGTTACGATTAGTACGTTGACGATTGACGATAAATCTCCAAATTCTCTTCCTAAGTTTATTGTGGTCCAGCCAATAATAAACTTTGCTTGTTTTTCAGGTATGTTTGTTTACTTGAAGCTCTGCTCCATCACACTGCTGTCGAACACAAGGATCATAAAAACCTGAAAAAAGCCATCGAGCAAATAAGACAAGTGAAGTCGCTTTTTGACGAGGTACGACAAACCTATTCTAATATGAAAAACACACTCTCTCATGGTTGGCTAAAATCCGTGTTTTACATGACAAGCATTTTATGTACAGCACTCTGCCTATGACCCCTATATATTTTTTTAATTTTCCAAGTAGTAGAGCCAAAATTAGCTGAATAGTTCTTTTATGGTTTTTGATTTGGTCCATTGGTTTCGAAGATATCTTTCTTCCAATATCGCAAGAAATCGCTATTTTGAATATCCCGCAAGAAATTTCTGCAAATCGCAAAGAGCCTGGTACCTAGAAACCAACACTGTCATCGAAGCGAAAAAAATGCCAGATAGATGTGTTAAAATAAAAGAAAAATATTTTAAAGAAACACGAAAAATATTTTATATTTTCCATTCTAGAAAGACTACAACGGAGGGCCACTAAATATGTTTTAAGGTTAAACTGGCAGGACAATATATCATGAGCGTCTGAAAAAACTATACTTATTGCCCTTATCATACCGACACGAACTAAATGATCTTGTTTTTTATTTTAAATGTCGCACTGGTCACTAAATATTTCTATTAACAGATTTGTAGAACCTAAAATTCCAGTAAGAATCACCAGAAATAGTTCTGAATTAGATGTGTTTGTTCCTAAGTGTCGTACTAAACTCTTTCAAACTAGTTACTTTAACCGTTTACCTAAACTATGGAATAATCTATCAAGCTTAATACGAAATTCTAATTCAGTTAAACATTTTAAAAGTCAACTTTATAATCACTATACTAATGCTCTAAATAATAATTACGACGTAGATAACTATTGCACTTGGAAGTCTACTTGCTTAAAATGTCACGCTTCACGTAACGTGCTCTCTTCTAACCCTTGCTGTTACTAATACTATTGTATCTTACTATATTGCTTTTATATAATTCTGTACATATTTAAACTTCCTTCTATACCTAATTTATATTTTATGTATACACTCTATGTACTGTAGTTATTGTATCTATTGTAATTTATGTTCATTTTAATTTATCATTTAAAGGGCGTACTTAATTTGGAGCCTAACTCTGTTGTACTGTCCCGCACCTTCTTGTATTAATTAGGCGAAAGTGTAATGAATAAATAAATAAATAAATAAATAAATAAATAAATAAAATATTTCTTAAATATAAAATTATTTTTTATATTTATATTTAACAATTAGGCAACGAGCCCGCGTTTTCTATGAGCAGATAGTAAACGAGGCGGAGCCAAGCTGACTATCGCTCATAGAAAACAAGGGCGAGTTGTCTAATTGTTTTAGTATAAATTGACAAGTTTCTAACCCAAGAAATAACTTTTATTCCACATTTTTCATGAGAAAAAGGAAATATTCTTTCGAAATCACGCGACTTTTACCACAGAGGTTTCTATTTAACAATTAGACAACGAGTCCGAGTTGTCTATGAGCGAATAGTCAACGAAGGCGAAGCCTGAGTTGACTATTCGCTCATAGACGATGAGGACGAGTTGTCTAATTGTTTTAGTAGAAACAAATTAGTGGACTATTACAAATCATGCATTCTCCAAAAATTATACAAAAACTCATCTGAAACCTCCCCAAAACGAGAGTTTTCTGCCATTGTTTTGAGCGCGTGAACCACATTGTAATGGTCCATGGTCAGTTTCTACTAACAGCGAACTCCTGCTTTTATGAATTGGTTATTTAATTTCCTTAGGCTCTTACAAGACTTCGCCGTGAAAGAAGGTTAAAAGAAGTTCAGAAGCGAATCGACAATTGCCCTGTATGTATTATATAGTTCATTATTATTATACAACTACGTTACCGTGAGTACAAATAACGCGATAGAGACGAATACAAATATCCTGCGTTATTATTACCCTCACATATAATCGTCCAATCAATTGTCGCTATTAGCATCACGTGACAGTCCAATATTTCACGATGTAGGACAGCAACATATTGGACAGCAACCTTTTCACTGTTTACGTGCGAAGAAACATCTTTGTGTTAAGATATTTTGTTCGATATAATAAAACACCTATTGAATTCATCTTCGCCCAATATTACAAAATATTTAAGTCTCGATTTGCAATATTAGGCTCGACCCTCGGTCTCGCCCAATATTGAATTCTCGACTTAAATATTTTGTAATATTGGGCTCAGAGGAATCCAATAAGTAATATTATTATATATTGTAATTACTACGTGCATTTTGATTGGCTAAGAGCTTACGGTTAAATATCGCAATCACGCAAGAATCACGCAACCAACAGATAACTCTGTTATCTGCCAGCAGATAACTAAGTTATGTGCAAGTTGCGCCCGCGATGAGTAATATTACAGCGAGCGAAGCAATTTTCGAGGTTCAAAAATAAAGTTTTTCATACATGAGTACTATATTTTTTCTCCTAAAATATATAATAAAACAATTATTGAATTCGGTTTTCGTGATATCCTGATTTATCAAGGTCTCGGTAAGTGTTATCAGTCTCAGCCTTCGGCTTCGACTGATAACACTTACCTCGACCTTGATAAATCCGGATATCACGAAAACCTCATCCAATAATTGTTAAATATTATACATTCAAACTTCATTCTCGTTTCTTATTGGTCAACATACTCCAGTGAATTCTCAATGTCCGTCAGGCGCGACGTCATTTCCGTCGAATACTATTACTTATTGGATTCCTCTGAGCCCAATATTACAAAATATTTAAGTCAAGAATTCAATATTGGGCAAGACCGAAGGTCGAGCCTATTATTGCAAGTCGAGACTTAAATATTTTGTAATATTGGGCGAAGATGAATCCAATAGGTGTTTTATTATATCGAACAAAATATCATGTTTAATTCTTCGCGCATAAACAGACAGTCAAGACTGTTCTTATGTTCTTCACAGACTTCACTTATGTTCAAAACTGCTCCGTTTGTGTTTTTGTTTTTTCTTTTTAACCGTTGTATTAATTGCATTTTTGCTTGGTTGTAAAGTTAATAAACAAATAAACAATAAATAAACAGTCAAAAGGTTGCTGGTCGTCAAAAAGAATAATAAAAAAAACTCGGAAAAACACATCACGTTCCGCGAGAAGTACTTGAACCAATCAAATTTCGATTTAGATAAAAGGCACGCGAGTGACGTTGCTTTGCACGTGAACAGCCCGCGTAAACAGTCCAAAGGTTACTGCCCAATATGTAGCTGTCCTAGCATCGTAAAACATTGGGCTGCCACGTGATGCTAATAGAGACAATTGATTGGTGGATTCTGTGTGAGTGTATAATAATGTGAATTATTGGACGGAGGTGTCCAAAACAAAAATTATTGAACGCTGATGACGTCAGTAGGACTAAGCGCGCGAAAATTACAAAATAAAAAATGGCTTGTAGTAGATTTGTTTGTATATTTTTAGTATCCTATTCCCCCGCATACAAGCGCACCTCGGATAAAGGCGCATGCGCTTATATTTGGATATAGGCGCATGCGCCTATAAACGATCAATATCTGCGAGTTTGATAGACATGAACAGAATACTTTTTTAATGATAAACATACTTTTTACGTTAAATTACCAAAATTGTTTATTATAATTTACAGTGTCACAGCGAATTACTTCGTTCGTTAACTATATCGTACTAAAATCCAATGCTCAATTTGTAAAGTTTTGTTGGAAACGTTTTAAAAAATTTATTAAAGTTGCGTTTACCGTTAAGTGTGCCGCGCTCATTCTCATACCCAGACCCACGCGCGTGGGTATATATGCGAACGCCTATAAACGACCCTTTTTACTCCGAAAATTATGGAAAAATCTTGAAATTTTCGGTCAAAGTTATCCGCTTCGGCTTCGGCAGATAACATTGACCTCGGTCTGGATAATTCTAGATATCATGCTCAGCCTCATCCATTAATTGTATAATATTTAGACAGTAGGTTATTTGGACTATATAAACCTGTTTGAAACCGGATTTTTCCCGCGCGTTTCTTCTGTGATCATTTTGAAAGCCTTGGATGGTTTGTTTGGTTTTTCTTACTTTCTTCGTCGGTATATCACCTTTAATATTCGACTGAAAAACCCATGTTCAGTGTTTGATCACCCGTTGGTTGTCAAAAGCTATACTCCCTCGCTTATGAAAATGTGATATGCGTTCAGTCTTCGCAAGTGAACATATAACCAATAAACAACAAGATAATATGTAGCCATGAGGAAATGCTTTCGAGAAAAAATACAGCCGCCAAATAATAAAAGTCTACGCTTCATTGTCATTGACTTAGTACACGAAGTTAATTTATCGATGACCTGTTTCTCCGTCTTTTTTAGGCGCCAGCTGAAAGAGGTCGGTTTTTCATTAAACAAGAAGACGTGGTTCATCTAAGACAGGCAGACGCTGGTGATGTAAAGCCGGAATTCAGGTTAATAAACGAACGAGTTTAAAGGACATTGGCAACAAAAATTAAGTTTATCCAACATGAAAGAACTCGTGAAATGATAGAGTAACACCTTTTACAACTTTTCCGTATTTTACTTCGTTTTTGAAATATTTCAGTTTGTTTGATATGTAAATGAGATGGTCTCTGACGTCAGGTGCAGGGTAGAGAATTTTCACTCATTAACATATTGGTTCCATCTTCAAGTTTGTTCCGCAAATTTACTTGAAAATGTGCGTATAATAACTCCTCGTGAACATTGTAAACATTGTAAACTTAGCAATCACTGAGATATAAGACATTTTTTAATGAGTGAAAATTCTCTACCCTGCACCTGATGTCAGAGACCATCTCATTTACATATCAAACAAACTGAAATATTTCAAAAACGAAGTAAAATACGGAAACGTTGTAACAGGTGTTACTCTATCATTTTACTAGTTCTTTCATATTAGACAAACTTAATTTTTGTTGCCAAAGTAACATATATTTATATTTTGTTATGTTGCGTTTTATAAAATAGCATTTTGAAAAGTTGTGTTCTGATTATCATCATTGAGGATTTTACATATTCGTAATATTTGGGTCTTCCTGAACAAAATCATAATATATCTTGTCAGACGAAAATTTCATCTGCATGGAGTTTTTCGCTGTCAAAGTTACCGGACGTGATGTCAAATTTTCTTTTGTTTCTTGCTTCAAAAATTCGTCATTTGACGTCATGTCCGGTAACTTAACTGCAAAAAAGTCCATGAAGATGAAATTTTCGCCTTAGAAGATATATTACAAATCTTCTTAGAATATTCCAATTAGTATAAATATGTAAAGCCCCCGAGGATGACATTTGTAGGCACTTTAACAAATAGAAAATTCATTGCATCTCTCTACGATGATAGGAACATAAATAAAACATGACACGTACATGGACACACGTACATGGACAGTCTGTGTCAAGTGTAATTCGGCTCGCAGTCTATCAGTCCTTCATTCTTGTTGTTTTTAAACTGTTTCTTTGTGTAATTGTCTGTTTGATTAGTTGCTTGTTTGTTTGTTTGCTTGTTGTCTGATTGTTTGTCTGTCTGTCTGTCTGTTTGTTTCTGTCTGTTTGGTCTTCTTGTGATTTTTCAGACTGTTTCTTTGTGTAATTGTCTGTTTGATTAGTTGCTTGTTTGTTTGCTTGTTGTCTGATTGTCTGTCTGTCTGTCTGTCTGTTTGTTTACTTGTATGTTTGTTTCTGTTTTCTTTTCATTCTACTCATTTCGTTTTCCTGTTCAGTTTTTTGTACCTCATTCAAAATATTGTAATAGTGGAATTCACTGACTTCTATATATAACTGGACTGCGGGCTCCCATTACTAATGACTCACAAAAAGTGTCGTAAAAATATTCTGATGGTAGTGACTACTGGTCATTGGATTGTTGGCACATGTTTATCCAACGACCAGTCAATTTGTTTGATACTATCACTATGGCGTCAGCTTGGCTGGAGTCCATTTTTTCATTATTGTACACCAAAAAGCAACACAGTACGGCATTTTTTTGCTCTTTAAAAACGAAAATCGACCAAAAAAACATTGAAACAAATGTAGCAAATGTTCTTTATGTCTTTTATGTGTTTAAAACCCTTCATGTCATTGTGGTTATGAGAGATTTAATTATTGTTATCTTGTCTCTATTCTTACCTACCTGTAGGGTATTTCAAAATATCGGTTACATTGGCCTTTTCTTGTTCAACGATTGCTTGGTTGTGACAACGAAGACCCTAACGTCAGCGCCATTTCAACGGACACTGGAAACGTCTTATTTGTAAGTATATACAATTTGAAACCCGACCCAACTTGTTGAGACGCTGGAGTTTACTTGCTTTCAACATGGCGGCGCGACGCATGCGCACTAAAAAAACGAGGACACCGCGTACCCCCGAGTGGACTTTCTGCTCAATACTTATTCTGTAACAATATTCTGCTGCTATAAGGAAATTTGAATTAATTCAAACGTCAATGGTATACACACGTAAAAACGCACAGTCTGTTTTTACCTGTTAATAGCCAAAAACATGGTTGATTATATCGACAGGCTTGAACAGGGTTGAGCTGGCCAGCTTGAACAGGGTTGTTAACAGGCCTAGTTGTTCATGGATGTTGGAACAGCTGTATTGTTCATGGCTGATGATCGAACAGACTTGAACAGTGTTGAACAACATTGTTCATGCATGATACAACATGTTGTCAGAGCATGATGAAATAACAAGGTTGAACAGCGTTGTTACAACAGTCATGAACTTGGTTGTTCTATCAAGCTGGTTTTTGCATGTTCTCACATGCATGAACAACTGTGAAACATGCTTGAACAGTGCTGTTATTTTAACAGTCATGATCTATCATGTTGCAACAATGCTGTTACAGGCATGTTGAACCAACAACCTTGTTACAACCTGTGAGGTTTTACGTGTGTACTTAACTTTACGTTATACTAGAGATTTTATCAACATTTTCACTCAAATCCTCAACCAGTTTATCACACGAAAGCTAAATTCTTGGATTAACGTCATACTCATATTAGCATTTAAAAAAATAAACCTGTGTAAAGTATCAAAGAAAAGATTAAAGTGGCTATAACCTCAAATATGATAAATCAGACATAGTTTGACGCTACTCTGGCTTTAAAAAGTTTTTTGAATGATGAAGACACTAGATTGGAGGAGTGTTGAAACGTTGGGTCATGGACAGTAACTTTTAAAGTTACGTTCAAAAAGCTTTTTAAGCCAGATTAGTGTCAAACTATGTCTCAAATATGATATTACTTCTACATGAAGTGAATTGTTGAATGCCAAAATAAAGTGAATAGTTGAATGTTCTAGAAAAGATTGTTTGTAAAGTTAGGTAGTTGATGCTTGTAAAGTTGTAAAGGTTTTGCTGTGCAAGCTGTGTTAAGTTCTCAATAGTCAGGAAAACTCTGAGGACCAGACAGGACTCGAACCCGCAACCTTCTGAATGCTAGACAGACGCTCTAACCATTAGACTGACTAGAGCGTCTGTCTAGCATTCAGTAGGTTACGGGTTCGAGTCCTGTCTGGTGCTCAGAGTTTTCCTGAGTATTGAGAACTTAACGCAGCTTGCACAGCAAAACCTTTACAACTTTAAAATATTGTTTGTCTGAAATGCTAATGATGTGACGTCAACCTAGTCACATTTCGGATACAATATTCTTCTGCTCGAGAAATTTGACTTAATTCAAACGTTGATGACATACTTGGATTTTACTCAAATCCATAACCAGTCTATCACGTACGCGGAAGGCAGAAAAAGCTAAATTCCTGATTTGACGTCACACTCATTAGTATTTCGGACATTGTTGGTGACTTAGTGACAATCAACTTTATACACTTCTAATGATACTCCTAGGTTCAAACCATTTACTTTAAAGCTAAATTCCTGATTTGACGTCACCGACGCGTTAGCATTTCGAAAAAACAACCCTTTCTAGAACATCAACACAAAGCTCAAATCATAAAACATTTTGACATTCAACTATTCACTTCATGTAGAATATATATCAGTAATATTGTATTTGTGGTTTTAGACAGTTTAAATCAAATAAATATTTGTTCAACTATATTGGCCTCACATAGAATGTTGATAAATAATGAAATAATAGGGTTATATTGCACTTTATTTCATGATTGAGTTGGGGTTTTTTATGTACCGCGGGCTGTGTATACTGTAGCATAAAGCCCTATGAATACTAATTAGATAAGAAATGTAGAAAAAACTAGGAAAATCTTTGTCCAAGGTGGAAAAAATAGACCGAAAACTTTGTTAGAAAACCTCCTCAATCATGAAATAAGTCAGATAAATCCCTCGAACGTCGGGATGCAAGCGATATACAGCACTCGGAACATCCCTCGTTCTCGCGATTTATCTCTTACCATGGATTTCTTTTATGTTTTCTTTGTAAGTATTATAAATAATTCTATCCTTTAGTTGGATCAAATCGCCTCGTGTTTTTCTCTGCGTTCTTTCTACTCTCCGGCGTGACTTGGTCTCTCGAAATAAAAACACGCGGAAGGAACACGTTTTTTATTAGTTAATGACCTTTATAGATACCATTCTTCGTTGCCTCTATCAACCGTCAAGTCAGAGGATATCGCAGATTCAAAATGTGAGTAAATGAAGATCTTTGCTAAACTTGTTTCCCAACCTTTCATTCCTACAAAAAAACCCTAGTTCACAATATATACATATATAAAATAGTTTATACAATAACCTCTTTACTACTTGCGCATTCTCATTGGTTGTTGGCGATGATCTATTAGAGGACAGATCACTGATCTCTAGATAAAGACTGGATTGAGCTTTCTATTGTATCTGATGAGCTGATTTTGAAGCCTGCATATTTGCATAATTGACATTATGCAAATATGCAAATATGCAGGCTATATTAACCAGAGATCATTAGAAACTCGAGTTTGCAAGCAAATCAAAGTGTGACGCTAGCAAAATAGGTTTAGTGTCTGGCCAATATAGTTTCTTTGTTAACATTAAATGCATAAAATCTTCAACCTAATTTGACGTCTCATATCAGGCTTCTCTCACTGGATAATTAGAGCCAACGGCGGCCATTGCTAGCGGACCAAAGTCGCAGTAAATCTGTAGGTAGGCGATGAATCGTTCTACCCAGGAATTTGAAAAATGTTTTCTGGTCCTCTTTATAGTAATATTATTTTATTTTGTCGATGGCAAGAGCACATAAACCATCAAAAAACCTCATAGGATTCTCAGTTGGTCCCTTAGTAATGGCGGACTTCCGGCTTCATTTTCTGAACAATAGTTGCTCGAGCCTCGATCCAGTCTTTATTTAGAGATCAGTGGGACAGATGCACGGATCACGTCAGGCCACGCCAGATCACGTCAACCGACTGCTTTTATCTTTATTCGCCAAAGAGCTAATGAGCCCTTTGAATGGTTTGTTCAATTTTTATTGTATAAAACAAATAGATTCCATTTTGCCGTTGTCTGTTCAGTTACAGATGCACAGAAGACGTCAGAACGTGGTAAGAACATCAGTGACCTACTCGACTACCGCCTCGTTGGCCACTTTTTTGTACTTTCCACGTTCTGATTTCATCTGTGCATCTATAACTGAACAGACAACGGCAAAATGGAATCTATTTGTTAAATATACGATTAATCAGGCCGATTTCCTATCCTGGTACTTGTTATGTAGTTGATTTATACTCATGAGAGTATAAGGACTGATTTCCGCTCGACGTCGTACCTGTATACTAAAATCTCAGAAATCTTTGTTGATGATGTATTAATCCAACTGGTTCCGGTCGCACGGCATCTTAGTGTTACTGTTGATTGACATTTGACGTTAAATACTCACGTAAATAACATTTGTAAATCAGCCACTTTGGCTATTAGAAATATTGACAAGATCAGGAAATATCTGAGTAAACAGGACTACGAAATCAAATCAAATTTATTTCAGTAGGGTATCCTGCGTTAGTGATGACTCACTGTATCAATGAGGGCCTTACAAATAACTAACTGGAAAAACGAAGCCTCTTCCATACTATGTAAATAATATGTAATTTCTTTGGAAATAGACTGTAAATCCAATTTACATACTAATTATAGTTTCACATACTATGTAAATTGCATGCCTTCTTTGTAAAAATTTTGTAAACTGTTTGTAAATTCACAAGGTTTCTCCTAATACTTGTTAAACTGTTTGTCAATAGTTTGTATCTGGTTTGTAAATTACTGGGATTCGTTTGTAAATATTTTGTAAATTACTGGCAACTTATTTGTAAATAGTTTGTAAAATACGTGCAACTTATTTGTTAATAGTTTGTAAATATGGCAACTCGTTTGTAAATAGTTTGTAAATTACTGGCAACTTATTTGTAAATGGTATGTAAAATCGGCTTTAATTTTCGATTATGTCAGGAGTTTGTAATCTGCCGGCAGGGTTTTCAAGGACGTTGAACTTGAAATAAGTTGCACGTATTTCACAAACAACTTCCCAGTAATTTACAAACTCTTTACAAACAAATCTCAGTATATAATTTACAAACTGGATGGAAACTATTGACAAACAGTTTAACGGTATTAGGAGAAACCTTGTGAATTTAGTTGTTTACAAAATTTTTACAAAGAAAGCATGCAATTTACATAGTGTGTCAAACTACATGAATTAGTATGTAAATTATTTATTTACATATTATTTACATAGTATGGAAGAGGCTTCGTTTTTCCAGTGAAATACATACTATAATTCACATAAAAACAATTAAAGAATGTCACAATTGAGATGGGAATAAATTATGGAATCATATAAATAAGTTTAAAAGCTTAGATTTAAAACTAGATAAAGACGTCTCTAAACGAACGTATTCAAGAAGATTGTTAAAATTTTTAGAAGCTCTCACAAGTACACTAAGTTCTGCAAACTCTAATTTTGTTTTAGGAACTAATAGTTTCATCTTACTAAGTACTTAGATTGATGTAATTTAAAATCAATCAATCAATCAATATTTTATTTGCACGTTAATTAGTTATAGGTTATATACAAAATAAATAAATAATATATGTTGTAATTATATAGTACAAAAATATAATAGTTTGACTGTGCGCAGTGGTCAAAGTAGCATTAAAGCTTTCGAGTTGACCACTGCCTACAATACGTTATCTATATGGCAGACGTGAATGAAGCAAAAGCTAAACCAAATCAAAGCGAATTACATTTGCGTAAACAAGAGAAAGTTCGTATATTGTTTCTTAAATTCATATGCTGATTTAGAGCATTTAATATTATAGTCAATTGTTTCTCATATTTTAGAAGAAATAAATTTAAATGTGTGCTTTCCATAGTTTGTGCGAGCCATCGGTCGACTACAGTTTTGGTTGGCTGCAAATCTAGTGTTATAATTATGACAGGAAGAAGCAATTGATATAGAATTGGAGTATACAGACGGTACTTTGTCTTTTTCATTGATAATCTTATCGTAAATATAGCTGTTTTCAGTTTGAAAACATTGTCAAATTTCAGAATTCCTAAAAGGTTATAATATTTATTATTAAAATAATTTGGAGCCATATTAAAAACATTTAAAGGTAAAAATATAGCTAAGTGCATGGTTCTTCTGTGTTTTAAAGGAATAAGTTTGGTGTCAACCGTTAGTACACCGTTACAGATTATCTTATTCGCTTTTGTTTGCTGAGGCAGTCCCAAACGATATCAGAATAGTCCAATATTGGGAGAATAGTAGCCTAGAGAATCTAGTGTACGCATTTATAACATCGTATAATGCGTATAAACGTATAATGCAGATTTAATATATCCACAATTTGTAAAAGGTAAATCGCGAATTCAGACTCATCTCGGAATCCACGAAAGGTGACATAACTTCGAAGTATAAGCAACCTCGTCAGTGGCGTGATCATAGAAAAAATAATGATGTCGTCGGAGACATCGCTACAACTTGGCGAAATGGCTCGGAAACCAGGCAGAATATCTTGGTTACCAGCAGAAGTATTCCACTTAATTTAATGGCTGTTTCTGGTAGTACTAACCCTAAAACTAAGTCACTAACATTAATCCCAAACATCCCCGAAAACCTAACCCAAAGTATTATTAACACCCATCCACCCCACCACCAAGCGTTTCTAAATTTTCAAAATTGGTCTTGAAGAAAAGTGGGGGGGGGGGGGAGGGACTTGTCCCCCTTGCCGACGCCCCTGAACCTCGTACTCAGGGTATTTTACCTCAAGGTGGAAAGTCGGCGAAAATGGAAGATAGGCGGGCCGCATGACACCCATAATTTCTTTAACGAAAATGTTCCCATGGATGTTGAGCATCAAACAGCCTGATTCGACGCAAATAGTTAGACGCAAATAGTTCTTAACATTGTGGCGACCTCTATGTATGTGTATATATGCTAAAGTTGGTAGAGGATTGCTATAGGTATGAAATTAGGTGGGGAGGGAGACAGGTAGATCTGCAAGCAAGACGATACGTGAACGATAGTGAAGTTCAATTCCTAAGAAAATGTTTCTAAGCCCCTGACTTGGATCTGAGTCTCGGTGGCTCAATAGTTAGAGCATCTCACCGGCAATCAGAAAGCTACAGCTTCGATTCTTGTCCGGGACTCAGATACATTTTCTTGTATGAGCTTGACGATTGTCCATGTATCTTCTGTCTACTCCAAGATCCCGATTACCAGACACTCACAAGGAAGGAAGCAGAACCTAAGCACATCTATAGTATGACATATTACGTTTAAAATTTCGCATCTACACTTCGACTACGAGGTAAAGGTTTATAGACGTCTTTCATAATAGTTTAGTTTAGTTTTATAGATTTGCCAAATAAAGAATATTACAACATTGATACAAACAAAGAAACAATAATTAACTATTAAATATAAGATGGCCTGGTATCTGCAACAGCAGAGCCAATGACTACGGACCCTTAACTTGAAATAATAATAAAATTACATTTTACACAACAGTTTTAAAAGTGCGAAAGCTCCCACAGTCATTCCAATACAGAAAAGTAGTAATATAAGTAGTAACATTACTGATTTAAAAGAGTTAATGCTGTCCATAAGTAAAGGTCGTCGGCTAGAATATTCCATACTCTGGTTGCTCTAATTAAGTAGGAACTTTGGTACATTGAGGTTTTGCATTTAGGTATTATATACTTTACAATATCGGTGTTGCTCGACGATCTAGTGAATCTGGTGGTGTGTATACGTGGGATAAACGAAGACTTCAAAATGACTAAACCATGCAGTATTTTGAAGTAAAAGACCATGTCTAAATATTCGTGCCAGTAGCAAATTGGCAGTAGGGCCAGTGATTGTAATCTGGTAGTGTATCCAATAGGACAGGTAAATGATACATTTAATGGTACCCAAATTAAATATTCTTTTATATTATACCTCAACTATAAATTGTCCAATCAAAGAGCTAGATTTGTACCACGTGACCAGTCAATTTAAACTCGAATTCCTCGCTTTAACCTCGAATTCTCCGCTGATGACGTCATCAGCGGGGAATTCGACTTCGAATACCCCGCTCGTATCCAGTACTCGCGCGTAAACCAAGACGAGCCTGTAAACAATGGAGGAACAACAAGACGTTTCTAGACGTTTCAAGACAGCATTCAAGATTGTTTCGGTCTAATATATCATTTATAGACCCTCCGCTCGGGGAATTCGTTGAAATATTACCCCTCGGGGTGATCATCCCTCGGGGTAATATTTCGTAGAATTCCCCTCGCTCCGGGTCTATAAATGATAAATATTCATTTAAATTAGCCTTTCTGGCCTCGTTTGTGTGTCTGTGTAATTCCAAAGAATCTTTGCTTTATAACGAGGCCAGAAAAGCTAATTTGCATGCATATAAAATAATATTTAGACTGGCCGCCATTATGAAAGAGGTTTATGGGAAGTATTACTATTAGAGCGGAAGATCTTTCCTTTGGGAACTTTCGTTTGTATTACATCGTAAAATCCTTTCCTCACTCTTTACGTAGATGTGCAAAACGTATTCACGGTCGACACCTCCAAACGGCAGTGGATTTGTCAAGCGAAAACGAAGGAGGCGAAGGTCAATTGGTTGTCGTTACTTCATAGTGCCAAACGAACAACTTTAAATTGTAGTAAATAACACTTTTACCATAAATTAAACAAATTAGACTCACGTACGCACATACACATACACACAGTATATATACACACGCATATTTACACACCACACTGTATACACATTAATGATTGAGTTATTTTTGATAGTTCATGATTGAGTCGGTTTGCTTAGCCTTTGATGTGCTGCGGTTATTTTTTCACTTATAACACGAGTGGGTTATACTTATATTGACCATTGCCCAATTCATGGGGTCCTATTGGGAGAGTATGTGGTGAGGTCCCATTAGGGAGGGAGCACGGGTGGTGTGTGTTGTTAGGGCGCTGCCACTCACCGCTAAGTCAAGCCCGGTCGGACGGGGTTAGTACTTGGATGAGTGACCATCTGGGAATAACCTTGTGTTGATTCGCGAGCTTTGAACTCATGTGAGTAGAGTTATTAGTTGATCTCTCCCGTAAGGGTTCGAATTAGTTGAGTAAAAACGATGTGCATTTTTCCTCCTGAAAACACAACGTCCAGGTGGCCCTCTCAATATAAACAAAATAATGATGTGCAAGAAATTGAATGCCGAAAGAAATTCTAGGCTAGGCGTGGGATACTTTTGGTTGCCGTTGCCCCTGTTGGTTTAAGAGATTGGAAAGTTTATAAAATCACTAAAAGGCGTGACAGAGATCAAATTTCGGCAGCCATTTTGTGCGAGTCTCGTGGAAATTGTGCGGGCATGTGCGGGAAAGTGATTCATTCCCAGGGCACTTTAGAGCAGATACGCAAAACATGGTGTTGACGACAATCGTGAATCGATTATTATGGCTTTTCTTTACAATTTTAATAGCAATTGTTGCGTGGCTGCAGCAAATACACACAATTTTTCCATCTTTGGGAAATATGACTGTTAACTTAACTTAGTTTGTCAGAACTATTTGTTTTTTTTGCACATCGTTTTGAAAAGTGATGTGCAACTTGCACTATTTGGGCCAAAACGATGTGTAAATTGCACATTGCACACCGTTAATTCGAACCCCCTCTCCCGTGCTTTGAGGGTTTTCCAACACTTAGATATTAGCTGTGCTCCGTGGTCAGACATGGGTCGTATGGTGGCAGCCTGCGGCGCCTTTGACATACCTTCGACTCGGCCACGTTCGAGCTAAACATTTGTAAAGTCACACGTCGTCTGTTGTGTCTGTAAATTTACCTGTAATATTAGCACTTTAGAATATTTCATAGTTTTAGCGCTATACAAATGTAGATATTATTTATTATGCATTCTCTAATCTATCTCGATTTTGATTGGCTATTGACATACAGCTAATTCGTGACATCAGCTTCATGTGACGTCAATGTTCCAATATCATGGTTCAAAAAATTAGCTATGACTACGTTATTCCAATAT
This sequence comes from Chrysogorgia sp. JL179-B06, assembly GCA_035772405.1. Taxonomy (NCBI): domain Eukaryota; kingdom Metazoa; phylum Cnidaria; class Anthozoa; order Scleralcyonacea; family Chrysogorgiidae; genus Chrysogorgia; species Chrysogorgia sp. JL179-B06. Next base: position 755,488 of record JAYKKM010000349.1, on the reverse strand, counting down.
CAGCTTGCTGTTGCCAGCTTGTATGCAGCGAAAGAAAATGGGAAAATGGCGGGTTCTTCACAAAGATTCGCCAACGTAAAAGAAAACTCATTGTTTTAGCACTTCTTATGCATAATAAAACACTTATTGGATTCGGTTTTCGCATGATATCGAGAATTATCAAGGCCTTGGTTTGTGTTATCCTCCTCAGCCTTCGGCAGATAACACAAACCTCGGCCTTGATAATTCTCGATATCATGCTTCACCTCATCTAGCCTGCGAAGCAGGCGTTTAGGGATTGGGGGAGGGGCCGGGTACTGGGGTGAGTGCACTTCACTGGCTTTCGATTGGGGGAGGGGCCCGGGACTGGGGTGAGTTTCGGCCCCCACTTCGCCTTTCCGCTTTCCCCCTCCCCCTAACGCCGCCGCCACGCAGGCTACACTTCATCCAATAAGGGACCGGTCATTATTTATGACCCGGGGGGTGGGGGCCGAAAAGAAAATGGTTGGGTAACTGAAAATTCTAAGACCTAAATGGTTGGGTAAAAAAATCACTTCTTTGAAGGGTTGGTAGAAAAATGTTCAGGACTATTTACATACAAAATTAAGAGTTCATCATTTAAAATTGGAATTTCATCATCAGTTCTCCTTGCGCGCCCACACGAGAGATATAGGCAACTCAGAACTTTATTTCAGTTTGCCTAGAATATGAAACGTGGGATTACTATTGAATGAATGTGCATGCCGTCAGTCACCATAGCCTCCCATAAACCTCCTCAATCATGAACTAAATTCGTTATTTACTTCGACCATAGTCAATCGAGATATGGTCTTGAAACTCAGCTAAAGTCTTTGTTGTAAACCTATTGTATTTTAGTATAATGAAGCAATCATCCAATAGAATCGTTTGGGTTTAATCGCTCAACCGTGTTGTTTAAATATTAATAAACCTAAAACAAAGGATGTGCACGGTGTAAGGTACGGTTCAACATCAAAACGTAGCTCATTATAGTCGCTTTGAAGTTTGCCGAGTTTCCAGACCATATATCTCGATTGACTATGTTCAGTACAGACCGAGCGAGGTCTGTACCAAAAGAACAAAGGACAGGATAATTTAGAACGACCAAACGAGGCTAATAAGGTTTTTATTATATGGCTCTATTAAATATCTCAATTTTTTCTCAATTTTTAAAAACGTTGCAGTAGTTGTTTTGTAATGACCGCTCAGCAACCAATCATATTGCAGAAAAGCTTCGTTAAGACCAGGGCCGTCGCGAAGGGGATTGAGCAGGGGGTGTCAGAATTAATTTTGCGGACAAATGGGCGTGGTCACTGGGTGTGGCCGTTCAAAAACAATAAACCCAGACATGAACGACTTCGACCAAACTACCAAAACTACCAAAAACTCCGACTCACAGGAAAGTCAATGAAAGTGGGGTTTAACAAAAAGAATAGTATAGAAAGGCCTCGCGTAAATCACACTTCAGTTCCTCTGCTCCATATCTCGTGATTTCGATTTTCGAACAGTAATTTACTGTCTTGCCGAATTGCCGAAAAAAGATTTGCCGACAAAAGTTGGGGTTTGCTATAACCTGGGCGATGATAGAGGATGAGCATGAAATCTTGTTGGTCAGCAGTCACATTAACTGGTAACATCAAGGGAATCGAGGTGGGGGGTTAGGGTTAGAAAACTCATTAGGTGGGAAGTTAGGGTTAGGATCTAAGTTGTTTTGGGGTTAGCGGTTATTTCATGGTTAAGTGACAAAATTCTGACAATTATATACCTCGATTCCCTGCATATGTTATCCAGTTAATGTGACTGCTGACCAACAAGATTTCATGCTAATCCTATAGGAAACCCCACAAAAGTTTCATTTGCCGACAAATCCTTCATTTGCCGACAGAACTAGTTTTGCTGGGGGTTGTCACCCCCACGCCCCCCCCCCCCCCCCCCCCCCCCCGTCGCGACGGCCCTGGTTAAGACCGCTCACGAGGCAAGCCATACAATAATCATTTATATTGCGCAAACTTACATGAAAATGATCAAATGCACATTACAGAGTTATGTACTTAACTAATTACAAGCTTTAAAATTCTAACAAAATATAAACATTCAGTAATTATAAGCTCACATAAAAAAGACTTCAAATGGTTCTTAAAAGTGTGAATATAAAGAATCAATCTGTCTATGATCACGTGGCAGCGCATTCCATATCCCAAAGTCTTCCTAGTGCTAGTAATACCTTTAAAAGGAGCTGTAATAGCTATTAAACCTCAGCTCACTCGACGAGGGTCATTTAGTAAAGTTTTTCGAAATGACCCCGAATCGCGAGTGAGAGGTTTCATAGCTTCTGATCTTTTCACTTCTTTTTATTCACTTATATTTTAATATTATATTATATTATATATTTTTATATTCACTTCTTTTATCGTATTCCCTTGTAATACCATGTTTACCGACATTTCTGCCAAGGTTTCCTCGTATTCGGTGGTTTGACGTCATTGAGGTTGTATTAGTGGAATGAATTTAGGTGTTCTTAAGCGATATATCAACCCGAGGATGAATAGATCGCTTAATTCAAGTGCCCCACCTTGTATCGCCATTGGTGAGGTATTCTGAAAATAATTTTGTATTTTTTTTTGGCCAGAGCGGTTTTGAATATTTTTAGGGGAAGTACCGCGCTGAATAATCTGTTGGATTTATAGGATAACTAGTTATCAACCTCGTGAATAATTTCAGTTCAATAGATTTATCAGCCCCGCACTTCACTGGAAATATTCCAAACCGCCCCCAACTTGACGACAGTTGGATTCTCATGCGTGTTTTCTGCTCGACGAGGTGGGTCATTTAGAAACATTTTACTAAATGACTCGAGTGAGAGATTCATACATGTTTACCGAAATTTCTGCCAAGGTTTCTTCGTGTTCAGCCTTTCTGATTGACGTCAAACCAGGTCGTATTAGTTTTAATATACGACCTGGTTTGACGTCAATGGAGAAATGAATTTAGGTGTTTAAGCGATATATCGTTGATATATAGCTTAAAGTGCCTATCCGGGGTTTTGGTATACATATTCGTAATGTTTGGGTTCTAGTCGTTCAAGAATTTCATCTTCATGCCTTTTCCCCTGCTAAAGTTGATTTACTCTTCACAGGAAATAACGTCAAATCAGGGACACACAATGTCATTGCACACTAATTCAACAGTGAAATACAAAGAAAGTTTGGCTTTGAATCTTAAACACACCTGTTTAGACAAAATTTCCTCAATTCCCAAACTTTCTTTGTATTTCACTGATGAATCAATGTGCAATATTTTCGTCATATGACGTCATTTCCTGTGAATACTAAATCACTTTAGCAGTGGTTTCATAGCTAATGTCGCCTCTTTTTATGGTGTTCCGTCGTAATTACTTGTTTACCGAAATTTCTGCCATTGAATCCATTGACGTCAAACCAGGTCGTATTAAAGGTCGTATTAAAACTAATACGATCCGGTTGACGTCATTGAGGTTGCGATATATCAATCCTCGGGCTTGGTATATAACCTATACATAATGAAACTTTTTTTTTGGGGGGGGGGGGGGGCGGATCGAGCGCCCTGGTAAAACTGCTAAGGGATAGGGGGCATACTCCACCAGAAAATTTTGAATTTTAGAGTCTCTTAAATAGTATTTCTCAAAAGAATGAAAATTCAAAAGAAATCAATATTTAATTTTTCATTTTTTCATTAAAACTTTATTTAGTGAAGGTATAAACATCTTTACATGAGTGTATTCCGCCAGATGGCCTTCAACTGTATAAATATAGATTAGTATCAATTAATTAATGTGTAATACAATTGCAAGTTAGTCTATATTTACAGGATGTGCATGCAAATTCCTCTAAGTGGAGTACATCATTATTTTGTTTTAAAAGATATTTTTTTAATTCATTTTTAAATGTAGATATGGTGGTGTTTTCAGTGTTTTTTAAATAATCTGGCAGAGAGTTAAACAACATGGCTCCACTGTACGAAATTTTTGTTTTTCCATACTCAGTTGTGACTTTAGGAATTTTCAAATCTGTTAATGACAGTCTTGTGTTTACGCTATGTGTTTCTTTAACAAATTGAAATAGGTCGTACAAGTTCGATGGAGCTTTGTTTTTTAATACACTGAATACCAAGATTAATTTTCTTTTTTAATATGTACTGTATTTAGAAATAAGAGGAAGATTACGGCCAAATTTCGCCAACTTTAACCTCCATGTTCTCACAAAATATATGGAGTCGTTTGAGAAGCAAGTTATAAAATATGGAGTCGTTTGAGAAGCAAGTTCTAACACTCGTAATTGTTCATTCTCTGATGTCTAAATACGAACAAACCGGTTAAAAAAACTCGGCGGTTTCGCCTCGTATTTTCAACCGGCTTGCCCGTATTTAAAAGTTAGAGGAAGAACGCTTACTCGTGTAGTCATGTTAGAACTATTACTTCCTGATCATCTAAGAGAGTTTTGAAGAGAGTTTTGAAGGATATAAAATGCCAAACAAAATAGTCAAATACATGATTGAACACACCATATCATACAACTGATACAAGGCATACATCATGCAGGAGAGATGTCGTGGGAATATGTACAAAATTTATATAGTATATAGCTGTAAAGTATATATTTATATTATATACTCTCTAAACAACAATTCTTTAGGTTTAATTCTGTTCCATACATTGATTTACACTGGTAACAGCGTGTTCTATTAAAATCGATATAAGAATGCTACAAACCTACGATACTGCAATACAGCAATAGAATATATATGATATTCAACAATATTTGTAATTGTATTATATTCAGAATTCAGATTATATTAAATATTAATCGCACTATATCAATATACTGTATACAGTAGGGGGCAATAGTTTTGAAGGGGAGGCAAATTCACCCCTTCGCCCCCTAAAAGAAACCCTATAGGATATATAAAAAATAAATAAATTCAGGTAAACATGGTATTACACATGTAGATAGTGGATCCAAATTAGTTATGTCAACGTGTTGTGCTGCGTAGGACGCAATGTCGAAATAACAAATGGAATACTCTTGAAAGGCAATAGCGGAATACTGCGTAGGATGGAACGTTTCGAGCGAAGGCCCTTCTTCAGAGTTTCACTCTCTGACGAAGGCCGCAAGGCTTGGACTGGACTATGTGCCATTGTGCCCCTTTCGGGGACATCAACATGGGGGCCTGGTCAGACACACCCATAATGTCACACACCCAATGTCTAAGAATGCGCTCACCCTCCGATGCACAGTTGAGTCCTGCGAGAGAACATTCTCAAAGTAATTGCGCTTCAAGAATCGACTGAGATCTCTGCTTAGTCAACATCATTTGGAAGCAGTAATGATCCTGAATGACTACGATTGGGATAGATTTGAAACCTTGAAATTCCTATCTGTAAGGCACTGGCATGAATTGAAAGATCTTTGCACACTGGCTAAATTACTCAATGGTTTACTACGATCTGCCCGTGTCAAACTACATCAGAACGAAACAAGTAGCTACACGTACATCAACTATTCTGTGCCTGGCAAGCCTGCAACCTCGTCTTACCAGAACCTTACATTTTAAAAACAGTTACTTTAACCGAATTGTAAATCTCTGGAATTACTCACTTCCTCTCTTAGTTAAATCCAGTTCTTCATCCAGCTCTTTTAAGTCAAACACTAATAATTACTTGATTGATACCTTTATTAAATACTTTAATGTAGACAATGTTTATACTTGGAAATCAATTTGTACGAAATGTCACAAACATGTCTCCTAATAAGGAGACATTCACAGATGTTTTTAAAGCCTGTTATAAACTTGCCACATTGTACTATTTTTTTTGTTTTTAACACTTGGCATTATTTGATATGTACAATGGAAGCAGAATAAATAAAAATAAAAATATTTTTTTCGACATTACCCATGTATATTACATATTTCTCATATCGATACCCAAAAGCCAATTCGTGCATGTATGCACGTGGACATAAAAAAATATTTATATACATAAACATAAACATAAAATTCATAATAAAATAATTGATTACAAGTTAGTCTACTATATAGGGCACTTATTCTATTACATTATACACGCCATTAACGATATGTTATTTGGCCGACAGCTACTCGGCAGCATTAGCTTCACTAGCTGGCGGTCAGAGTCCACGCAAGGCGCGAAAATGCGTCTCTTTGACGGCAATAATTAACGCGAATAAGGCGGAAATAATTACTTCGCAATGTCGACGAGAAGGAAATTGCGAACCGAATATGCGCGAGACAATTGTAATCCAATTTGTATTGAAAAAGCACTTTTATTTGCACCGTGGTGTGTACTCTGCAGGTATGCGAGATCCGATACTTTGAATCCGGAACGGGAAAAGAGCCGTCGGATTACGAAAACGGAGACGGTCGCGTCTAGTGTGAACGAGCATGCGCTAAACCTTAATTATAGTCCAGCTGTTTAATAATTATAGAGGTGAATTGTGCGTTTTGTGATAAAAGTATGAAAATTGGCAAGTAGATATAGAGTTACTAGTGCTGATGATTTTCTGATATAGAGGCAACGAAATCCTGGTTGCCACAAAATCGAGTTTTTCTTCCAATTTCCAGCGATCATTCTTCACACGAACATGTAGGACGTGGAATGTCCTCCAGAACGAAATTAGGTTGAAGGAACTTACGTTAACTAACTTTAAATGCAACCTTCTGCAATATTACATCAGGGCATTGTACCATTATGACGCTGAAGATCCGCGAACATGGAAAACGATTTATGCAAATTTGTTCGCAGTCTAATTGGTATCTTACGCTGCTGCGACCTGCGTCTACAGTAAAACCACGCTAACAAGAACCTACATTTTACCCAATCAGCCTGGGATAGGTTCTTATGTTCTTATATGTTCTTATATAATCAGCCTCATGCGGTTCTTAATAATGGTAGGTTCTTGTTAGCGGGTTTTTACTGTATAACAACTAACAACTCTTGAACAGGAACATTCTTAAAAAGGGACCGCAATAATTGGCGTACGCTGTACGCGGCAACCCTGCCACTTTCATTATGTACTATATAGTAATATACACACGTAAAAATCTCACAGGTTGTAACAAGGTTGTTGGTTCAACATGCCTGTAACAGCACTGTTCAAGCATGTTGTGACAGGCTTGTTGAATCGACAGCAGTAAGCAGTAAGTTCATGGCTGTTGTAACAACGCTGTTCAACCTTGTTATTTCATCATGCTCTGACAACATGTTGTATCATGTATGAACAATGTTGTTCAACGCTGTTCAAGCCTGTTCGATCAGATCATCAGCCATGAACAACACTGTTTCAGGCCTGTTGACAACCCTGTTCAAGCTGGCCAGCTCAACCCTGTTCAAGCCTGCCATGAATATCAACCATGTTTTAGGCTGTTCACAGGTAGAAATAACAGACTGTGCGTTTTTACGTGTGTAGTTGGCGAAGTATAATAAATAAATAAATAAATAAAGTACTATTTTATAAAAAGGTGAAAATTCAAAGTTCACTTTTAGCGAATATCACCCATATCATTAGAAAGTTCACAAAAAACTATATGAAGGAATTCAAGCGGGTTGTACGATTTTCCAAGCTCGTTTTGAGTTACAGAAGGCTAAACCCACTAAAAAAAGCATTCTGTAGCATTTTGCGGCATTTTCCACATTTTGGAGCGTTAATAATTCAAAACGAGCTTAGAAAATCGTCCTACCCGCTTGAATGTCCTTCATATAGTTATTTTGCGAACTTTCTAATGATATAGGTGATATTCGCTAAAAGTGAACTTTGAATTTTCACTTTTTTATGAGATAGTACTTTAATAGGTAAATGGGAAGAAAAACTCGATTTTGTGGCAACCAGGAAGAAATCTGCGTTGCCTCTATATCAGAAAGTCATCAGCACTAGTAACTCCATCTACTTGCTAAGTTTCATGCTTTAGTGATAAAAAAACGAACGATGAGGCAAAATTTCGGGCTTAACCGCCAGGCTATATTACTCCAATCTTTCTCATTACCACAAGTATGGACCTGTTGTAAATATTCGGTGTTTTCATGACTGAATGTTACAATATAAGTTTAAAGGACATTGGCAACAAAAATTAAGTTTGTCTAATATGAAAGAACTCGTAAAATAATAGAGTAACACCTTTTACAACTTTTCCGTATTTTACTTCGTTTTTGAAATATTTCAGTTTGTTTGATGTGTAAATGAGATGGTGTCTGACGTCAGGTGTGGGGTGGAGAATTTTCATTCATTAAAATATTAGTTAGATCTTCAAGTTTGTTCCACAAATTTACTTGAAAATGTGCGTATAACAACTCCCCATGATAATGAACGTTGTAAACTTAGCAATCACTGAGATATAAGACATTAATGAGTGAAAATTCTCTACCCCACACCTGACGTCAGAGACCAACTCATTTACATATCAAACAAACTGAGATATTTCAAAAACGAAGTAAAATACGGAAAAGTTGTAAAAGGTGTTACTCTATCATTTTACGAGTTCTTTCATATTAGACAAACTTAATTTTTGTTGCCAATATCCTTTAAACAAAGAATTTTACCATTTATATTAGATGCGACACATTTCGATATTTCACAAGTTCGATATTTAAAACGGGCGTAACTATCATTATTATACTCCAAAGTGTTAAATCCTTTCTAGTTATCAACATTAGGGACTTTTGAAAAGGTCGATCTTTTCATAGGCCACATGTTATGCAAATACTTTGAATACGCAACATTATATACAACACATGAAATGTTCGACGTTTAAAACAGGCTTAACTTCGAAATTCTAAGTCACAACGTCTCAAACCTTCTCACATAAAGTATAACTCACGGCTTAAGCAAACAAGAACAAAGAAATCACGGATTACTATAGGCATTGTCATCAAGTATAATGTTTTAAAGTGTTTTTTTATCGAGGTTATATAGGATTCCAAGCACATCTAACGAGTTAATCAGCTTTAGATATATAGCTTTTGACCGTCTAGAACTGAGTCTACATCGTGAGATTAAGAATGTGAACATTATTGTTTAGAGCATTCTCACGCTCTGTGGACGACGTCAACCGCTGTACAAGCCTACACGTCCTTATTAACTGCAATAAATGTGAGTGTCAGGCTTGAAGTATATCTGAAAAGACACGCTGAAAGTGGCTTATACTGGTGACGACCTAGGTTTTAGGCAATGATTTGTGCTTAATTTAAGAATGTAGACTCCAGTCAACTCTTTAAAATTCTCACGGAGACGTCGTCGATGTATCTGATCTTGTCTTGGGCTTTAAATCATAGGCGTAGGAACCGGGGGAAGCCCCCCCAAAATTTTAAATGGATAAGCGTTGCTAAATTTAATGTTTTTTCCCCAATTGTATTAGTACGAATATAGAGGCTAGGAGAGAAGCTACTTAAGGTAATCTACCTACGGGCTTCATCTACACGAGATTTTACAACGGGTATAACCTGAAGTGTTAGCCAACTCATAAACCCTTGCCGCGCGAGTGTTAGATTGGTTCCCAGACCCTTCTGTCAGTACTAGGCGCAAAAAATGGCGTCACCTGGTAAGAGGCAGCAGGCAAGCTTGGATTCATTTGAATTATGTTCGCTGTAGAATTAAATAAAAAAGTTTTCTCAAATTGCTGCAAATTGTCTTTCCGAGCTTCTAGATTTCAAAATTTTACGGGGGAAGATCCCCGGACTCCCTTAATGCCGACCAACTTTAAATCCGTTCCTACGCCTCTGTCTGAGTACAACGAGTCGTGTACGTCAGTTGTGGTTTCAAACTTCACGCCATTTTCAAACACCTGCATTTTGGTTTACTTAAGGCTTTGGCTTATTGTCAACACAATCCAATTCCCTCGAAGACCTGCTAGGTAATTCCCACTCCGCTTGCAACTAATGTAGATGTTTAGCCTTTTAGTTTCGTTCAAAACCGAAAGTCCCACTGTCGTTACAGACAAGTTAATGCATGTCGACCGCCGACGACGATCCCATGACAACGCGTTGCCATGGAAGAATCACCGAATAATTCGATTTCGAAGATTTCCCTCTCGAAATTCCTTCCATAGACCCCTCCCCCTGGAGGCTTTCTGAAAACTTTTTGCACTGTTGTCGGCACTCGACTTATAAAGATGCGTTTGACACACGGCGATTTATCGTGAAGGGAAAAACGTTCCAATCGGGAGATACTGCGACGGTAGTTAAAAAGCAATGTGAATTTTGGCATTCGAAAGAAGCCACTGTTGATTGATGAATGCATCATCTTTGATATGGCCCTTAACCGCAAAATTTTTTATTTTTTATTGGAAGAACTTTCTTTTGAAGATTTTAGTTTCTTTGCTTTCTTTTTGAGATATATCAGTTTGTTTGATATGCAAATGTCCAGAATTTACGTCACACATGCATAATGAGTTATCAGAGAATGTTATATATCTTTGCGTTCATCAAATAAAAACACTAAAGTGTGAATAACACGTGTGCGTGTTTCTCCCACAACACCAAACTTCTCGATTTTAAAGAATTTCGTTCGAGAATGAAAGCTAAGAGATGCACACATTTCTCCAATAAGTCATTATGCATGTGTTACGCACATTTGCATATCAAACAAACTGATATATCTCACAAAGAAAGCAAAGAAACGAAAATCTTCAAAAGAAGTTACTTTATCATTTTAAAAGTTCTTCCAAATAAGACAATAAAACATTTTGATATCAGGGGCACTTTAACTGTCTGGCAACGGCCGAATAACATACCTTGCAACAGCGACGCAAGTTGCTGCAATCGTTGCAGAAAGTAGAACCGAGTTTCACTTTCTGTAATGATTCCAGAAACTTTTTTCAGCGTTGCGCAATACAACACCCCATCTGCAACTTGTCTCGCAATTTTCATCTTTGGCGACTCAGTGCGCATGCGTGCCTTGTATCACAAACACAAATATGGGGAAACTTTGCGAGTCAAGTTGCACGAAACGTTGCCCAGTGTAACACCTCCTTTCATGCAACTGCAGCAGATTGATCAGTTGCGAGACAATTTTCATGAAACATTGTTTGAGTGACGTCGAGGTTATTATTATTATTATTATTATTTATTCAGAACTTGATTGGCAATATACATGAAATGTAAATTGAAAAACTCGAGTTTACAAAAATATATAAGAATATTACTAGGTAAGTATATATACATGCATGCGAAGAGGACCTTATTACGGTAAATCCCACATCCGTACACTATATGGTAAAAAACTTTCTTGAAAACGTTTAGTGCGACTCATTTTAAAAGTGGAATTTTCCGGACACGTCTAAGATAATAGTTATGTTCAACTGGTTGAGGGATCAGATTGTTTTTATAAAATGATCTGCAAAGAAGCTTTCTTCTGGCCAAAACGGTTTGTAGTTTCAGTTCAGCAAGACCGTCAATATATGACAAATGAGGATATATTATTCTGATTGCACGGCGCTGGATGTTTTCAACTTGATCACTTGCATTCTCCAAAACAGGACGAATGAAGTACAGTAGCAATAGACTAAGCAAAGGACGTTTCAGAGTTCGCAATGCATAAAGACGCTTACTTGATTTGGAGCACACATGCTCAATATGGATGGGGTCCATTTAAGGTCAGAAGACAGGTGGACACCCAAGAGTTTAGTGGTATGAACCAGTTCGAGGGGATGGCTGTTGATTGTCAGGGGTGCCAATGTTTGTTGGTTCTTTACAAATGACACGATAAACTCCTTGGTTTTCTTTATATTAAGCTTCATGTTGTTAGTGGACGTCCAGTTGGCAAAAAATAGGTTAACAAAATAGGTTAATAGGTTAACAATTTACGAACGCAGCCATTGATGCTACTATGCCTATAACCCCAATTTTTATAATTTATCAACATTCTAATCTATACGAGGCAAATAATTGAACTGTGAAATATTTCTTGATAATAATAATGATAATAATAATAAAGACGTATTAGGAGCATTATACAATAGTCTCAATGCTCTCACAACAATATATTTTTAATGTTATTTTAATATAAAACTAATTATGGTTTCATTATAAGATAAAGCCTACTAGTTTTTTGTTCATAGTGGTATAATATATGTATCAATTTAAAAAAAGAAAAGATTCGTTGCGATACGTAACAACAAGGTTTCCTCAGTATGACGAACCCCGCGAAGAATCAACCAAACAAAAAGGATAACGTTGATTGTTCGGAGAAAAATCATGGCGCGTGTGTCTTCCAAGTTAATTACTGCACGCACGCGCACAGATCAAATTGAAGCTAGCGTGTTTCGTTTGCTTGCGTGTGAAGACCAACCGTTTTTGCGCGAGCTTGAAAAACAAACGTTAAAAATCTCTCCGGTATCCGGTATTTCACTAAATATTATTTAGATGGCGAAAAGGATACTTGGAGTTTCTCAGATTCCAATAGAAGAACACTTTACCTACCACTTTGAGAAGTATCCCGTCCAAAATCGTACAGGAAAAAATGAAGTACGAAATAATTCGCGGAGCACTTCTGTGCAGGCCTGTGCACGTCCAAACAGTTTCACGTCAACATCTTGATACAGGTTTGTGTTTTTAAATGGTTGAGGATTTGAGCGAAAAAGTTCATACAATATCTAGTATAACGTTCAATTATACCATTTAGTTCAGTTTATTAGATTTATCACTCTTAGGTGAACGGAATACCCCAACAGGCTAGAAGCCCAATTGATAGGGGTTCCGAGGGCCTACGATTTAAGGTCGTTATCCGAGAAGACCCGAATGTCTTACCATTTGCTGGTATTATTGCAAAGGCAGCACTTTCTCCTCAATTATGCGAATAGTTTTGGTAAGTCTGCAAATTCTGCAAATTCTGCGAGCAGTTTCGTTTTATCTACTGTGCGCGCATGCGCTCCGTAGACACTGGATTTGAACCTGTGTCTCCCAGCTCATAGACATGTGTGGTAACCACTAGACCACTACAGCTGAATTTCTCTAGCAGCAGTGTATCCGAAATGATAATTTGGTTTACGTCACACTCATTAGCATTTCAGAAAACATTACTTATTGGATTCCTCTGAGCCCAATATTACAAAATATTTTAAGTCGAGAATTCAATATTGGGCGAGACTGAAGGTCGAGCCTAATATTGCAAATCGAGACTTAAATATTTTGTAATATTGGGCGAAGATGAATCCAATAGGTGTTTTATTATATCGAACAAAATATCTTAACACAAAGATGTTTCATGCCGCGTAAACAGTCAAAACGGTTGCTGACCAATATGTTGCTGTCCTACAGTAAAATATTGGACTGTCACGTGATGCTAATAGAGACAATTGATTGGACGATTATATGTGAGGGTATAATAAAAACCTGTATAAAGTATCGAAGGAAAGATCAAATTGAAGAAAATATTTCACTATTCAACTATTTTCCTCGTAGAACGCTGTATAAAAAAAAAATTAGGGTTTCAGTTGTCTCGCTATAAAATTGCACACGTCAGTCTTCATTAGGCACAGTCGGCTTTCAACGAATGCGTTTTAACCCTTTGCAACGAATTTCGAATACACTACGAAGTGCAACATTGCGTGCATAAGTAACCACCGTTACTCGATACCATGCATCAGGAGGCTTTTTCAAGATGACTGCCATTAAACAACGGATGCGAGAGAGAAAATAAGGCATTAGATTAAAAAAGCAACGAAACTAAACACACTGCGACAAACCCACACGAATTATTATCCTGGCGCATGTGATTCACTCGCCAAAACAGTAGATCATTGATTATGCGAATCTTGCCCTACCCAGTGAAAAACCTAACCCTTCTAAATAAGGAATAAGCTGTTATGTGTTGGATTCTAAACGGTTAAAGTGCCTATCCGGGGTTTGCGGATTTTACATAGTCGTAATCTTTGGGTTTTCGAAAATTTCATCTTTGTGCCTTCACAGGAAATGACGTCATTCTGCTGGACACGCGAAGTCATTGCACACTAATTCAACAGTGACATACCAAGAAAGTTTGGCTCTGAACTTTAAACACACCTGTTTAGACAAAATTCGCTCAATTCCCAATCTTCATTGTATTTCACTACTGAATCAATGTGCAATGTTTTGGCGTGTCCCTGCTTTGACGTCATTTCCTGTGAATAGTAAATCACTTTAACAGCAGTAAAATATATGAAGATGAAATTTTCGCACGACAAAATACTTTACAATTCTTCTCAAGAGATTCCAAAGATCACAAATATGTAAATCCCCAAACCCCGAATAGGCACTTTCCTGTAATCCTTAGTCTCTAATCCCAATGTCGGCCGCCATCATGGAAGCTATGTATTATCGGCAATTTTGCGCCAAAAACTAATCGATTGATCAGGTAGACCGCTTTTGAATTTCGAACCATGCCGATTAAAATTAGCCTTTAAGAAGATTGTTGCTTAATCCGGTGTCTTCAATGAGGTGTTAATCAGAACAAGGTTAACAGCAAACACGCAATAGTCTGCGTGCGAGCTGCAGTCTTGAAATAACGTTGGGTTGTGGGCCGCCAGAAATAACTGCTTCCCGTGCGCGCTATTCGTAGCGCAACAATTTCGCGTTGTAAGTCGCAGCGAAATGTGGAAAAGTGGAATTCACTTTGACGTTTCGCCGCACGGAAATGTGTCGCGCAGCGAGATGCACGATCGCCGGAAATTGATACGCGCAAGATGGCGGCATGGCTGGCGCTCACTGACTTGCAACCCAACATGCAAGTTGCAAATACGAACTTAACGTTCCCATTCCAAATACAATATTACCGATATATATTCTACATGAAGTAAATAGTTGAATGACAAAATATTTTATGATTTGAGCTTTACGTTGATGTTGTGACGTCAATCAATCATAATTTCGGACCCTTAGGGCCTGTTCATGAGCCGGGGGAGTGCGCTGACGAATAAAAACATGCTACTTGCATTCATTTGTCTACAATTAATATCTCTATTATCCATCTTTGTTCGGTTATACGGCTTGGTTTAATTTGCTAGTTAAAATCCACGAAAAGCGATTGCATGATGCTGTGTATCAAACAAATCTGCGAAACGTAGCTATTTTCTGGAGAGGTTGAAGAAAACGAAACGCCACTGATGACTTAGACGGGCAAGACGATATCAGTGATGGCAAAATATGAATATCTTTTCTTCCTCGCTGATATCTTCAATTAATGACACTGGTCCAAACAACGAAACGTCTTCAATCTCATAAAGTTTGGCGAGCTGCCCCATCAAAATCAAGCGCCTGATATTCAGATTCGTGCTTTGGAAGTCATCAAGCAAGTGATCAAGTTTCCAATCATTTCAAGTCTCCAACGAATTCAATTCACTTCCCTCACAAACTCAGCCCCTGCAGTCACGCGCGATGCTTAATTCACCTGGTTCACCGGGCCAGCCTGGCAAATTTGTGTTGATATGGAAAATTTTCATCCCACACCAGGAGCCGCTCGCTTCCCATATGAACACAAAATCTTTTTAAATATGAAATAACAAGAACGCGCGCATCCCGGCTCATACGAACAGGCCCTTACTTGTATTTAAATTCGCTTAAAACAGGACAACATATTTGATTTTTAACGATAACGGTGTATAATGCACTATTTTGCGTTCTTTTCCTGTTCATCTCCCCTTGCCGAATCGTCAACATTTTCTCTTGAGTTCTCTTTGCCTTTTCGCGCGGATTATTTTTCGCTCAGTTTTAATTTCGCGCACCTTTATAGCTCTGCACGAACGCTATACTAGAGATTTTATCAACTTTTTCACTTAAATCCTCAATCAGTCATGAGCTTTGCGTTGATGTCACTAGAACACTCTCAGAGTGTGACGTCAAATCGGGAATTTGACTTTCTTTTATGCTTACCATGTGATAGACTGGTTGAGGTTTGCGTGGAAAAGTTGACAACATCTCTAGTATAGCGTTCAAGTATATATATATATGTCATCAACATTTGAATTAAGGTATTTGCACTGACAAAATGTGTCATTTTTGACATTGGGAAATTATAACGAAGATTTAATGTCAAACTGTCAAACTTTCTCTGATCATTCATGGTGACGGCAAAAATAATTCATATAATTGAATAATAATTGACCTTTTGAACTGGTCTTTCGTGAATGAAAGGACCGATAAACAAGTAGACAAGTGATGACTTTGAACGGATTGAAAATCGTTTCAAAGGGTTCGATAGCCAACGCTCTTTCACTATATGGAGAAATTCGTTATAGGGTTTTTAAGTTGTATAGTTAAAACACTCGCAGCAGTGTTATGTCGCTAGTGTGAACACTAGCTGCGAGTGTTTTGAACAGCTTCAAAAACGAACCTCTTGGGACTTCCAACAATAGTGTTAATTCATTCAATTTTCGAGTACTGTCAGCAATGTGACGAAAATTTGAATGTCGTTGTTTTTGCTGCAGAAGAATAAAATTCTACAACAGTCAACACTTCGCGTTTAAGAGCGGGTTCAAGAATCTTTTTTCAAGACCATTTCTATAAATGGTTCGAATGGAACAAGTCTGGAACCTGTTTTGTCGAGAAAGGTTTTGGCTGCCTTTATCACACTACTTTAACGAAGGGCATATAGATAAATCAAGAGGATTCAAGTAGCTTCGGTTTTGACTAAAAATCTCACACCGAGGAAGGTACGCTTTCAAATTTATCATCAATGTTATAAAGTTATGATGTTCATGTATGTTTGTCCTGACTTATTCATTGCACGTATTATATATCGTATCACATCGTTAGGTTTCTTATTAGGTGGTTTTCTCTAGTATAAATTCAAAATATATAGGCTTGGTCTTGGATATTTTTGCTTTCTGATTTGAATTTCATGTTCATATTAGTATTCTTTATACAGAGTGTCCCAAAAAAAAGGCTACCTTTTCAAATTCAAATGAGCGTGTTAATTCAAACAACCTATTGTGTTTAATATCCCATGTGTATAAAACTGTGTGTTTTTACGCATTCGTAGTTCAAAAGCGATAATGAATTTCAAAGAACTACAATAGGTTGCTTGAATTAACATGCTAATTTGAATTTGAAAAGGTAGCCTTTTTTTGGGATACCCTGTATAAAGAATACATTCAACCCAGCATTCCCCTAGGACAAATTTCAAAACCACCCCCAGGCTTTCAAGCACATGACAATATTTTATCAGATATAAAATACCATGCACGTGATTGATTTGCTTATGAATTATTGAGGTTTTGAAGTACAATAACCACATACTATCGAATGAAATGGTTAGTAAACATATATTTATTTTAATTGCCTTGTTACAGAGTTACAGACATATGTGAACATATATTTATATGTATATATATATATTTATGATTTTATCTACCCACTTACAAAATAAATGGAACCGATATCTTACTTGGAAATGTAAGACTGCGTTCACACGTCATGTAGGCTCTTATTTCGTGTACGGGACACAGAAATTTGCATGAGTAAAATGTTAGTTAGCACTGTATAGAACTGCCTCGTTCTTTATCAAATCCATTTTATTTTATCTAGGATAGGTTTAATTCATGAATTGCACAATTCCAGGACAAAAATAAACTGGATTTTTTAAAGAACGAGGCAGTTCTACAGTGTGTATAAAAAACAACTGAACCCTTAGAAAACGGTCTTATACTCCTGGGAAATTAAAAACACGGTCTTAATACACCTGGGAAATTTAGATAACTTATAATCGTATGAAGGAGCATAACTGCAAAGAAACATGTTAAATATATTAACGTTTCTTTGCAGTTATGCTCCTTCATACGTTTACAAGTTATCTTAATTTTCCAGGTGTATTAAGATCACCGTGTTTTTCATTTCCCAGGAGTATAAGATCGTTAAGCCTGGTTTCCATATGGTCGCTACGCTGTCTTTACGGTCGCAGAAGTGAAGCAGTGAAGCGTGTTTCTTTTGTTATGACAAAAGAAACACGCTTCACTGCTTCACTTCCGCGACCGTAAAGACAGCGTAGCGACCATATGGAGTTCAGTTTTTATTGATTATACACACTGTATACAGACGTACAGGGTGTATAAAAAAAAGCGCAACCTCTGAATTTCCCAAGAAATCCACTGTGTTCTTAAACACAAAAGATTTTCGCCCCTGGGAATTTAAAATAGCTTGTAATCGTATTCCAGGGGCATAACTGTCTAATTACTATAAACTCGAGCACGTAAAGCAGAATTGAATCGAAATTTATGCATTTATTTAATGGAAAGTTGTTTAGTTTACAAGTATCAACAACAGTTAAATTCCCAGAGGCCTAAAATCTTTTGTGCTAATAAAAACAAAGTGGATTTCTTGGGAAATTCCGAGGTTGCGTTTTTTTATACACCCTGTACAGTGCTACATTTCTGTGTCCGGTACACAAAGTAAGAGCCCAAATATACAACTATACTTGTATATATTGTAGAACAGCTATACTAATGCTGACCTTTTTAATTGATCAAAACTGGATGAAAACTTTCTTTACCGAAAGTCTCTTAAAAATTAAATTACGATACATTACAAGTAATTTGTGTGACAACAATTCGAATCATCTAAGGAACTATAGCAGCTCTTACAAAGAGCGTAATCAAAATACTATCGGGTACGATAGCTGGAATATCGAGGTGTTTATTTAAACAGCCCAATTGCTGGCCTGTTGGCTATTTTGTTATAATAAAAACTACTTTGTCTGATATTATATGCTAAACATACATGCTCTAGCTGGCTGGTACCAAATTCTGGGAATATGGTAACTAATATAAAAAAAACACGTTAGCATAGGTTTAGCATAGGTTTACTATAGGTTTAGTAAGAGCCTGTCATTGTTTATGGCCGGGGTGGGGGCCGAAGAGAAAATGGTTCGGGTAACTGAAAATTCGAAGACCTAAATGGTTGGGTAAAAAAAAATCACTTCTTTGAAGGGTTGGGTAGCAAAATTTTCAGAACTATTTACATAAAAATTTAACAGTTCATCATTTAAAATTGGAATCTCATCATCAGTTCTCCTTAGTAATCATTGTACATTCGCTTTTGTTATTGTATTCCACTCCTTGTTTTTTGGGGGATTCCTGCTCTGTATCAGGAGATAATAATCTGAAAGTTGCAGTAGGATCTGTCTGTATATCTATTTGGGTTTGTTATTAAAACTTGTATCGACGATATGCTGGGAATTGGGCTTTATCTAACTTTTTTCTTCTTGGACTTGGGTTGGGTAAAAGATTTTCTTTACTCATAAATGGTTGGGACGGTTAAATCTCTGATCTTAATTTGGTTGGGTAAAAATGTTTTGTCAACACCAAATCTATTTCTCTTCGCCCCCACCCCGACCATAAATAATGACCGGCCCTAAAGTGGTAAAAAGAGGTGGATGTAACACATGACATGAGAGGTTAGCCGCCACGCTACGCTAACCATTAAATAACATTGATTGAAAACATTTTGGTGAAACATTAGCGAGGGCCTAACCAAGCGAGCATGGGAGACGATGAATTTCTACGAGAGTTGTTTCGGCTGCCTCGCTCGAACGAGATCTGAATGTTCACGAACTCCTATCAAGTCTAATACTCCAAAAGATTGATTTACTACCGAAATAGTGTGCATAGGAGGTCGGACTTCCGTAATTTCACTTCGTGCTGATGACACTATGAGCCTAAACTGTCAACTCAGCACAACACTTCTGTCATCAAGTCTAATGTCTGCACAGACAATACTCTTATCTATCAATTATTATATTATATCAATTAGCTTATCTCGACATTCCAACAAGTTCAAAGTTGATGGGAGTTCATTGAGACGGAAGCGACGGCAACTCTCATAGAAACCCTTGTCTATCGACTTTCATCGTCGTTTGACCAATGTCTTAGTCTTCTAACCATCTTTACGAAGTAGATACTTACTAGTAATCCAATGCAAATATACTACATCTGATTGGCTACGCCACTCGCTACTAAAACAATTAGATAACTCACACGAACTTTCTATATGAGGCGATAGTTAAGGTAGTAATAGGGTTATCTAGTATCGTCTCATTGAGGCCCCATTAATGAGATCACCATATACCATATATCAATTTAAGCTAATTATAATAGAACACGGTTATGAAATCTAATTTTACGAAAAACATTTTGGCAAATTGTTTTATTTACCAAAAGAAAAAATAATTATGTTGGCTTGTGAAGTATAAAGTCCTTTGTAGTTCAATTTGTGGTTTCGAAGTTGATACAGACTGTTGTATTCTCTGATAAATTACTCTACAAAAACGTGTCAACGATTTTTGAAATACAGTTTTGTTAATTTTTCATTAAATGATTTGGATAAATTTTTTCGATAAATTTTACATCTTCCCAATTCAAAACGCGATACGATCGGAAATATTAAACATCAAAAATTGCCGACACGTTATGGTAGATACTGTATCGTAGAATACAACAATATCTCTTTCATATCTCCCGTCGTTCTTGAGATATTTAGACTTATGTCAAGATCTTTCTACATTTTTATAAAATCAAGAAATTAGAAATAGTAAATTAATTTGCGATCGCTATTTCAATGTAATGATATTAGGTGCCACGAAGTGTCGTACTGTGTAAAGTTTCAACTGATTTCGTCGAATAATCTCAAAGATATATACTTGATTTTCTAAAAATGTAGAAACATCTTAACGTCATAGGTTATTTCATTTGCATATCACAAAAGTCTAAATATCTCAAGAACTACGCGAGATATGAAAGAACCAATTACCATTTTCAATTACAATAATCATTTATGGAGTGCATTCAGCTAAAACAAACTTAATTTTCATTTCACAAGCACTTTAAACTTCCCAAGTCAACAGTTAATTTTTCTTTTGGTAAATAAAACAGTTGACCAAAATGTTTTTCGTGAAATTAGATTTCATAATCATCTTCTATGATTAATTAGCTTTAAAGTGCATAAGAAACGAAAAATTCAACTCTGACCAACTTTGGTTATGACTTATGACCCACTTTGGTACTTCGTGACGCACTGGATATTATGGTGCTATCGGTTTTTCAATCACGGAACGGGAAAGTGCTTTTATCGACGTTCAAACATCGCTATTTTGATAGAAAAATTTCCAGAGTCTGGGACCGAAAGCAGCAATCTAGTGACATCACACGTCAGAGTCGTCGATAATATCGATATGTTTTTTGTGGCGCTTGAATGCTTAGCTGTGGAAATATTACTGATGTTTGTGTTAGAGTTAACTTCCTCCTCGGAAAGCGAGATCATTAATGATTTTTTCATCTCTAGAATCTATGCCGACTCTAACGTGTGACGTCAAAGAGGTGATTTGACCGCGCGATGAGGTGGGAAAAATTGGTGTAATTTTCCCACTTTTATATAAAAAATAAAGCACTTTCCTTTGTCGTGATTGAAAAACCGATACCACCATAAGATTCAGCGCATCAAGAAGTACCAAAATGGGTCAAAAAATTTTTCGTTTCTTAGGCACATTAAATTGATAAATAATATAATAGGGGGTGGAATGCGAAGTTTTTTATAAGGCGATACCGCGGATACCCCCATTGCCTACCTTAACTCGAGCCTCGCCTTCGATAGCTACACCTCATCGAATTTTCAATCTCATAATCTAATTGTCAAGTATAAAAATAAAAAACCTTGGGTTTACACCCTGCAATCCAACGCACTGAAAAAAAGATGAGCGAACTAGTACTGAACGGGTTACAAGGACTACAGTCATCATATATATCCAAGATGGCGGCGCCCACAAAATACGAATTCAAAATTTTTTTTAAAGTTTTCCAACAAATATTTTGAGCATATGTTTATGCCGAGTCGCCATATTTTTCTCTTGGTGGTGGATTGACCAGTATTTGTCCGGATTTATCTACAACAAAGCACTTTAGTCTACTGCAATGAAAATGTGCTTGCGACTATTGAACAACCACTCCATTCACTTCATATTAAAGTGAAATATTGAATTTCAGGCTGCGAAATTTTGAGCATATTTTCTCAAACAGGACTGTTTTGCATGGCCGCCATTAATGGTTTGTCGCCATTGCTAATTTGGAATCCGTAGACGGTCGGTAGCATCTTTAGTGGTCGGTAGCATCTTTTTGTTATGCATATGGTTCACTTACAATGGGATTACATAAATATTGATTATCAGTTCGCTTGCATAGCTGAGTGGTTTGTGTCCATTGTCTTTTACTTGTGAGGTCGGGGTTCGAGTGTTGGATGAGTATGATTTTTTCCATATTTTTTTAAATTTTTACTTTACTTTTTTTCTTTTTAATAGGGTTAGGGTTAGGATTAGTTTTAGGGTTTGGTTTAGAATATTATCAAAAAAATAGTCGCGCGTAAAAAAGTCCAAAGATGCTACCCGACCGTCTACGGATTCCAAATGCGCGTTGTCATTTGTAAAAAGAAGCTCCAAGTTTACAGCCTTGAATTTATTATTTTGCTGTACTTATTTGGTGTTGGACTATGATTTCAGGGGGGGGGGGGGATCGCCACACAATTTTCCATCACAGTAGCAGCCCTTTGAACATTTCTTGAGATCACTGATCTCGAAAGAAGACTGGATCGAGCAACTATTGTTCAGAAATGAAGCCGGAAGTCCGCCATTACTAAGGGACCTCCAACGGAGGATCCTACGAGGTTTTTTGTTTTATTATGTGCTCTTACCACCCACAAAATAAAATAATTTTACTATAAAGAGGACCAGAAGACATTTTTCAAATTACTGGGCAAAACGATTCGTGACCTGCCTGCAGATTTAATACTGCGACTTTGGTCCCTTAGTCATTGCGCCTGTCAAATTCTTCGGGCTTCATTTTCTGGCATCGGAGGACAATAGGTTACTCGATCCAGTCTTCTTTCTAGATCAGTGTCTTCATGTAATAAAAATGTATTCGCAAGGCCGGGTTTAAATCCCAGCCCCCCAAACCGGGCTGACGTTTCAACCCCTTAGTCTTCTCAAGATATTTGTAAGCTACGCCAGAGGTACTGAGATGGCGAATGGACAGAATTCTATCAATAGTGGTTATATCCAAGGCGACATTGGTGATGGCGTGTTGGGGATACTCCAGCCAAAATACAAATGTAGTTCATATGAAAGATCTTACTGACTTTAGTTTATTTCCAAAGTTTCAGCATTCCTATCAATTTAGTTAAGAAGATATAGAAATTTGAGGATTTTGACGCCATATTGGTTTTGAAAATATGACGTCATTGAGTGATTCTTTATCGGCAGTGGAGTTGTTTTGATGGCGATCACATAGTGATAGCTATCGTGAATGCTCTTTGGACGAAAATAAGTCGAAATAAACTATTTAGTTCCTCGTGCGGGAAAGTAGAGGAGCTTCGTAATCTTAGGCATAATACGAGATAGAATCACTCAGTGACGTCTATTTGAGAAACAAATATGGCGTCGAAATTGGACAAACTCTCCAACTTCAACTAGCCATATCGTCTTAACGTAATTGATTTGAATGCTAAAACTTTGGAAATAAACTAAAGTCAGTAAGATCTTTCATATGAACTACATTTTTATTTTGGCTAGAGTATCCCTTTGAAACATGGACCCGATACACACAGCAGCAACAGAATCTTCCAATAGTAAACATAATATTGTCAAAATATCGCGGCATGAATTTCCTAAATCTTAAACAACATTTAGCAACAGTACCGTTTACTGCTGAACTAAAACCTATCGTCTTCGAGTTAACGAGTAAATATTACCGATTGAACGATCTGTTTTGTTAAGTCAACAAGTTGTCAGTATTTTCTTTGCTGGAGGATCAAGTCGAAAGTCCGGCAGTAAACAAGTGACATTTCCACAAAAATTATGCTTAAGAAGCACTGGTCACTTCTCTGATAAGAAACGGCTGATGGAAAGATTCATTATAGGTGGTTCATTATGAAATATTCTCATACAGTATTCATACTCAATGTGTATTGGCGTAGGTGATTTCTGTTACTGCTGTATGTCTCAATGTTCCATCATTGGCCACCCTCTGTTAGTTCACTAAATGGAATATCCACTAAAACTTAAATATCTGTGGTGAACGTTTACAATAGTTACTCAGCAGCTTAAAATAGGTAAACATTTTATAAATATTTTGAGAACATTCAATAGTTGCAGTTAGTTACTTGCGAAAATAATATACCGACAGCACCGCTCAAGCGACATTAAACATGGGGGGTTGCATGACTGCATCCATACCTGATTCTCTGCAACTTGTCTTGCCCTTGACTTGGCTGGCTATTTCTATCTCTTCATATTTCAGTTCATCTGAATGTTGCCTTTTTTTCGACGGCACAGTCGGCTTCTCTTCCTCGTCACTCTCGTCGACAGGCGGAGCACGAGACCGATAGTACGAATGTTGTTGGCACATCGCATGATTTTGCGTCGGATACACAGGCATTTGACAGCCTGGGGGTGGTATGTTATCATACGGACCACCTCGACCAGGCCTGTTCCCATTTGGCCTGTTACCATTTGGCGCATACACTCCGTTTGGTACATATTGATTATAATGTCCATGACCTGTTGGTTGTTGCTGCATGCGGTTCCTTGGAATGAAGGGCAGTGTGTCATAGTCTGGGTGTTGTTGAGGTACCCTTGGTGGTAAATGTCTCCGACACTGCATCATTTGTGCTGCTTGGTCCATTTGCATTGGGAGCGGAGCATAGGGGTTCTCGTTAGTAGTTCTTATACCTCTTGGAACCACATTGTTATTACGTGGAGGAAGAGGTGGCGCGGGCCGCGATGGTACAGCTGGTGCAGCCATCCCGTTGCCGTGCATTGCATACATTCCGACTGCCTGAGCAGCCTGACTGCTGTGCAGGTTAGGGAGACTGAGAACACGCTTGAAGTCTTCGCACAAGGCGTGGTCAGACATGGGCACAGGTTCTGAGTACGGTCGAGGAGAAATTGATGGTGTGTCTCGCAGAACAGTCTCACTGGCCACTAGCGCGGGATCTCTTTCCGGGTGTGCATATTTGCAGCGTGTTCCATAAGTACACTTGCGTCCATACGTGCAAAGTTTAGTCTTCGTGCCTGAACCAACGGTCAGTAGTTCATCAATCGTCGGCCCATGTCGGCCATTTGGGTCGTCTGGGGGCATAAACATGTCATCCACAAAGGAATACATCAACAGCTTTTCCTCCACTACCTTTTTCCACTCTGGGTTCTCCCTCTGCATGTCTCTAAAGTTGTCGTTCGACACAATCACACCATCTTTTTCCTGAGCAATCTTCATGATATATCTGTCGTCATAGCAACTTATTCTCTTGCCCTTCACGGTTCGTGATGGAGTGTAATATAAGTGACCTGCCTCCTCTAAGCTTTTCAGGATCTCTCGATCTGACATGGGATGCTGCTCAGATGGTCCTTCCTTCCTCCATGTTGGGATTATTACATAAATTGTTGGATGACCTCGGCGTTTAAACCACTCCACAGCTAATGCTATCCCTTTACACGAGAATATCTTCTGTTTTCCATGGCTAAAAAATGATACGATACTCTATATCAGTAAAATTTGGAACCCTTGAAATTAGCCACTGTCACGGTGTGCAAGCTAGAGTAAACTTGCGCACAGACAGGGTTCTATCTAGGATTTTTCGTTTGGGGGAGAAGCAAGGACGTAGCCAGGATTGGTCCGGAGGCATGCCCTATCTGGAGGCCATTTCCTGCATTTTGGGGAAAGATTTAGATTTTACACAATTCTGAAGGTTTGGAAAAGTCATATAAAACACTAAAAAACAACACTTTCCAGGATTTTAAGTACATTTTATATTAAAGTTAGTTGTAAAGGGTTTTGCTGTGCAAGCTGTGTTAAATTGTCAATACTCAGTAAAACTCTGAGCTCCAGACAGGACTCGAACCCGTAAGCTTCTGAATGCTAGACAGACGCTCTAACCAGTGTGCCACTGGAACTCAGATGGCAGAGCAAGGTTAATTACGGTATTTAAACCTGGGACGAGTCTTGCCGTTATAACAAATACTTGTTGGACTACAAGTCGTGTTGTGACAGTCAATTTCCAGTCAAATGTTGCATTGTTAGTTAAGTTAGGTAGTTGCAGCTTGATGTTTGTAAAGTTGTAAAGGTTTTACTGTGCAAGCTGTGTTAAGTCTGGTGCTCAGAGTTTTTCTGAGTATTGACAACTTAACACAGCTTGCACAGTAAAACCTTTACAACTTTCCTAACTTAACATTTTATATTGTTTATTAAAATTTATAATATATTTCATATTGAATCAGTTAAGTTGAATTAAGTTACATGCACGCGATACACCACCATGGCACTACTTCATGTTCCTTGTCATATAGTGTCTGACTGGGAATACTTACTTCATGTACACGTACCGACCTGAATAATCACAACTTTTTTTTTTGGGGGGGGGGGGAAAGCTGGGTGTTTGGGGGGCGGACCTTCCACCCCTCAAACCCCCTAGATAGAACCCTGACAGATTGCTAAGGAGTTACCAGGGCCGTAGCAACCCGGGGAGGTAATAAAATGCAATACATTATTATATGGACTCGTGAGCGATCTGAACGCAGCTTTTCTGCAATCTGGTTGGTTCCTGAACGGTCTTTACAAACCGGTCATTGCAGAACCGCTGAAAATATTTAAAAATAGGTACGCTCAGGCGTACATATATCTGCGTGGAGCTATTATAGTTTGGCGGTTAGGCGGTTTTAGCCTATTTTGGGGGTCGGATTGCGGATATATCTCCATTTTCGTGGCGGTTTACGGTGAAGAAATTATCGTGCGGTGGCGGAAAATCATTACTTTTTCGCGCGGTTTTCGGTTGTTAGGTATTTTCAGTCGCGGATTACGGTTACGAATACAATCCGAGCCTTTCTCGAACTTTGGGACGCCCCTCCAGCGGCTCAAGAAGAGACCAGAAGAAGGAAGCTACAGCCGTTACAATGCGGAACTTTCTCCCGTCCCTCCCCTGGACAGAGGTAAATGCAGTAAATGGGCGTAAATTTACCACCAGGCCAGGCTTTAATAAGCTAGGGAGCTTTGGAAATACGGTGGACGTAATCGGGAAAAAATAGCTGTGTTGTAAGGCCTTCTAAAGAGGGCCTAAAGACTCAAGAGAAATAATTATTGTGGTCGCCGGTCACGTTATGAACGTTTGAACTGCTTACGAACTTTCGTTAAGGTTTTGTACGAAAAAATGGCGGTTACGGTTTTACGAAGAAAACGGGAAG
Source organism: Chrysogorgia sp. JL179-B06 (assembly GCA_035772405.1). Taxonomy (NCBI): domain Eukaryota; kingdom Metazoa; phylum Cnidaria; class Anthozoa; order Scleralcyonacea; family Chrysogorgiidae; genus Chrysogorgia; species Chrysogorgia sp. JL179-B06. The sequence goes on along the minus strand of JAYKKM010000349.1, from coordinate 728,261 downwards.
CGGTTAACGGTGAAGGAGGAAAAAAACGCGGCGGTTTGCGGAAAGACCGACCCCCCTATAATAGCCCCCCTTCTGCGCTAATAATTTTAAAACAGAAAGCGTATGCCTATAATATAGCCCGCATGTTCTATCCGCCCGAGAGTTTCATCCTATACCCCCTGCGAGATTTTCTCCATCCATGGTCCCAGACCTCGCACGCCGGGTATTTGTAGCCCACAAATTGCAAAAGACCGTTCGTCGTAAATTTTGAACGTTACCTCGGCCAATATTTAACCGATTTTAATTCCGAAAACAGTTTTGGAATTACCGAATCTAAATACGTAACATGCGTGTCTAGTATGTTACACAAATGTGCAGACCGTTCTTGGGCGGACACCTTGCATGGGATTTAACATCCCGTTCGTGTTCTGCATTTTTGGGTTATTTACAGCTACTGTACATGTATTTACGTCATTTTTTGTATCGTATTTGTATTGCTTCATTCCCAATTACAGTTGTTGAAAAAAAAAACACCAAAAAACTGTTTATGTACTTAGAAATTAATCGGCAATCAGTGGCCGTTTCGTGGTATATTATTTTGAACGTTATCTCGTCAATATTTAACCATTTTCAATTCTGAAAACAGATTTGGAATTACCGAGTCTAAATACATAACATTCGTGCCTATTATATTACGTAAACGTGTATACCCTTCATAAAAACCTGCTTATGTACTTAGAAATTAATCGGCCATGTTTGTACCGTTTGTATCGCCACCTGCCAAACAGACATCTCTAATCGCTGATTTGGTATAAGCTAACACACACAATAGCGCTCCGTCGAGATGACGTCAGCATCGATGTTTGTCCGCTTTTACCCATAATTCTTGCGGCCATAACAAAAGAAAATAGCTCATTAGCAATCATTTGCGAGTCAAATTTGGTTTGTCCGCTTTTTGAGCTATTAATAGCAGCCAGACTCTACGCTATTAAACCAGGGAGTATAGTGAGTATAGTGGAGAGCAACATGGCCAGATACCGAACTCGCTGTAAATGCCTCAATTACGCCAGATTTCACACCAAATTACACAGAAACGACAACTACGACTTCATAAGAAATAAAGTTAACTTTATTTCTTAATTTATGGCAATATTCTAGCATTTTAACGAAATCGAATGAATGCCCGTTGCAAGTCCATTAAAATAGATCGTACATAAAGTACTCCAACATCATAATAATAGCACAGAATAAATACTCAACCAGAAGTCCAACTCCTGTGAAAACATGTCCCATTTTTTTTATGCGCATGCGCGAGTCGGCCATTTTGCTAGCAAGCGTGCATGTTTGTTGATGGAGGAAAATGGCTAATAACTTCCAAACTACGCATTGTTGAAAGACATCGTCTACGTACGTATGTTAATAATTTCATAAGCTTTCATTTGGTGTATAGTGCAAGTTTTTCCGTTTTCTGTATTTTTATTAAATGTTCAAAATGTTCGTACCATTGCTCGTAAATGGGAAGGAAATTTCTCCCTAATGTTGTAGAATTTTGAATATTGTTCATAAAATACTTAACACAGAAGCTTGGGCTTGTTATCAAACAGAAGATACTGTAAAATTTTATCTGTGGTAGAAATCTCAAGTTTCTAGCTTAACGGAAAGTATTTCAAAAAAGAGGAAACCTTTTTTTCATTTTTGTCTGGCCTGTGTGAATTGGTGAAGTTTGTTTTCCTTTGCAGTTACAGGGTTTGATATTTTAAATAACTTTGCTAATACTGTATGTATGAACTTCGGATATGTTTTAAACAAAAGCTAATACAAATATGAAACTTTGTTTTTTGATGTAAATAAATTTATACGATTCTTTTAAAGTTATAGATTAACAACAAACTACAAGATGAGAAATTATATCATTCCAATATTCTTAAGATATATTCAAAAATATGTTCACTAATGTTCATCTAAAACTTTTTCTGCTTCAGTTAGAAAACTACAAACGTTTGCAGAACTTTGTCTTTTAATTAGCTTTTGTTTAAAGCATATCCGAAGTTCATACATACAGTATTTGCAAAGTTATATGAAATAGCAAACAGCACAACTGCAAAAGGAAAACAAACTTCACCAATTCACACAGGCCAGACAAAAATGAAAAAAAGGTTTCCTCTTTTTTGAAATACTTTCCGTTAAGCTAGAAACTTGAGATTTCTACCACAGATAAAATTTTACAGTATCTTCTGTTTGATATCAAGCCCAAGCTTCTGTGTTAAGTATTTTATGAACAATATTCAAAATTCTACAACATTAGGGAGAAATTTCCTTCCCATTTACGAGCAATGGTACAAACATTTTGAACATTTAAAAAAAATACAGAAAACGGAAAAACTTGCACTATACACCAAACGAAAGCTTATGAAATTGTTAACAACATACGTACACGATATCTTTCAAAAATTCGTAGTTTTGAAGTTATAAGCCATCTTCTTCTATAAACAAATATGGTGGTGATATTTAAGAATTGTGAAAGCCAGCTTCAGGGGGGGTATGCCTGAAACCAAGAAGTAGCTTGCTCGCAAAATGGCGTCAATTGATTATCACTTTATAGACATTTTAACAAGTTACAGATGATGCAGAAACTCGAGCTATGCATAAACATAACAGTTATGTGCATTCTGTCGTTCCACTTTAAAGTTTCGACCACGAAAGGTACAGTTGTCAGTCGTTACACGACGTTTCCTCCGCTACACCGCCACCCCCCGGCCACCAAGTGCACGCTTGCTAGCAAAATGGCGGCGGATGCGCGAGCTGAGATGCGCGAGGACACCTACATCAAAGGCGCCGACACGGAGTCGGACTTCTGGTTGAGTATTTATTCTGTGATAATAGTGCCCAAAAACTATAAACGAACTCAACTATTTTGGTGTCCTTTGTACAGAAGTTAAGCAATTGCAGGTGAAGAGCGATATATGTATATTTGTTTTCCTCCTTAATCAAAAACTAGAAACGAACTCAACTATTTTGGTGTCCTTTGTACAGAAGTTTAAGCAATTGCAGGTGAAGAGTGATATATGTATATTTGTTTTCCTCCTTATATAAAACTGGAAAAATTGAGACAAAATTGGCTTTTTCCAACACCTAGCTGATAGTTGATGCTCTAGCACACTCTAGGGCAAGGGACCAGGGTGCAGTTTATTATCCTATAACTCAACACTTAGGATTTTTATTTATATCTTTCAAACTTTGTGCATGCTCTGTGCCATTTCTTCGCTTTGTGATCATAACTTTCCCGGACACACACTCAATGGACACAGACATCAAGGTTATTTTCTCAAGATTCAGAAGCTTTACAAGAACAAAAACCCTACCATAACCCAAATAAAAACTCTAGTCCTAACCCTGAAATAAAGGAATACTAACCCTACTTTTAAACTAAATATTTCAATGATTTAATATTCTGTGTCCGGTATACACGAAGTAAGAGCGCTCCAAAATGGCCCCTTAAACAAGAATTTGAAATAAGAACCCAGGGCTCTTAGCTGTAGGAATGCAGGACCACAATGTTCTAGGGATTAATCTGGCATAGAGATTAGCAGCTGTACTTAGACAGTGATGGATTTACAGGGGGGTGCACACCTCCCCTGGCGAGGTTGGTCCAGCGGCTGCCAATTGCCTTGTCAAATCGAATGGTAATTGTCAAACAAAAATAAAATAGAGACAAAATAAAATAATAGCATGATAACGTGTAGTTAGACAATTCAAATTGCAAGCAAATCTTCAGTACAGACTACAGATTCTTCAATCTTCAGTGCCTTAATTGCTGCAGTGGGATGCAACACGGGGACACAGTCCCCTGCCGTAGCTCCCTCAGCGGCACTCCACCCTGCCTCAGTTGCATCCCACACTGCAGGCCTCAACAGATCTTACTTCGCTCGCTCAGCACCCCCGTACCAGATCGAGCTGGATCCATCACTGTACTTAGTGGGCAGGAAAAGAACACCTGGTTCTAACTTCTCCTAAAATATATATCTATATATACAGTATATATATATATATCTTAGGCCAAAAAATGTATTCTGTTTCTGGTCAGTGGGTTAGTCCAGAACAGAATTGACATGGCTTTTTCTCTCTAAGGAGATGCTTTTTGTAGAAATGGTGAGTACTTATAAAGTGCAAACATAAAGTGCAAACATTGATTTTTATGCTTTTAACAGAACAAACATTTCAACAGGTGTCCGTTCCCACAAACCTGCAACTGATTTGAAGTGCACAGCTAGTCAAAGATGACGCGCGTGCTGACCAGAAACATAATTTTTTTGCCTTACCGTATTTACCGGGTGGCAGGTCTGTATGGAGAAATATTTCCCTAGATCTCAAAAACTGCGAAGGGAAATATTTCTCAATATAGACCAACCAAAACGGTAATTAATATTTTTTTGGTTGTCATCAGTATTTCTAGTCAGAAAAGGGAAGTCTGTGCTTCTTCATTGAAGGGAATTGAGAGTTATGTCTCTTTTTGGATGTCTTTATAAATATGTCGAATCTCGTTTGAGTTCATTTTCAAATGTTTTTAGAATATTTTATGGCTTATAAAAGCATTAAAACTGAAATTATGTCGAGCAGTCCGTATGAGCGGTCTGTATCGGCTCATAGGTATCCCGTCGTTAGCCAATCAGAAAGCAGAATTTGGTAGGATACGGACCAGAAAAAAAATTAAGAATGGTTACAGTAACCAAGCATAGAAGCTTGAGAATAAAGGAATGATCACCAATGATAAATTGTCATGTTTTTAAACAGTTTATCCCAACTAGTACTATAAGGAATGTTTGGAGGCCAAGAAGAATTTGTATGTTGATTAGTGTTTATATGGAGAAGGGCCCTCTTGGTAGGGCTAGCGGGCTAGCCCTCTTTACCGAGATCCCACCTCTCAGTCACACCATATGTAAAGTCACACCCTATGTAAAATTTGATTTGTTTATATGAGAGGAGGGCCAGCCCTTACTATTAACTAGTACCCGGGATCTCGCGTGTGAGGGCTGGAAATTTCCCTAGGAGGGCTGGCAAGTCAAAGCTCCATACATGCAACAAAGTTGGCCTTTGCACATATATTTTTAGACAACTCTTTATTTCACAAGTTCTGTTTGTTCATAAGTAGGTTTTAAATTGGAAACTTGTGCGGGAAAATGGGATTCAGCAGGTTACGTGGGAAAATATGTGTTGTCAACTTGGTAAACAAGTCAGCCCTCCTACTCTCCTCAAGGGCTAGAATATTCCCATGTAAACACAAGGTGAAATCCATCCCTTTTACTAGAGCCAGCCAGCCCTCCTTCATGTTTTAACACCGCCTAAAAGGGTTAAAGGTCTGGGCTAGCTAGCTTTCTACCAAGTATAAATGTGTTTACTTTAACCTAGGTTAATTGGCAAATGATGCATGGTCAAGTGCATCAGATGCATCAGGGTTGAGGGTTGCAATATACTATAGGAAGCAAGTTCAAGTTAAGGCAGCACAAGCTTGCAGAGGCACAGATATATACTATTTGTCTACAATATTGTTTGTTCAATGGCCCCCAATGCTCCTGTGCACATGCATCAGTAGTTGTGACAAGCCAAGAGCCAATTAATAAAGAAACTTATTAGTATGTATATACAGTATTCTCCAAAATAATTTTTTTGCCAACAATGCCTCAATTTATTTCTACAAGTTCTATTATCAACTAATTTACTTTGCTAAAATTCTTTTCCACTAATAATACCCAAAACCAGTTTCTACCTCAGAACATATCATTTAGCAGTAATAATACAATTCAAATAAAAATTAACTACAGTAATGTAGTCCCTTAATTTTGTAGGCACAAACACATCGTTTAGTTTATTTATCATTCTTTTAGGTGAACGGAATACCCCAACAGGCCAGAAGCCCAATTGATAAGGGTTCCGAGGGCTTATGATTTATTAGGTCGTCATGTTGGATTTGCAATGTAAAAAATGTAAAGTAAATGTTTAATGATTTTGAAGTCAACAAACTTTTAAAAAATCACCTAAACAATCCTAATCCTAAACAATATCACTGACATCCCACATTATTAAGATATTAAATTAATACACTCAAACTCCCCTTAGATAATAAAATATTTATCCTTTCTATGCAAAAGTGCCACAGCTATGTTTCGCTTTTTATTTTATTTGCAGTTCAGTGTAACTACGTACAAGATCAACAACACATTGATCATCTATGAGGGGCTCAAGAACACAAGGTCAGACTGGAAATAATTAGTTTTAATAATTGTGTGATTAATTTAACAGTAATAATATCATACCAAATGCTACAGATAAAGATTTGTTTCAAACCAATTTAAGGTACTAGGCTGTGGTTATTGAACCAAATATAACCGTATTTATATGACTTGAGGAACAAACAAATATTAAAAAGTGCAAATATGAATAGAGGGTTTTGCAAAGAAAAGCAGATGTTATGCGACACTCCTTGGAAATTACGAAACCATTGTCATTTTAATCGCAAACACTTGACCAACCATAAATAACAGTACCATAATTAATAAGCAATAAACAAGAAAGAGTAAATATAGGAAGTGCAAGTTCGGCATGCTTTTTAATCTTTTGATAATAAATCTATCAACTTTATCTCGAAGTCGGCACAATTTTGTCCGTATAGAGATGCGGAAAGGCGTTCGAGGTGTAAAAGGCCTGATTTTAAGAAGATATAAATTCCGCACACTCGATAAATTAGCATGCCAAGCAGGATTATTGGTAATCCAAGATGTTTTCTTTTTGGAGTATGTAAACAGCTTCGGGCTGTCTGTAATTTTTTACGACCATATCCCATTCGGAAGAATGCTGGTGTGTTTTTCGCATATTATATTATTATTCCCACAGAGGAATATCCCTATAGACATAGCATGAATTCCCATTCAGGTCGGTACAACGTATGTATTTTTATTCAATGACGAAACGAATCCACCTTTGAGACCGTAGAGATTCGCAGATAACTAATGAATCGAAATTCTTCGCATACTTCACGAAAAGAAAAAGTGAACTCACAAAGTTTATACATTATCTGACAAGGAGGCAGTATCTAACACACGACATGTTCAAGTAATTAGCATGATTGGATACACGATCCTTCGTATACATATTATCATATGTACAGATAAGAAGTATCTTCGCCCAATTTGATCAGCCACGATTGTAAGTTGATATGGTTTTAAAAATGTATGTACTATTACGTAGCAGACATGTGAAAAACAGCTCCGACTTAATTTAAAGTGATGTTGAACAGGTTGTTTAGTGCAGAACAGATTTACAGTTCATAAAATGAACAGAAAGAGTGTGTAATCTGTGCGGGCACAAAATAAGTGGTTTGACCAGACACGTGAGGCAGCACGGGTTTGTGTTTAACTATTACGGTTGTACAAGGTTTGTTCTTCCGACCTGTCATTGTTTGCCTGTCAACACATATCGAGTTCGGTTTTTATTACGTCCAAATTCACTGGATGTTTGCCAACGAGCACTGCAGATTGCCAGTTCGCTATGGGGGCTCGCAATGACTCATTGCGAAGGCATTCTTCTTTGAATGTCTGACCTGGCGCACAATTTCATAGTTTACCCGGCATTTTCATTGCATATCTCGACGACAAATGTACGAACACTTAGAAAGGAACAGTCGAAAAGGGAACCCTGTCCGAAACAACGCACAGCAGCGAAATTATGAGAGTTGTATAGGTTTTAAAAGCGCCTTTGTTTTCAAATGCGAGGTTAATAACGACAAAATGTATTTCAATTTGTTCGCGTGTTTTCCCAATCGCGGCAACACGGAATTTGTAACAAACTATACAAGGTCGTTCGGAAGTAGGACCAAAGCATTTGTTTACGAACAGGAATAAAGTTGGGCATGGGGATATATCGTGAGACGTTAATATTAAGCAACCAAATATGACAGTGTCGCATAGACAAAGTCAAGCGTCCATCAGTGATCTAATTAAAATACGATACGATACACTCTGTCAATCCCAAACAGTTCACTCGTATAGGCCAAGTTGTAACAACACAAATGAACAAGAATGTTTCACTTTACCTCATTGCAACATTCGAGCCGTCGATAATGATAGGACGCAATTGCTTTGGGTTGACGATCGCACAAGAACTCCTTCGTCGGTCTTTCTTTCCGTCGTATCGTTCTTCGTTTAGTTCTTTCGCCGAGTTTTTTAACTTCACAAGCTCGTTGAGTAATTCATTTCTGTCGGCCCCTCTCCCTACTTTCTTCACAGCAAGAGCATACAGGTTCTTGCTGTATCCCAGCTTCGCGGCGAAATCTTCGTTGGTTTCTGGCAGAGAGGTCACCTCGTCGACAACATCTTTCATTTCGCAATGCGAGTCGACCAACGTAGGCACAGATTTCGAGGGGAAATTCTCCTCTCCCTGCTCCAAACTATCAAGCAAGCCTTCAACCTCATCAAAAGACTGCGAAAAATCGTCCTCACCGACGACAGAATCGTCTTCGCCGACCGTCGAAGTACTTCCAAGCCTAGCGCGTTTCGGTGGCAGTTCGCCGGAGATGTCGGAAACTGGGCAGCTTGAAGAAAGCGGAGAGAGAACGCTTTCCAAATACGACTTCACCAAACTAACTGACATCTCACTTCCAGCAATACGAACTTTGGAATCGTCAATGACGGTTATGTTCGCCGACGACTGCTTCTCCAAGTCGAACAGAAAATCCGCCAAACTCCACTCGTTCAGTTGTCGACTGCTCAAGTGCTCGACAGTGATGAATTCCTCCATTTCAGGCTTTCCCAAAGAAGTGATATATTCCTAAACGAAAAGAAAGGCAACGTGAACAACATACCAGTTTTGCGACAATATTGAGCTTTCGAAGCACCATACCTTCGCCTTCATGCGTAGTTTCTCGTCTCCGTTCACTTTGACCCATTTGAGCTCCCCTACTTGGCTGATGTTGCTCGCCGTAATTGTAACATTGAACAAAATTTCTACGTGTTTTTGTTTGTCCTTGAGACTAACAAAAGCGCGATCGTTCACTACAAATTCGATACTGTCTCTCTGCGAGATTACCATACCGTATTGCTAAGAGGGAACGGATAAAATCTCCCAAAGGATAAACGCATTCGCAGCCTCGATTGTCTCAAACATCAACATTGGAATGTCACTGAAGAATGAAATAGACAACCTTGCTCATTTGCTATGACGTCTTCGGAACGTTCGTTCGCTGCTCGGAAATCGTCGTAAAGACGCCGTCCGTTTCCGAAAAAGACGTGCCAAATCACGCCTAGAATATCAAATTTCGCTACAAAATTTCATATATGGATCGGCGTTAGAACGCACAGTCCGGCGTCTTTGCATGGTCTTTGGGACGATGTTTTGATCTAACGCCGACCGGTTATGTACACACATAATGTGTGGGTTAGGTTAGGATAGGGTTAGGTTTTATCCTAACCTAACCCACACACATGTGTGGCCGTAAACCACCGAATATAAGCGCTAGGCTTCCTTGGGCTTATACATGGGGGGCTTATATACGGGGGGCAGGGCCGCCGAGAGGTTCTTTGGCCCTGATGAGGTCATAATGGCCAGTGGGCGGGGCATCCAGTGTTTCTTGAAAGGAGGATTTTTTAAAATTTAGGGTCTCTGAAATGGCATTTCCTGCACTTTGAGGGCATTTTTGAGGAAAATTCACGTTTTTTTGGTAGTATGCATTATTTTTAAGAAAATATTCTTGATTTATCGCACCATAAATAAAACGACAAAAGAGGCACCTTGGCGATAAATAATTGAATCACAGAAGAACACGTTTAATCAGTGGCGTAATGGAGCTACTGTGGGAGTGGGGCAAACTCGTTACGAGGGCATTTGGAGGCAAAATGCCCTGGGTACGAGGTTGGGAGTGGGGATACTTAGAGAATTTGCGTTCGGGGCGCCCCACCCCCATACATGCAGTATGATATATTTCAAAAATAGGTTTCAAGAAGTGATGCGGCTTAATAAATGGCCTGTTGTCAGTTTTGAGGTCGGGGGCCCTTGTGCGGCTCCTGCTCCACAGTGGTCGAGGACCCTTACTCTCACCCAGTTGCCGTCGATTGCGATGCTGTCTTTAATCTTTATCATGTCCAAAACTCAAAAGTTCAAAAATTTTAGGGGATCCCTCTCAAATTGGGGGCCCGGGGCAACTTGCCCCCCCCTTGCCCCCCTCTCGGCGGCTCTGCGGGGGGGGGGGGCTTATACACGGACAAGATTTTGTGTTAGAAATAACATTTATTGACTTTATTTCAACATAACACAAGGTTAACATATAAACATTTTTTGACTTTATATTGCCATTCACGGCATGGTATAGGGGTTTTCAAAACAACTTTTAAATTCGTATAACCACTACGAAATCACTATTTTATTTTTTATAGAAAACAGTAATAAACAGGAGATTTGTCCTGTCCGGGCTAATATTCGGAATGGTGAGAGTGTTAGTAAATTGGTGGGCTTATACGTGGGGGGGGGGGGCTTATATTCGAGGGGGGCTCATATTCGGAGGTTTACGGTACCCAGGCCCAGCCGGCCGTTCTCAAAATGGATTTTGACATCGCGGTATATTTGATCAGGGGACAACTTCGTTTCTTCGTTCGTAGCCAGCACATTATAATCATTTAATGGCATAAGGATTTATCATTATCATGAATCCATAACCCTACCCAACCCCAACACAATACCAATCGTAACCCTAACGGTGGAAGGTCGGCGAAAATGGCCCTGGGATCGGCCGGTCGATTCCATAATCTTATTGGCCAGTTATGTTAAGAAATTTCCTCGTCTTTAAATTTTACCGCAAATAAGAAATATAAGGGGCTTGGTTCATTGTCAAGAACTGCAGTCGATATATACTTGTTCATCCATGATATTTGTACGAGATGATCATAACTGTATTATGAATTAGTTGCTTTTAGGATGAATGCTTTACATGAACAAGTCTACGACAGAGCGTTGAATATTTCTTAATATTCATTATCAACAAAGACAAATTACCTAAATTATCATAAATGATCATATCAAAACACCCAGATATTCTGGGTGTCATGTGACGAGGTTGGTGTCGTTAGTATTGACTGTAAAACAATCTACGAACTCGTCCAAACATATATATCGATGTCACCCGCGATTTAAAAATTAATCGGCAGTTCCGCGCTCGATTAGGCGGACGGGAAAGGCAGTTCGTCGTGGATCAGTTTTTAACGTTTATCTCGGTCAATATTTACTCGATTTCAATTCTGAAAACAGATTTGGAATTACCGAGTCCAAGTCATAACATACTTGTCTTCATTACCTGAATTTGAGATCGCGGACCAACCCTGCATTTCGAAATCGCTCGTCATCTTTTATAGCCGATTTACCGCGATCAGCGCGTGCTGTTTGGGATGTGGAAAATAAAGCCGGGGGGGTTAAGGTTACAATGTGGTGGAAGATGGGGGTTAGGGTTAAGTTAGATTACAACTACAACAACTCCTATACTGCTACAACAACTCCTATACTGCTGCAACAACTCCTATACTGCTACAACAACTGCTATACTGCTACAACAACTCCTATACTGCTACAACAACTCCTATACTGCTACAACAACTGCTATACTGCTGCAACAACTCCTATACTGCTGCAACAACTCTTATACTGCTACAACAACTCCTATACTGCTACAACAACTGCTATACTGCTACAACAACTCTTATACTGCTGCAACAACTCCTATACTGCTACAACAACTCCTATACTGCTACAACAACTGCTATACTGCTACAACAACTCTTATACTGCTGCAACAACTCCTATACTGCTGCAACAACTCCTATACTGCTACAACAACTGCTATACTGCTGCAACAACTCTTATACTGCTGCAACAACTCCTATACTGCTGCAACAACTCCTATACTGCTACAACAACTCCTATACTGCTACAACAACTCCTATACTGCTACAACAACTCTTATACTGCTGCAACAACTCCTATACTGCTGCAACAACTCCTATACTGCTACAACAACTGCTATACTGCTACAACAACTCCTATACTGCTACAACAACTCCTATACTGCTGCAACAACTCCTATACTGCTGCAACAACTCCTATACTGCTACAACAACTGCTATACTGCTACAACAACTCCTATACTGCTACAACAACTGCTATACTGCTGCAACAACTCTTATACTGCTGCAACAACTGCTATACTGCTACAACAACTCTTATACTGCTGCAACAACTCCTATACTGCTGCAACAACTCCTATACTGCTACAACAACTGCTATACTGCTGCAACAACTCTTATTACTGCTGTAACAACTCCTATACTGCTGCAACAACTCCTATACTGCTACAACAACTCCTATACTGCTGCAACAACTCTTATACTGCTGCAACAACTCCTATACTGCTGCAACAACTCCTATACTGCTACAACAACTGCTATACTGCTGCAACAACTCTTATACTGCTGTAACAACTCCTATACTGCTACAACAACTCCTATACTGCTACAACAACTCCTATACTGCTACAACAACTCCTATACTGCTGCAACAACTCCTATACTGCTGCAACAACTCCTATACTGCTACAACAACTGCTATACTGCTACAACAACTCCTATACTGCTACAACAACTCCTATACTGCTAACAACTGCTACAACAACTCCTATACTGCTACAACAACTCCTATACTGCTACAACAACTGCTATACTGCTACAACAACTCCTATACTGCTACAACAACTCCTATACTGCTGCAACAACTCTTATACTGCTGCAACAACTCCTATACTGCTACAACAACTCCTATACTGCTACAACAACTCCTATACTGCTGCAACAACTCCTATACTGCTACAACAACTCCTATACTGCTACAACAACTCTTATACTGCTACAACAACTCCTATACTGCTGCAACAACTCTTATACTGCTGCAACAACTCCTATACTGCTGCAACAACTCCTATACTGCTGCAACAACTCCTATACTGCTGCAACAACTCCTATACTGCTGCAACAACTCCTATACTGCTGTAACAACTCCTATACTGCTGCAACAACTCCTATACTGCTGTAACAACTCCTATACTGCTGCAACAACTCCTATACTGCTGTAACAACTCCTATACTGCTGCAACAACTCTTATACTGCTGTAACAACTCTTATACTGCTGCAACAACTCCTATACTGCTGCAACAACTCCTATACTGCTACAACAACTCTTATACTGCTGTAACAACTCCAAAACTGCTGCAACAACTCCTATACTGCTACAACAACTCCTATACTGCTGCAACAACTCCTATACTGCTGCAACAACTCCTATACTGCTACAACAACTGCTATACTGCTGCAACAACTCCTATACTGCTACAACAACTCCTATACTGCTACAACAACTCCTATACTGCTGCAACAACTCCTATACTGCTACAACAACTCCTATACTGCTGCAACAACTCCTATACTGCTGCAACAACTCCTATACTGCTACAACAACTGCTATACTGCTACAACAACTCTTATACTGCAACAACAACTCCTATACTGCTACAACAACTGCTATATACTGCTGCAACAACTCCTATACTGCTGTAACAACTCTTATACTGCTACAACAACTCCTATACTGCTACAACAACTCCTATACTGCTGCAACAACTCCTATACTGCTACAACAACTCCTATACTGCTACAACAACTCCTATACTGCTGCAACAACTCCTATACTGCTGCAACAACTCCTATACTGCTGCAACAACTCCTATACTGCTGTGACAACTCCTATACTGCTGCAACAACTCCTATACTGCTGCAACAACTCTTATACTGCTGTGACAACTCCTATACTGCTGCAACAACTCCTATACTGCTGCAACAACTCTTATACTGCTGTGACAACTCCTATACTGCTGTGACAACTCCTATACTGCTGTAACAACTGCTATACTGCTGTAACAACTCCTATACTGCTGCAACAACTGCTATACTGCTACAACAACTCCTATACTGCTGCAACAACTCCTATACTGCTGCAACAACTCCTATACTGCTGCAACAACTCCTATACTGCTACAACAACTCCTATACTGCTGCAACAACTCCTATACGACTACAACAACTCTTATACTGCTGCAACAACTCCTATACTGCTACAACAACTCTTATACTGCTGCAACAACTCTTATACTGCTACAACAACTCCTATACTGCTGCAACAACTCTTATACTGCTACAACAACTCTTATACTGCTGCAATAACTCTTATACTGCTGCAATAACTATACAGTAAAAACCCGCTAACAAGAACCTACCATTATTAAGAACAACAGGCTGAAATTAAGAATTTGTTTATATAAGAACATATAAGAATATAAGAACCTATCCCAGGCTGATTGGGTAAAATGTAGATTCTTGTTAGCGGGTGTTTACTGTACTGAGATCAGAGATAGTGGTCGAAAATTTAACCTTTTAATAATGTTTTACATTAGATCAGTTTATATACAACATTAGAGGGTACGTCTCATTGGCCATCACAATATCATGTTCGATCCTTATCCGTAGTTCAGAAACATTTCTGAGGGTTTGAGCTTCACGCGATGATCGTGGCCATCTATCGTCAATAGTTGTGTTCTATATTTTGGGAAAACCTTCGACAACTGATTCATTTTAGCATCTTAAAAGATCAGATCATTTTAGCATTTTTCAAAGATCATTTTAGCATCTTAAAAGATCACTTGCAAAAGCGGTAACAAAGCAAAATCGGTGTTCATCATCATGCTTCCCCAAATCGGAAATAAACCGCACCACCGTTCATCCATTTTCAATTTCTAAATACCCTCATACAAGTTTCCAAAGAAGGGATATATTTACTGCAGGGACACCGTTGGCGTTTAAAGTGCTTCTACGATCAAATTTTTACCTTTCGATATTTTTACGTATTATGTAACGAAGTGACGTCAGATTCTCAACGCGAAGACTCCACATGGCTAATTCTTCAAGTAAATCAAGGTCGTTTTTTCAAATTCTTCGTCTGAAAGGCTGAACATTTCATCTACTTCTCGAAGAAAATAAGAAAACAAGTAATCTGGACTGAAATTCAGGCGTAGCATTGAGAATCTGACGTCACAAACAATATTACCTTTTGAAATTGCGGGCTCACTTGGAACACATTTTTGGTAATGGTGGCCTAAATAATGGTGATTTCAGAGCTGAAAATACTTACTTCAAAATACCATTTTTTAGTTTTTTTTTTACATCGATGATCACTTTCGACCCTGAAATACTATTCTATGCTAAAGAAAATCGAAAAGACGAGGGTGAATTTTCATCGTAGTGGCACTTTAAACCTTTTATCAATTGTATTAAATTTACGTACCATAACAGTAGCTACTTGGCCTCATTTCAGTGACGGATCCAGGGAGTCGGCGCATGCGGCGCCCCCCCCCCCCCCCCCCCACTTTAAAATCCCGCAAACACGTGTTCTCTGTTTTTACCATGTCAAGTCGAAGTGATAAACACGCAATATTATATGACCGATTATAAGCACAATGTTTTGGTAGCTGATCTAATTTTCATTGCAAAAGCCAGTTTGTATGCACTCATAGATATTTTAACATGGGTTCCAAGATAAGTTTTTTAAAACGACCGACGCTCAAAAGCTGTCAGTTCAATTGTATATATTGGTTCCGTACTACTTATGAGTTTATATTAAAGTGTTTCATAGTCTTGATGCCCCTTTGTAATCATGCATTTTTAGGAATGGCGTGGTGCCCTAATTTCGCAAAAATTCTTATCAGAAATCGCCGGAAAAGTACTTCTGGGATTTGCAAAATTGAACATTTTCCTGGGGGGTTCCACGCCCGCGCAACTCTGTGGCTTCTTTTTTCCGAGTCAAATCGCTTCCAAGGCTGTGCGAGCAATGTTTTGACTGGGATTGCAGGAAAGTATAGGGATTACATGTGAAGGGGATTGGTTGACGAAACAGCCTTGCAAGCTATTTGACTCGGGAAAAAAGAAGCCACAGAGTTGCCTGCGGAGCAGCGATCAAAGCAAAATTTTGTACCTGTCAGTGGCGAAGCTAGTCCCAAATGGGTGGTCATGATAACTAATAATCCGAGCACTGTAGGCGTGAGGCTTTCTAGGTGGGTCCTGGGGTATGCCCCCAAAAAGTTTTGAAATTCATTTCCTCCATTCTGAGCGGTGATTTTTCAGCTCAGAAGTTTATAAAATTTCATATTTAGGACTGTGGCGGCCCCAAGCAGGCCCCAAACAATGACACATTCTGCTCTCCCGCTGTGAGCAGTGGGCCCCCAATCGAATAGTTTCCCGGGAACCACTGACAACATATATTAATGCAATGGTCAGCAAGTCCGACATGGACATAACGGACGTTTTTTCATCCGGGTTACCTTTTAGCCTCAATCATTCCGCGATTTCCTCCCTTCTGCTTAGTTAAAAAAGAAAGTCTACCAGAGTAGGGCTGCGTAAACTAGAGAAATATTAGTACTTTAGTTTAGTAAAACACTCGGGTTAACATGCAAAGATATTGTGATTATTTTTTTAATAACATAACATGACAGTTACATTAACAGGACATTAACAGGACATTAACAGGACATTAACAGGACATAACAGGACATAACAGGACATACAACTTAAAAAGCCAAAGTAACCCGCAAAGATTTTATGTTACGTTTTTGCGTGGAGGGTCATATATTCAGTATTTCGTATACTGGAAGAATTTTTCCAGTGAAATATTGGGTATGCATAGTCGTTCAGTTCAAGAGATTTGCCAGCGTCATAACAATGAATGCCAGCACGAATAGAAACAAGAAAGTCCGATCCAATATGGACGCTGCAATAAGCCAGCGCTCTTTCTCCGACGATGTCTTATCAAACCGTCGAGCCACGTTCGAGATTTCTCGGACACTCGAAAGCAAACGCTCGTTGTTTGTTGCCATCTCGCCGAGAAGTGACGTGCATGAACAGAGATTGCCGAGATTGCCGTCAACTGCAGCTGCGTTCGTTGGGTAATTTTGGGTAGAAAGGTAGAGGTGACGTAATTGGGATGTTTTGCTGCAGGTACTGGTCCCCGATACGAGATCTTTACCCCGGTTAGCTGTTGAATTGCCAACGGATGGAGTGGAAGATAACATATCGTGCTCGGGAATTCTGCATTTATCTGCGGAAGGAGTGAATTGAGTAGGAATGGTTTGGTTTCCTGTGGAATTTTCAGCGTGTAGTCCGTCATTGCTCGACGTTCTTGAAGGAGAACTGGTCGAAGATGAAATTTCTAGCATTTTTTCAAGTTTCATTATTACTATGTCCCGCATTGACGATGGGTCTTTGAGCGCATCAAGCTTCGTGGTGATGTCTTGGCTATCTTTTGTCAATCCCCAGAGTCGGCCCAGGCTCTCCAAGATGTAAGTTCCCACTCGGCCAGAAGTGTCTGTTGCATAGGCGGAGTTCCTGTGGTAGATGTTCACGGAGATGCAGATGGAGAAGAAGATCAAGCTAATCTGAAAAAAACCCAAGTATTTGCTTCAAATATGACATGGGGTAACGCAGATCGAGTGTTCAGTGTTATTTTTAATTTGGCAGGAAATTTTACTGATAATCGGAAAATTTTGTGACGTAATAGCACGCGTAGAAAAGCCCGAAAATTATACCGACGATTATATGTGAGGGTGTAATAAAGTCCAATATAGGAGGCATGCCTTAAGACCCGTTTACACTAGCGATTGTTGCTGGTGATATGATATCGCTTGTATCAACCAGCTGCGATTTCTCTGAGCTATGGCTTTTCAAATATTCACTGTAGACTTCGCTGGGAAACTTCATACTACTTACCTCACAGCTTAGCATGACAAAATAAATACTTAATAAAGGAACCGTATCCGATGTTGGAGTTCTTTCAGCGACCATTTTCAAGAAGAAGAACATGGAAACAAGAGTGGTGAATACAAGACTGACTCGCTCTCCAATGTCCGACCCTGGACTGATAAAAGCCACTATTGTCATCACTGCAAAGAAGTATGCTTCTATTTTAGACATGACATTGCCATTAGGAAGGGAATAGAAGGAAATGAAAGGAATTAAAGGAAAGGAAGGGAAGCGAAGGGAAGGAATTAAGGCAAAGGAAGACAAGGGAAGGAAACTGGGTAAGGAAAGGAAAGGAAAGGAAAGGGAAGGAAAGGCAAGAGAAGGAAAGGAAAGGAAATTAAAGGCAAGAGAAGGAAAGGAAAGGAAAGGAAAGGGAAGGGAAGGAAAGCGAAGGATGGAAAGGGAAGGAAAGGGAAGGAAAGGGAAGGAAAGGGAAGGAAAGGATGGAAAGGGAAGGATGGAAAGGGAAGGAAACGAAAGGCAAGCGAAGGATGGAAAGGGAAGGAAAGGAAAGGAAAGGCAAGAGAAGGAAAGGGAAGGAAAGGCAAGCGAAGGAAGGAAAGGCAAGCGAAGGATGGAAAGGGAAGGAAAGGGAAGGAAAGGCAAGGAAACGGAAGGAAAGGCAAGAGATGGAAAGGAAAGAGATGGAAAGGAAAGGCAAGGCAAGCGAAGGATGGAAAGGAAGGGAAGGAAATGAAAGTAAATAAAAGGGAAGGGAAGGAAAGGAAAGGGAAGGGAAGGAAAGGAAAGGCAAGAGAAGGAAAGGGAAGGGAAGGAAAGGAAATGAATGGAAATGAAAGGGAAGGAAAGGAAAGGCAAGAGAAGGAAAGGCAAGGCAAGGAAAGGCAAGGCAAGGCAAGCGAAGGCAAGAGAAGGAAAGAAAAGGCAAGAGAAGGGAAGGAAAGGGAAGGAAAGCAAAGGGAAGGAAAGCAAAGGCAAGCGAAGGAAAGGGAAGGAAAGGAAAGGAAATGGAATGAAAGGAAAGGCATGCGAAGGAAAGGAAACGAAAGGAAACGAAAGGAATTGAAGGGAAGGAAAGGGAGGAAAGGGAAAGGGAAGGAAATCAAAGGGAAGGAATGGAATGGAAAGGGAAGGGAAGGAAAGGCAAGCGAAGGAAAGGGAAGGAAAGGAAAGGCAAGCAAGGAAAGGGAAGGAAAGGAAAGAGAGCAGAAGGAAAAGGACGGGAAGGAATGGAATTAAAGAAACAATATGATACAGACAACTTAAAATGAGGTCCACTTACTTGTTAAAAAGAAGCCGGGGAAAATGAAATTGACCCAGTAGCCTTGTACACGACGTTTGATTGTAATCGTATATGTTATGTCCGGGTATGGCTCGGTACAGCACGGGTACACATTCGAATTTCTTTTCACATTTGTCGACACCAGTTCCCACGCGGGGTTTGAAGGAGATTTCGAGACGTCCATTGACAAAGATTCTGGCTTGACGTCGACAGCAAAACCATCATAGGTCCACGAACCAATTTTGAGATAACATGTCTACAACATAATTAAAGACTTAAATAATATAATATAATATAATATAATATAATAATAATAGTCCAGCTGTTAAAGGGGTGAATTGTGCGTTTTATGATAAAAGCATTAAACTTGGCAAGTAGATAGAGTTACTAGTGCTCATGACTTCCTGATATAGGGCCAATGCAGATTTCTTCCTGGTTGCCACAAAATCGAGTTTTTCTTCCAATTTACCTATCAAAGTACTATATTATAAAAAAGTGAAAATTCAAAGTTCACTTTTAGCGAATATCACCCATACCATTAGAAAGTTCGCAAAAAACTATATGAAGGACATTCAAGTGGGTTGTACGATTTTCCAAGCTAATTTTGAGTTACAGAAGGCTAAACCCACTAAAAACAAGCATTTTGTAGCATTTTGCGGCATTTCCCACATTTTTAAGCGTTAATATCTCAAAATAGGCTTAGAAAATCGTCCTAGCCGCTTGAATGTCCTTCATATAGTTTTTCGCGAACTTTCTAATGAAAATATTGGTAATATTCGCTAAAAGTGAACTTTGAATTTTCACAGGTAAATTGGAATAGGTAAATTATAGGTAAATTGGAAGAAAAACTCGATTTTTGGCAACCAGGAAGAAATCTGCATTGGCCCTATATCAGAAAGTCATCAGCACTAGTAACTTTATCTACTTGCCAAGTTTCATGCTTTTATCACAAAACAAACGATTAAGGCAAAATTTCGGGCTTAACCGCTGGGCTATAATAACTTTATTAAAGGACATTGGCAACAAATATTAAGTTTGTCTAATATGAAAGAACTCGTAAAATGATAGAGTAACACCTTTTACAACTTTTCCGTATTTTACTTCGTTTTTGAAATATTTCAGTTTGTTTGATATGTAAATGAGATGGTCTCTGACGTCAGGTGCAGGGTAGAGAGAATTTTCACACATTAGAATAATAGTTCCATGTTCAAGTTTGTTCCACAAATTTACTTGAAAATGTGCGTATAATAACTCCTCATGATAATAAACGTTGTAAACTTAGCAATCACTGAGATATATAAGATATTTTTTAATGTGTGAAAATTCTCTACCCTGCACCTGACGTCAGAGACCATCTCATTTACATATCAAACAAACTGAAATATTTCAAAAACGAAGTAAAATACGGAAAAGTTGTAAAAGGTGTTACTCTATAATTTTACGAGTTCTTTAATATTAGACAAACTTAATTTTTGTTGCCAATGTCCTTTAGTAACCATCTTTAAAAAATAAGTACAATGGTTTTACAATGATATCGTATAGTTTAAAATTTTTAAATTACAGAATAAGATACATAATAGATATGAAACGTATGGATTAGGCGGCCTTAGCCGGAGGAGCAGGGCCGTACACAGGGGGGTGTAAGCTCACTTCAACCGATTGACGCACTAGCTTGTACCGACTACATCCTATCGATCGAAGCTTGTCAAAACATTAGCGCATCCAGGGTTGTTCGAAAGAGGAGGCGCATGACATGAAGAATCAGCACGTTGTGGTGTAACCCACTAGGGGAGTGCAACGTTTCAGGTTTTTGTGAAAGGGTCTGGAGAATGAAATTGATGACCCGTAGAATCCGGGCCAAAGACCATGCATGGTCCGGAGGACCATCCTGCTAGGGGGTCCTGGGCATGGCCCCCTGGAAATTGTGAAATTCAGAAGTAAAAAATGCCATACATGTTTATAAATCTAAAATTTGCATATTGGCCGCCATATTGAAATCTACCGCGCTGAAGTCTGGCAATGGTAGACCCTAGACTCCAGTGCGCCGTAGAATTCAATATGGTGGCTAATGTGCAAATTCTAGATTTAGCCGCTAGTGACGAAGATCAAGTTTACTAGTTTACTTCGAACATTTTCGCACAAAACGGGGTTTCAAAACACGCGTTGGGAATATTAGGGACTTTAAGATCTACGACGGCAACATAGGACGGCGACGGCAGTGAGAGAAATACAAATTTTAGCATTTGAATGAAATCACGGTCGATTAACTAGCATATTTAACAGTCAAAGTTTGTTTTGTCTGAGTATAGGTTGCCGTCGTAGATCTTAAAGTCCCTATTATTTATCCAGCGACGGCGAAATACGATGGAGACACGGCGAATTAAATTCGCCGTTCGCCGGCCTAAATCTGAAACGCTGCCGGGAGAGTGGGGGCATGCCCAGGATTAATTTATTTTAAAATTAATTTTAATTTTTCAATGCCCAGAAGTGCTTTTCCGGCGATTTCTGATAAGAATTTTTGCGAAATTAGGGCACCACGCCGTTGCTAAAACTGCACGATTACAAAGGGGCATCAAAATTATGAAACACTTTAAAGGACAAATTGGCAACAAAAATTAAGTTTGTTTTATTTGAAAGAACTCTTAAAATAATGAAGAATAGTAATTTATAGTTCTTTCATATTTTACTTAGTTCTTGAGATATTTAGACTTATGTTATATTCAAATGAGATGATCTATGACGTCATGAGATGGTTAATACATTCTAACATATTGTAAATCGTGAATATCTTTATGATTATTCAATGAAATTACTTGAAACTTTGCATGTAGATACATACCACTAAACTAAAGATCATCGTTCAAGTCTTGTGGTTGCCATGGTAACAGATTAGTTTACAGACCTCTTGATTTCGAAAACAAAATTATTTGTTTTCTCTTCAGTGCCGAACCTTATTGGGTTGGTACCTGTTCAGCAAATGTTCACTGTCATAGCCAATTCGAAACTGAGATTTGAAGTTGGTACAAAGTCTACTATGTCAGAAAACAAATAGTTTTGTTTTCGAAATCAAGAGGTCTGTAAACTAATCCGTTACCATGGCACCCATAAGATTTGAATGATGATCTGAAGTTTAGTGGCATGTATCTACATGCAAAGTTTCAAGTAATTTCATTTAATAATTATAAAGATATTCACGATTTACAATATGTTAAAATGTATTAACCATCTCATGACGTCATAGATCATCTCATTTGAATATCACATAAGTCTAAATATCTCAAGAACTAAGTAAAATATGAAAGAACTATAAATTACTATTCTTCATTATTTTAAGAGTTCTTTCAAATAAAACAAACTTAATTTTTGTTGCCAATTAATGTCCTTTAATATAAACTCAGAGGTAGTGCAGAACCAATATATACACTTTAGCCTTAAGGCTTCTGAAAACGTCCATCGTTTTATCTTGGAACCCATGTTAAAATATCTGAGTGCATGCAAACTGGGTTTTGCAATGACAATTGGATAAGCTACCAAAACAAATCGGTCATATAATATTGCGTTTATCACTCCGACTTCTTCGTCTTGACATGGTGAAAAACAGAAAACACTTGTTTGCGGAATTTTAAAGATGGGGCGCGCGCCGCGTGCGTGGATCCGCCACTGCAAAATATTGTCTTTCCGTTGGGTGCCTACTAAAATGACCCTGGTCAGCTGGTGAAATGGTTAATTAGTCCTACGTTAATAAACGCACTCTCAATACGAAATGAAAACATGATGACATTTTAATACATTTATGTCTTTGGTGTTCTCTCGTTGATTACATTTATAAACAAAACATTTAATATCAACATTAGATTTGTGAGTCTCTAATTTGGTAGTTTGAAATTAATTTAAACTGATAAGTGCTAAAAGTTAATGATTCTACTTGTCCGTGTTAAATCGAACACGTCTAAAATATAATTTCTGTCGATTAAAATATAACTTCTGTCGACTGAAACTCGTATAAGGATTTTTGGGTGTCGCACCCCTCCCCCACCCCACACCCCGAAGGGTATGCACATTCTCGTAATATAATAGATACGTATGTTATGTATTTGGACTCGGTAATGCCAAAACTGTTTTCAGAATTGAAATCGAGTAAATATTGGACGAGATTACGTTCAAAATATACGTACGACGAACTGGCCTTTTGGGATTTGTTATCGACAGACTACAAATACAAATACGCGGTCTAAGCACTGGGGACCATGCCACGGCTCATGCCACCATGGCTCTAGGGTTGGGGTGGGGGGTAGTGGTAGAAAAGGCGAGCGAGGGGATTATTGCGGATTCATATTTCTAGTTTAACTCTATTAGATTATCCAACAGGCTATAAGCCCAATTGATAGAGGGCCTACTATTTAAGGTCGTTATCCAAGAAGACTCGAAAATCTTACTATTTGCTGGTATTATTGCAAAGACAGCACTTTCTCCTCAATTATTTTTAAGACCCTGAGCGGTGGTGCGACCCAGGATTTGAACCTGTGTCTCGCATCTCATAAATAACGAATTAACGAACGTTCTATCTTACCTGTGTGTCGTAGGGAAATAAACCAATGTCAACCTGACAAGATGATCGTAAAACAGTGGGAGACATCCAGAGGACTTCGCCTGTATGTTGGATTATAACTCTCGTTAATGATTGGTCTAGTCCGCTGTCCATTCGTTGTTCAATTCTAGGCGGGAAAAATGAAAAGCCTTCGCTTGTGATTTGTGTGAGTATTAGAATACCTTACCAGTCCCCTGTGTACCGAGTGGCGCCCCTCGCGCACCTATTAGCGACTTTAGCAAACTTGGACGGTAAATAAACAGTTTCAAATCAGTTTAACCCTTCTTGTAGCGCCGCAAGCTTTTACAAATTTATAAAGCAATGAAATAGTTAAAAATAGTTGTCAATAGTCCCCCCCTCGAAGCGATGTCGCGAAGCGACGGAGGGAAGCGACGGTGATAATCTCGCCGCGGCAGGGATCCATTTCTCACGAAAGGTTTATATATATATATATATATATATATATATATATATATATATATATATATATATATATATATATATATATAATATATATATATAATATATATATATATATATATATATATATATATATATATATATATATATATATATATATATATATATATATATATAGAAAGGATTTATGGTGAAGGAAAATTTCGAGTGTTGGAATACATACATTTTAAGACCAAACCGGGACCAGTTGCGAAAAATGCAACTTCAAGGCCTTCCGGCTGGAATTGAACTCGCGACCCTGCGATGCTAGTGCAGTGATCTGACCACTGAGCTACGGAAGCCGTTGTCGAGAGCCCAGTCACGAGTTCTGTATATATGGTGGTAATGCCGGGATAAGATTCTGGGTATATTATAGGTATTATTTGCCATTTCACTCGATCAAACTACATGTTGAAAGGATTTATGGTGAAGGAAAATTTCGAGTGTTGGAATACATATATTTTAAGACCAAATATATATATATATATGCATGGTATGACCATGTAAATATTATAAGATAGAAATAGGTCATGTAACTCCTTGTAAGGAAGTAAAAATTCGTTTTGGGTGATCTGTTTGAATCGGACAATATTTAGTGGATTTATAGCGAAGTGCGGCCATTGGCGAGTGGTGATCTCTACATAAAGACGTTTTTACGAAGGATATACACGTTTGCGTAATATAATAGGTACGTGTGTTATGTAGTTAGAGTCGCTAATTAAAAATCTGTTTTCACAATTGAAAACGGTTAAATATTGATCGAGATAACGTTCAAAATAATATACGACGAAGCCGGCCGAGGCTGGCTGAAATAAATAAACCGTTTTTACGAAGGGTATGCACGTTCTCGTAATATAATAGACACGTATGTTATGTATTTAGACTCGGTAATACCAAAACTGTTTTCAGAGTTGAAATCGAGTAAATATTGGCCGAGATAACGTTCAAAATCTACGTACGACGAACCAGCCTTTTGGGATTTGTTATCGACAGACGCGGTCTGGGCACTGGGTGCCATGGATGTGGAAAAGAAACTCTAGGGGTGGGGTGGGGGTAGCGGTAGAAAAGGCGAGCGAGGGGATTATTGCGGATTCGTATTTCTAGTGTACATCTAAATTATTTAGTCTTTGGCATCGTTTGTGTGTCAGCAATTCAAAATAATCTTTGCTTCCTAACGAGGTTGTAAAGGCTAATTTATATGCGCATAAAAGAATAACTAAAATGGCATTCATTATAAAAGCGGTCTATACCACTGATCTATAAATAAAGACTGGATTGAGCTTTCTATTGTATCTGATGAGCTGATTTTGAAGCCTGCATATTTGCATAATGTAAATTAACGAGAGATCAAGCAAATCAAACTGTGACGCTAGCAAAATCGGTTTAGTGTCTGGCCAATATATAGTTTCTTTGTTAACATTAAATGCATAAAATCTTCAACTTAATTTGACGTCTCATATCAGGCTTCTCTCACTGGATAATTAGAGCCAACGGCGGCCATTGCTAACGGACCAAAGTCGCAGTAAATCTGTAGGTAGGCGATGAATCGTTTTACCCAGTAATTTGAAAAATGTTTTCTGGTCCTCTTTATAGTAATATTATTTTATTTTGTCGATGATAAGAGCACATAAACCATCAAAAAACCTCATAGGATTCTCAGTTGGTCCCTTAGTAATGGCGGACTTCCGGCTTCATTTTCTGAACAATAGTTGCTCGATCCAGTCTTTATTTAGAGATCAGTGGTCTTTGTTCTTGTGCATAGCCGATAAGTACTTCATGTTGCAGGGATATAGCGAACCCAAACCACTAAACAAGAGATTAGGGTTAGGGGTTCGCTATATCCCTACAACATGAAGTATTAACCGCATAGCCTGCGCCACAGACGCTCGCGGCGCAAGATTTTCAAAATTCGTCACAGGCTATGACGTAGGCAAACTTGTGCAAAGTTTCGAGTAATTTTATTCCATAGTTTTGAAGATATGCTTGATTTGAAAATTAACTGCGACTTACTCATTGTACACTTTAAGATCCGGTAGCCAAACGTTGCCATTGCTAATTCGAATATTATCAACTGACGAGAAGTCTTCCGGTTTCCAAGCTAGTCGAGGGTCATTCCATTTCTGCCGATATTTTTAAAGATAAACATTGTAAAGGGGAAACCGTAGAAAACAAATAATATTTAAATCAAAGATCTTCAAATGTTCTGTTTAAGAAATAGAAAACATTTTCCGTGTTTCTATCGAGGTATAGAAACACGAGTGGAAGTTTTGGAGAACGAGAAATGGCAGTGGGATTCCACGCTATTTCGAGTTCTCCCAAACTTTCACGAGTGTTTCTATAGCGTATGGGAACATGGAAAGATGTTTTCTATTTCTTTTATAAAATAACACTGAGGAAATAAGTAATAAGACTCTTTTATTAAAATGATGAAAATATACATTCTCCTTACTCACGCTATAGACAGCGTTGTTTGCTGCTCAAATGAAACATAAACGCTCTTGCTTTGGAATCAGCTCTCCCACGAAGCAAAAACAGCTGAGTCACTTTACACCTTCATATTAGGCCTTATAGCAAAGAGAAAAAGTGGCGAACTTCCGAGATTTTTTTGAACGAAATACTGACGTTTCCAGCGGAGCTCTTCATCAGAGTAAAATCTCAAATTCTCATTAATAATTCATAAGGAAATTAGCTAATCGCACTACCCTACTTGGGTCACATGATGATACTGGATACGTGGTGAAGAATATTGATCCAGTCTTAGGGCTGGATCAAAATTAATTCAGTCCAAGGACAGAATCAAAATTAATTCAGTCCAAGGACAGGATCAAAATTAATTCAGTCCAAGGACAGGATCAAAATTAATTCAGTCCAAGGACAGGATCAAAATGAATTCAGTCCAAGGACTGGATCAAAATTAATTCAGTACAAGGACAGGATCAAAATTAATTCAGTTCAAGGACTGGATCAAAATTAATTCAGTCCAAGGACAGGATCAAAATTAATTCAGTCCAAGGACAGGATCAAAATTAATTCAGTCCAAGAACAGGATCAAAATTAATTCAGTCCAAGGACAGGATCAAAATTAATTCAGTTCAAGGACAGGATCAAAATTAATTCAGTACAAGAACAGGATCAAAATTAATTCATTCCAAGGACGGGATCAAAATTAATTCAGTCCAAGGACAGGATCAAAATTAATTCAGTCCAAGGACAGGATCAAAATTAATTCAGTCCAAGGACAGGATCAAAATTAATTCAGTCCAAGGACAGGATCAAAATTAATTCAGTCCAAGGACAGGATCAAAATTAATTCAGTCCAAGGACAGGATCATAATTAATTCAGTACAAGGACAGGATAAAAATTAATTCAGTCCAAGGACAGGATCAAAATTAATTCAGTCCAAGGACTGGATCAAAATTAATTCAGTCCAAGGACAGGACCAAAATTAATTCAGTACAAGGACAGGATCGAAATTAATTCAGTCCAAGGACTGGATCAAAATTAATTCAGTCCAAGGACAGGATCAAAATTAATTCAGTGCAAGGACAGGATCAAAATTAATTCAGTCCAAGGACAGGATCAAAATTAATTCAGTCCAAGGACAGGATCAAAATTAATTCAGTCCAAGGACAGGATCATAATTAATTCAGTACAAGGACAGGATAAAAATTAATTCAGTCCAAGGACAGGATCAAAATTAATTCAGTCCAAGGACTGGATCAAAATTAATTCAGTCCAAGGACAGGATCAAAATTAATTCAGTACAAGGACAGGATCGAAATTTATTCAGTCCAAGGACTGGATCAAAATTAATTCAGTCCAAGGACAGGATCAAAATTAATTCAGTGCAAGGACAGGATCAAAATTAATTCAGTCCAAGAACAGGATCAACATTAATTCAGTCCAACGACAGGATCAAAATTAATTTAGTCCAAGGAATGGATCAAAATTAATTCAGTACAAGGACAGGATCAAAATTAATTCAGTCCAAGGACAGGATCAAAATTAATTCAGTACAAGGACAGGATCAAAATTAATTCAGTCCAAGGACAGGATCAAAATTAATTCAGTCGTAGGACGGCAATAAATTAATTTAGTTCTTGGACTGAGTGAAAAATTGTTTAGCATCCGTGAAGTTCAAATTAATTGGAACTCAACTATTGCATCGCAATCGATAAAAACAAAGCAAAAAACGGTGATTTTAATTGGCATTTTTTAACGTCAAACGGAGCAATACATTGCAAACAGACAAGTTGAATAAGCCATTTATTGACTTGTCACACAACTATATTAAGCTTAAAGGGATATGGCAATATAAATTAACTTTGTCTCATTTCAAAGAACTCGTGAAATAGTATAACAAGACCTTTTACAATTTTCCCTTATCTTTTTTGGTTTTCGAAATAATTTGACGAAAGACAGCGTGCTGTCCGCCATCTTGGAATTATTTTCGATATGCTTGTGAGGTCATAAGTAGGGTAAAGTGAAATTTTTATCTTGCGAACCTTACGATATTATGAGCCAGAAACTCGATTATGTTGCACCATTTCCATTTTCAATTGGCCCACAACATTTTAAAAAGCCTTCTGCGGAAATTCGGTCACCTATGGAGTAGTTTCATCAGGTTTACCCTGCTTGTGACGTCACCAATTTACTAGTTAATTAGGTCAAATATTACAACAAGATGGCGGATTGTAGACTGTCTTTTGTCATAATATCTGAAATATTTCAAAAACCAAGAAAGATGCAGAAAAATTGTAAAAGGTCTTCTTATACCATTTTACGTGTTCTTTCAAATGAGACAAAGTTAATTTATATTGCTATATCCTTTAATAATAATTTATATTAATTTTCCAAAATCACTCGTTTGAGATGTCACTTCAAATCCTCCAATTCGGACTGGACCGGATTTCAAGTCCTTGCAATTAGTTCCAGTCCTCGGCTTAGCCTCGGCTGGATCAAATTGCGCGGACTTGGAATCGGTCCAGTCCTTATAGTCGGATTTGAAATATTACATCTCGTCTTACTCTGATGAAGGGCTCCGCTCGAAACGTCAGTATTTCGTTCCTAAAAATCTCGGCAGTTCAACACCTTTTCACTTTGCTATATATCCAATTTAACACTACATCCTACGCAACACTCTACTTTTTTACTACTCTCGGATATTAGGCCTAGTTGGGTAATATCGACTCATTACCTATCGTTTTTAGTATACAGTGATTACATGTAGCTTTTAGTTTATTTTTCATAGTTTTCTAGTAAATTGTATATTAATTTATATGTAGACGCGCCCCTCATGGTAATCAGCTCAATGTTGTTGGGGGCTTACGTGGTTCTTCTAAGGTTTTACATACATATACATACATACATTAGTCAATTTCAAGCTTCTGAAAACTTAAGGTATAATCTCCGTAGTAATAATTATAACATGCTGATGTTGTCTAAGCCTATGGGACAAACGCCATGAAGCGCAGCTTCAGCTAAGCAGCTTTATAGCTGAAGCTGCGTTTGTACTATAGGCTTAGACAATATCAGCATCTGGAACACTCTACCATTATCACTAAAACAAGAATCTATCTCTGTTGATGATTTTAAATCGAAATTAAAGATGAACTCAGATAGTGAACTTTTCAAGTTAATTTAGATTATTAGACTTTATATCTCTGTAATATAATTATTTGATAGCGATTTTAATGTTAGTATTTTAATAATGTAAGACACGGCCCTATGAAAAGCAACATTTTAATTCACTTTTATCTTTGTAATATTGTTGATAGGCTACCGTGGATAAATAATTTTAAATAAATAAATAAATAAAACATGCAAGATTGTGCATAAGAGGTGCCATGCTGTGCTGTGCATAAGATATGCTGTGCTCTGTTATATACCTGACGAATCCAAAGGCTTGTGGTTAGAATTTGGTCCTTGTCGTCCTAAATGTGCAAAAGATACTCGTTTAATCTGCGCTTGTAGTAGAGACCGACTAGTCTAATAATGCATGCAACGGCACGTTGCAATATGATCAACAGATAGCGAATAGCAGTTTGTTAGTAGAGTTTTCCGGTCTTGCGTTTTGTCTTACATCGTTAATGGTTTTATTTCACGTTTTAATTCAATGCGAGAAGTCGATTCTTGTTATCTTAAACGACAATTTTACCTTTGTCAATTCAAATCCTCAGAAATCGAACCTGTAACCTTCTGATTACCGGCGAGACGCTCTAACCATTGCACTACCCAGACTCATAGGTATCACCTCAGAAGTACAGTGACAAGTTTAAAATAATGCGCTTTTAAAATAAGCTTCTAGTTAACAAACTTATCATATAGTTAAGCGACATTGCAATTCAGTATATAAATCATAAATCCCATAATTAATTTGCAGAGCGTAATAAATTGTAGATAAATTAAAGACAAGACATCACTTTGCTGTTACTCCGAGTTTCACGCTTACGCGATCGTCAGACAGACTTTAAGACAGAATTTAAGTCTGTCTGACGATCGCGTAAGCGTGAAACTCGGAGTAACAGCAAAGTGATGTCTTGTCTTTAATTTATCTACAATTTATATATATATATATATATCTTGTAATAATATATATATATTGTAATAATATATATATATATCTTGTAATAATTATATGTATATCATATTAATAAATATTTAATTATTTGTAATAATTAAATATATATCTTGTTGTAATAATGTGGGTGGCAGAATTTCCGCGGAATGCTTTTTCAAATGGTGTGGTTCAATTGAATTGAAAAAGGAAGACATTCACAAAAATCAGTTTCAGACTTATAAATACATAGACATATCCTGGTTGTGACGTCACACGCATTAGTCGAAAATAGATCCAACAAAGTTGGTGGACATTGTCCACAGTGTAATAAATACGCTTTACGAGCATTTTTACAACCTCAAACTACTATATTGCTGGTATTTAAGTCACGTACTTTGATGAAAAAGATACTAATTTTTTTTGTTGCTAATGTCCTTTAAAGTGCCAATGAATCGAAAATAAATTTATTCTTCTTTATTCGGATTATATCTTTTTAACTACTTTTTAATTTCCTAAAATTAATATATATTGTTAGAAAGATTTTTTAAAATGCCAATGAATCGAAAATTAAGTTTGTCTTATTTGAAAGAACTCTTAAAACATTGAGGAATAACAATTTACAGCTCTTCCATATTTAACTTACTTCTTGAGATATTTAGACTTAGGTGATATTCAAATGAGATAATCTATGACGTAGCACGTTGTACACAACATTGGAAAATCCTGTACATCTAAAAGATTATTGAACGAAATCACTTGAAGCTTGTCTTTAATGTTTTGTTTCATGAGCTGTAGCAATTACAAAGTTTTGACTGATTTCTTTTAATAATATATATATATACATGATTTTCTAATGTTGTGTACAACTTGCTACGTGATAGATCAGCTCATATCACATAAGTCTAAATATCTCAAGAACTGAGTGAAATATGGAAGAGCTGTAAATTGTTATTCCTCATTGTTTTAAGAGTTTTTTCAAATAAGATAAACTTAATTTTCAATTCATTTCCACTTGAAGTCCCGTACTTTGATGTAAAAGATACTCATTTTTTGTTCCTTTAAACTCGTTATTGTATCACTATTAAGATGCAAATATTTCAAGAATTTATAAAACTTGACATACCATGTTTTTTATGAGATACAGAGAAATACCAACTGTTATGGTCACGTTGTCGTTGTACTCCAAAACAGGTCTGGCTTCCTTATTATAATCCTTCAGTAACATTCTCTCAAGACGAACTTTCGCATCGAACGAAGTTTCAGCTAAAAGATCGCATTTTAATGTCGTTAAAGGGATATGGCAATATAATTTAACTTTGTCTCATTTGAAAGAACTCGTAAAATGGTATAAGAAGACCTTTTACAATTTTTCTGTATCTTTCTTGGTTTTTGAAATATTTCAGATAATTATGACAAAAGACATATCATTATGACAATCCGCCATCTTGTTGTAATATTTGACCTAATTAACTAGGAAATTGGTGACGTCACAAGCAGGGTAAACCTGATGAAACTACTCCATAGCTGACCGAATTTCCGCGGTAGGCTTTTTTAAATGTTGTGGGCCAATTGAAAATGGAAATAGTGCAACATAATCGAGTTTCTGGCTCATAATGTCGTAAGGTTGGCAAGATAAAAATTTCACTTTACCCTACTTATGACGTCACATGCATATCGAAAATAAGAAATTGTAAAAGGTCTTGTTATACCATTTCACGAGTTCTTTCAAATGAGACAAAGTTAATTTATATTGCCATATCCCTTTAAGCTAAATGAAATTTAACCAGTGCTGTAAAAGTTACTTTTTTGTAAATAAATAAATATATAATATAAATGTAATATCTAAAAAGGTTTGTGTACTGCCGAAATAGCGTGTAAGTAGTCTAACGTTTCGAGCGAAGGATCTTCGTCAGAGAGTGAAACTTACTTCTACATTGCCTATGCAGCACAACACGTTTTAATATAAATGTATATGGATAAATGTAACTAGTTACCAGTAAAAGTGACAAGAACGTACAGTTGACTCTCTTTGAACGAGTGCCCCTAACCTCAATTTTTTTATTGTCTTATTTGGAAGAATTTTTAAAATGATAAAGTAACTTCTTTTGAAGATTTTCGTTTCTTCGCTTTCTTTTTGAGATATTTCAGTTTGTTTGATATGCAAATGTCCGGAATTTACGTTACACATGCATAATGAGTTATCAGAGAATGTTATATATCTTTGCGTTCATCAAATAAAAACACTAAAGTGCGAATAACACGTGTGCGTGTTTCTCCCACAACACAAAACACCTCGATTTTAAAGGATTTCGTTCGAGAATGAAAGAGATACACATATTTCTCCAATAAGTTATTATGCATGTTGACGTAAATTCCGGACATTTGCATATCAAACAAACTGATATATCTCCAAAAGAAAGCGAACAAACGAAAATCTTCAAAAGAAGTTACTTTATCATTTTAAAAGTTCTTCCAAATTAGACAATAAGGGGCACTTTAAGCGACCATCTCCCTTGAGCGACCGCCTTTACAAATTCCCGTTTTATTTCTTGGTCAAACACTGTATTTAGCATCTCTCGTAAGCGACCACTCTCGTATAAGCAACCGCGACCACTTTTTGGGATTCCCTTTTGGCTTTTCTAATTGTTTTTCTACTCTCGTAAACGACCACCCCGGAGATCGATGACAGACCTGACGACAACAATCGATACTTGGCTTTATTAGTTTGTATTTTTTGCAATTTCCGCTATAGTTGCTATAATTTCTGCTATCATCACATATGCTTGTTCACGAAGAAACTAGTGTATAAACTATGATTCTGTGAAATACTAACGGGACATCATAACCAAGTTTCACAATTTTTATTGTA
Organism: Chrysogorgia sp. JL179-B06; assembly: GCA_035772405.1. NCBI lineage: Eukaryota > Metazoa > Cnidaria > Anthozoa > Scleralcyonacea > Chrysogorgiidae > Chrysogorgia > Chrysogorgia sp. JL179-B06. The sequence goes on along the minus strand of JAYKKM010000349.1, from coordinate 694,635 downwards.
GCCAGGGTATATATGTTTTACTATCCCCACAACAAATATATTTACATGGGATCTCTAGACCATATCTAGTGCCACGATTTACTCGCTTTCCAATGATAACGACTTTGCCTTTGTTTGTACTTCGTTTCAAAAATTTGCTGACACTCCTTGCCATTCTCAAAGGAATAATGTCCAACTATTTCATCGTGTTCACTGACGGTATTAGAATGATAGTTGGATGTTGTTGTTCCATTCGATGTCTGATTGTGCTGTTTGTCTTGTGTTAACGTTCTTAAAGGTTTGGAATAACAATAGGTTTGGGCCACTTGTGGTGAATATTCTCGTAAGCGACCATCTCTCGTAATTAAGCGACCACTTACTTCGAGAGAGTCAATTGTAGTTGCAAAGTTACATTCTTTGATTTCAGTTGCTGGTATTGAAACAGGAAAAAAGGCACTTTGATACTGGTCAGGACACATCGTCCTAAACGTCGTCCATGAATATACGTAAGTACTCTTACTTAAGTATTTTTCAACACATTGAAGTTCTCTTCTCATTTTTATATTATATCCAGTTCTTTTGAGAACTTAGCAGCTTTTCATATTTTTATTCTTATTATGTACTATTATATACTGAACAAATCAATACAAGTCATTATAACTTAAAAAGTAAAACCATGAAAAGTAACAGTTAATGCCTAGATAGGATTTTTACACAAATTTGACAATGAAGTTATAGGTAACCCGGGCACTCCTTTATAGCTTTATGATTTTGCCTGTTAGTGATTTAAAATGGAACATATTTGCCAAATACGTGATGTGATATAGCGATATACCAACTGCAAAGATATCTTGCTGTGTTTATACTGTATCATTCAAGTTCCTGTAGGTTGTAGGGTCAGTGCATCGACTATGAAAGAGGACAAGTACACACACACACACATACATATATACAGTATATATATATATATATATATAGTAAAAATAGTATGTGACAGTAAAATCACAAAGTCGGCGTAAGGTTTAAGAGCGCTCAATACCATTGTAGGTAGAGCGGAATAATATAATTTAGGTCGAATGCTGTTGCTACTCTGAGTTTCACGCTATATGCGATGTTCAGGCAAATGACAGATTAGGTTCTAATATTTTCATTGGTGTAGTTAATGTCACTAGTTAATTGAGTTGGTGTTTCGTTACATGTCGGCACTTCGAAAAGAGTTCGGATCGTTTATTTAAAAAGTGTTTCTTCTTTGTTTTCATCAATAACAGTTTTTCTTCTAGGCATAAATTAACATTAACTACACCAATGTAATATACCTTAAGAATAGTAGAACCTAATCTGTCAGTTGCCTGAGCATCGCATATAGCGTGAAACTCAGAGTAGCAACAGCATTCGACCTAAATTATATTATATATATATATATATATATATATATATATATATATATATATATATATATATATATATATATACAAATTGGTTTTCTCCTTCAGCCGTATAGTGCTCTACACCAAAGTGGAGCTAAGTTAAAATTAAAGATTAAAGATTAAAACCTAAGATTGTTCATTTAAAAAAGCACTACAGTTCTGTTTCGAGAGACCCTTCATAGATCCTCTCTCTTCAGGCGCATAATCAGATTAAACTAAAAATATCCCATTTATATACCGTTCATCCATAGTGGCGTAAAACCTAACCGTTTTTAATTAAAAATTTGTTTGCATGCCGGCATGCACTAGCTAGTTCGTTTCTTTTGTTTAAAGTACAAGTTTCTGGTTTACAAATGATGAAATATTTTTCCATTATACATAAATTACATTTTTTCCCAATATTTGAATACGAATTTGCACGGGCCATTATCTTCCAGTCTACAGCATATGTGATGTCATTGTCCTTTAGGGACCAAATGTGTTTGGACCACATTTACCATAACATTCTGCTTAAAAAGTTGGAATTTTATCGAGTAAAGGGACAAGCTCATAGCTTACTAAAATCATACCTTTCAAATCGACACCAGAAGTGTCAAATAAATAGATTCGTTTCATCAGAAAAATTGATTAGATGTGGTGTACCCCAAGGTTCAATTTTAGGACCATTGCTATTCTTGTTATATGTCAATGACTTACCCGAGTGTCTTAAAAATACAAGACCTCGACTATTTGCTGATGACACAAATCTCACAGCCTCTGGCGACTCCATAACTGATATTGAGATTGCAGTAAATTCTGATCTAGACAACCTTAGGAACTGGTTAATGGCCAATAAACTTAGCTTGAATGTAGCTAAAACAGAATTTATGTTAATTGGCTCTCCACAAATGATAAGGAATGTTTCAAATTCTCAACCTAATATTTTAATTGAAAACAAACAAATCCAACAAGTTAACAAATCCAAAACTTTAGGAACAACAATTGACCACCATTTAACATGGAAGACTAATACTGAAAATATTTGTAAAAAAATAACATCAGGAATTTCGGCTCTACGTCGTGTAAAACCTTTTGTTGCTGATAGAGATACGCTTGTCTCTATATACAATGCCATCATACGTCCCTACTTCGATTATTGTTCTGAAGTTTGGGATGTATTTGGCGAAACACAATCTAAACGACTACAAAAACTCCAAAACAGAGCTGCTCGAATTATTTCAAATTTGAGCAATGATGTAGATCATTCTATTGCTTTATATGCCTTAGGCTGGGAGCCACTTAATATGATAAGAAAAAAGGCAAAAGCAAGAATGATGTACAAAACTTTAAATAAAATAGGCCCAGAGTCTCTCACAAACCTTTTCACGTATAAGAAAAATATAACAAATTATAAACTTCGGAATATTTCAAATGGTCTTTGTCTACCACAACCTCGCACCAATTATATGAAAAAGAGTTTTATGTATGATGGTGCAAAGCTATGGAACTCTATTCCAAACGAAATTAGGGAGAGCAAATCTCTGTCATGTTTCAAAAAAAAAATTGCCGCTCACATATTTTAACATATTTTAAAATAGATTATGTTATGTTGCTTACTTACCTAGTACTATAATTTACCTATTTAATACTATTTCTAATATTTTGTAAATAATTATTCTAATGTTTATACTTCTGTAATTTCTTTTATACACGCCCCCTGTGGAAATCAGCTTCGGTTGACGGGGTTAGCGTGGTTAAATAAAGTTTTTCTATCTATCTATCTTGCTTAGCTCTGTGGAATTTCTCTTGTTATCATCTCGGAATGAACACGTGTGGTTGTTAAATCGTGTTTTGAACCGATCCCCAGTAAGGCCGATGTATGTTTCCTTTGTATCGTTGGTTTTTACAGTGGCTTGGTAGATGACATTATTGCTTAGGCATTCTCCTTTTAGCGGGCAATCAGGTTTTGATCTACAATTACACATTCTTTCAGGTAGTTGTGGAGTTTCCCTGAGGGTAGATTTGTTGTGGATATTGATTTGTCTTTCTAAATTAGGCATGCACGAGTAACTTATTTTCAAGGTGTTTTTATTAAAAATTTTCTGCAGTGGGTGTCCGCTCTTGAAGGATTCTTTCACAATATTTCTAAACTTGCGTCCTACATTTGTGGCGACGTTTTTGCTAAATGGGGGATTATACCATGTAATATTCCTGCGTCTAGGTCTTCTCTCTGGGGCTTGGTTGTTAGTTGCTTCATATTTTAGGTCATAGTTGTAGCCACTTTTCTGTAATGCGCATTGATATTCAGGTGATGCTTTGTCAAATGATTCTTTGTTTGAGGAAAGTTCATTAAGCCTTCTGTTGATTGCTAGAGGGATGTTTTTTATAATGCTTGGTGGATGATTGCTCCCATTGTGAACATAGAGTGGCTTATTGTTGGGTTTGAGGTACGGCTCATGGGTTCCTTTGTTAAGGTCCAAGGTTGCGTCCAGAAAATTAACGATCTTTTTGTTGGCATCAATTGTTATTTTCAAAGCATTGTCCTTGAACACTTTGCAAATCTGTTTCTTGATTCTTTCGAGGCATTGAGGTGACTTTTCAAATGCTCCCAGGCCATCATCTCTATACAAGCCAACTTGATTTCTAATGCTCTCGGGTAGCTGGTGTAGTAAGTACGATCCCACTAATTCACATGTTTCTGCGCCGTCAAACGAGCCCATCGTTACATCGAATGAGTTTGATGAATTCTTTTTGGTCCATGCGGTATTGTTGTTGTATAGGAGGGATTGCTTTGCATGCCATATTATCTCTTTCTCTTGAGCTGAAATATCTGTGTATGCTTCTGCAAACTTGAGAGCATCATCGAGTAGTTTAGATGAGATTGAGGGATAGAAATTTACAATGTCAAATGTAATAAACGAGTGTCGCTCTTTTCCAGTAATACTGTTAAACCAATTTAGGGTGTCTTTGGTACTCTTCCATTGTTTCACGCCTGTTTTGTAAATAATATCCTTGTTTATTCTGTCAAGGATACATTTGCTTACTTTGCCTATTTCGGACTTCGTTGGATTTATCAGACGGCAAGTTGGGTTATTCGGGAAGTTATCCTTATGGTCTTTCAAGGAGATAAAAGATTCTTTTTGAGCCAACGATTCGATTCTGTCGCTTAGATTTAAATTCCGTGCTATGTCTTTCGCCTGGTTGTTGATCTCGCTCGCTGTGCCGACGGGTGCCTTCTTGTATTCTTTCTCTATGTTCTTTTTTAATAATGATTTATAACTGTCGTTATATATATATATATATATATATATATATATATAGAATGGTATTTAAAATGATTGTTTCATTACTATACCTACTTCCATTTTCCACACACACGATTAACTTTTAACGATAGAAGCCCTCCACTCCCCAGCAATCTTGAAATAAATCAAGACTCCAGCCCTTGTGACACTGGATGGCGGGTTAAAAAGTGGAGGCTAAAACAGAAATAATCAAGTTTAAATTCATTTTAAATACCATTCTATATTAGCACGCTTTTACCGGCTTGTGCACTCTCGTCCACAAACCAATCCGGGGGAAAAGGGTTTACGCCTGTTAGATCGTACGCGGGTCACCCATTATGTGCCGTAGTGCGGCTTCGGTACGGGACAAACATCCGATGCTTTTCTAGTAGATCTTGGAGAGTGAAACAAACACTCACAAAAATATCGATATATATATATATATATATATATATATATAGACCAGAATGCATTGCAACGCCTTGCTTCGGAGATAAGATCACGAGATAAGATCACGAGGTACAAATTTGAGCGACGTGCTGCTTTTATATGTAAAACGAATAAAAGTCTAAACAAATAAAACTAATGAGCAAAAAACAACTGCGCTAATGGTGGCAAAATGTAACTAGTTATCATTACCTTTTATTTGGAAATTTTGTAACTAACTTCTCCAATAAGTAACTAGTTACCATTACAGTTACCCAAAAAAGTAACGATTACTTGCAACTAATCACATAAGTTACAGTATATCGGCTCATGAACAATACTGTAACAACGTAGCTATCATGGCTGAACAATATTAAAGTATTTCGTTCCTACTGAATTATCGGCAGTTCACCACCTTTTCACTTTGTCATATAAACAGCCCTAAGTTTCAAGTACTACTTGCGCCAGTAGATCGGTGCAAGCTGTTACAGAATTTCTCATGTTACTTAGCTAGAAGAGGTACAAGCCATGTCGTCTTGTTCGTGGAATATATAGACAAAACTCTTTCATTCCGTGATGTCACACGCTGACGTATTTAATTATAGTCTGTATTATATAAATTAGTATTAATTAGCAATCTTACCGTGTGACGTCTGTACATGAGTAAGCCTGCCCATAAAACTGCAGATAAAGAAGATTATTGATGCAGACATTCTTCTTAGCTTGGCCTTGATCTCCCACTTCCAATTAGACGAGCTTGATGAAATAGAAGCAAACCAACGTGCTATTAAATTTGCTCAAATAAATGTATATAATATATATATATATATATATATATATATATATATATATATATATATATATATATAATGAAAGGATTTACGGTGAAGGAAAATTTCGAGTGTTGGAATACATACATTTTAAGACCAAACCGGGACCAGTTGCGAAAAATTGCAACTTCAAGGCCTTCCGGCTGGAATTGAACCCGCGACCCTGCGATGCTAGTGCAGTGCTCTGACCACTGAGCTACGGAAGCCGTTGCCGAGAGCCTAGTCACGAGTTCTGTATATATGGTGGTAATGCCGGGATAAGATTCTGGGTATATTATAGGTAATATTTGGCATTTCGCTCGATCAAACTACATGTTGAAAGGATTTATGGTGAAGGAAAATTTTTAGTGTTGGAATACATACATTTTAAGACCAAACCGGGACCAGTTGCGAAAAATGCAACTTCAAGGCCTTCCGGCTGGAATTGAACCCGCGACCCTGCGATGCTAGTGCAGTGCTCTGACCACTGAGCTATACGGAAGCCGTTGCCGAGAGCCTAGTCACGAGTTCTGTATATATGGTGGTAATGCCGGGATAAGATTCTGGGTAGGCCTATATTATAGGTAAAATTTGGCATTTCACTCGATCACCATAAATCCTTTCAACATGTATTTTGATCGAGTGAAATGCCAAATATTACCTATATATATATATATAATAAATATAAATTCACATAAATAACATTAAGATTTTACCTACTTAAACACGGAGTGCTCGCATAAAGGGGAAGCCCCTCCCCCTCGAAATAATGGTGTCTTTGAAATCTAAAAATCAATTCAAACAATGGAGTCTCGAAACAATGGAGATTTTGTTGTTTTGATTAATTCTCATTTCTCTCTGTTTCCTGACCAATCACAGTTTTGAACTAATAATGATTGGCACGGTGAGCATCTCACCGCCAATATATGCCAGCACTCCGTGTTTAAATAGTATTTAAAACACGAGAAGGAGCGTTTTATCATATTTAAAATGCGAGCGCGCAGCGCGAGCATTTTAGATATGATAAAACGCGAGTTCGAGTGTTTTAAATAGCTTCAAAAACAATTGATTGTAATCACTAGGGAGTGTACTGGTTTTTATTTTCTATTAGAGGTAAATTGGGTTGATGTATGAAATGAAAATTAGCAGGAATTTTATATAAAGTTCGTAAAGACTTTATATAATTTTCATGCTGATTAGTATTCATGGATTTTATCAGGTATAAAAGCATTGCGTGTGATTAAATACGGAAATATGATTGGACAATTTGGTTAATGAATATTAATGAGTTTTTGAAGTGCTTTGTAAAGTCTGATGATTTTAGTCTGAAGATCGCCTCTGAGCGTGAAACTTAAGTTACTGTTTTTAACCCTAACCTCCCGCCTAATGAGTTTTCTAACCCCCGCCTTAAGTGACTTCCTAAGCCCCGGCTGTATTTTCTATGGTTATACTAAAAAACATCATCCCAAAGACGAGGACTGTACGTTAATTCTATATGATCTAACGCCGTGTAGAAAATCCGGGAAGAAATACGTGGGAAGTACTATTTCATCCTTTGTGGAAAACCCTTTTTATAATCATAAAAGCATGTGTTAATTCATAAAATCATAAAAGCAGTGTTAAAAGCAGTGCCCTACCGTGGGTTTTATCGATATTAACCAGATAAATCAATTGTATGCGTGATTGTATGTGAAATATGCGTGGGTCTATTGTTTATTGATCATATCAGCGTGCATTGAACAAATCTTTTGTCAGGTTCCGGTCATTGTTGTGTTTGTTTGAGTGCTTTTTAAGTCTGTTTACCTGAATTTTTCAATGTAAGTCGTCGTGAAATCCCTCTTAAGGGAAACCTCTCTAAGAGGACTTACCGGTCCATGGTGCATTACAAATGCTGCATTCTGATTGGCTACTCAACCGTTGTCTATTCGTCATAGACCATGATGGCAAAACGCGCTCAAAACAATGGCAGAAAACTCTCGTTCAGGGGAGATTTCAGATCAGTTTTGGATAATTTTTTTGAGAATGCATGATTTGTAATAGTCCACTAATTTTTTCTACTATAATTAGACAACTCGTCCTCATTTAATTGTCTATGAGCGAATTGTCAACTCAGGCTTCGCCTTCGTTGACTATTCGCTCATAGACAACTCGGGCTCGTTGTCTAATTGTTAAATAATTACGGTTGGTACCAACTGTTTCGTTATTTATCTGTAACTGCACTTTCTTTAAGACAGACACCTTTCGGACAAAGGAGACTTTTAAGCCTATAATAGGTGCACTTTATCTTAACCTATCATTCAATTGTGTTGTGCATGCATATAGTTTTGCTCAATTTGGAAAATAGTAAACGGCGAACCGATAGCGGGATTTGCGTGAAGACAAAACAAAATCAGCCAGTACAAAATATGGTTTACAAATATGGTTAATATATAATACAGTAAAAACCCGCATAAAAGAACCAGTGGATTAAGAACCATCAGCCTGAAATTTAGGCAATTAAGTACCCGAAATACAAGAACCACTTCAGGCTGACAAATGAGACTGGTTCTTAAAAAACCTTAACTTTTGTACTAAAAAACCCTTAACTTTTGTAAGTAGAAAGCATGTTCTAAGGGCAGGTATAGGCAGGTACATAATTAATTTAATATTATTGCAAATTCAAAAATATAATCTGTTGTTTAGTACTCAACGAGGATACATTTTATCAAATTTGGAGGCTTTTAATTAAGAAATAAAAAACGTGTCGCGTGTGATTATCGAGTTATAATGGCACGAGAGATGCGTGTAAAACACGAGGCGATAGCCGAGTGTTTTACTAGCTTCTCGAGTGCCATTATAACTCGATAATCACACAAGACAAAGTTTTTTATTTCTTTTATAAAAGAACACCATTATTATTAACAATAAAGCCATGAAAAATGTAGATTTACCTGTTATAAATGACGTTGCTATGTGCGTTGCTAGGAAGTCGATGATGAAAACACGTTGGCGATTTTAGCGATGAAAATGCACTCAACGTTGCAGTTAAAACATTCTGTTGTGTTAGTACCTTGATTAGCCTTGTACCCAGGTATTCTTTGACTATCTTTTGTGATTTAAACTACTGAAAATCCGTCAAAAACGACAAAATCTACTCGAAGAATCACGTCAGCTTATGCTTTATTGAGTTATAATGCACGGTTTTTGAGCTCAGTAACCAATCAGATAGCGTGTTCTCGCTCATTTACTTCCGGTTATTTTATAATATGAAATACAATATGAAATATGTTTGGCAATATGAAATGCAATTGGGATGTTAATGTTCAATTTATATGAAATACAAGACCTTCCAGGGTCAACAGCTCACTAATTAAGGAAACAAATCACTTAAAGGACATTGGCAACAAAAATTAAGTTTGTCTAATATGAAAGAACTCGTAAAATGATAGAGTAACATATTTTACAACTTTTCCGTATTTTACTTCGTTTTTGAAATATTTCAGTTTGTTTGATATGTAAATGAGATGGTCTCTGACGTCAGGTGTGGGGTAGAGAATTTTCACTCATTAAAATATTAGTTCCATATTCAAGTTTGTTCCACATGATAATGAACGTTGTAAACTTAGCAATCACTGAGATATAAGACATTTTTTAATGAGTGAAAATTCTCTACCCCACACCTGACGTCAGAGACCATCTCATTTACATATCAAACATACTGAAATATTTCAAAAACGAAGTAAAATACACAAAAGTTGTAAAAGGTGTTACTCTATCATTTTACGAGTTCTTTAATGTTAGACAAACTTAATTTTTGTTGCCAATGTCCTTTAAAACACCAAACCAGGAACAATTGTTTTTGACTAGAAACGAGAACCAGTTAAGAACCAACTCAGCCTGATTAACCACTTCAGCCAGACGTCAAAAAATAACTTGTGGTTCTTATATGCGGTTTTTTACTGTATCTTTCTTTTCCGACACCTGGAAACAGTCGCACATCTTCACTTCACGTGGAGTTTAGCCTTTGCTGAAGATCGTCCATGTGCTACTTTGAGTATATATATAATGCACCTGTCAATGTTAAGCCCCAGAGGGGTGGTATCGGGCATATGTGGGGCATTTGATTTTTCATGCAAATATTTCGATCAAATGCCCCACTGTCATGCAAAAATATCTGTCAGATGTAATCAAATATCCCCACGCGGGGATTACCTTAAAGATGCAAAATATGTCTTTCATGATTCCTTTTAAAACAAATGTTCAATAATATGAACGAACTACACTAAGAAAATGGAAACTTTAGACGCCACTTTTCTAACAAACGTGCTTCTTAGTGTGTAAAATGTCCAAAATTAACACAAGACAATTGGCATAAAAACAAGATTCAAACAAATATTCAAGAGTCAACAAAAGGATTTATTATGTTCAAAGATAATTAATAATTATCCGTCCCTATTGTACGATCCTTTGGTGAGATCAAATCGCCCCACACTCGGGCCAAGAATAACGATCAAATTCCCGACGGTGGAATGAGAAAACACGGTCAAATGCCCCACATATGCCCGATACTACCCCTTTGGGGCTTAACATTGACAGGTGCATAACAACGAACATTTAAAGTGCCCATAACCTCAAAATGTTTTATTGTTTTATTTGGAAGAACTTTTAAAATGATAAAGTAACTTCTTTTGAAGATTTTCGTTTCTTTGCTTTCTTTTTGAGATATATCAGTTTGTTTGATATGCAAATGTCTGGAATTTCGTCACACATGCATAATGACTTATTGGAGAAATGTGTATATCTCTTTCATTCTCGAATAAAATCCTTTAAAATCAAGAAGTTTGGTGTTGTGGGAGAAACACACACACGTGTTATTCACACTTTAGTGTTTTTATTTTATGAACGCAAAAATATATAACATTCTTTGATAACTCATTATGCATGTGTGACGAAATTCCAGATATTTGCATATCAAACAAACTGATATATCTCAAAAAGAAAGCGAAGAAGTGAAAATCTTCAAAAGAAGTTACTTTATCATTTTAAAAGTTCTTCCAAATAATACAATAAAAAATGTTGAGGTTAGGGGCACTTTAAGGTGCCATACTAGCACACGTAACGTTATCCAGTATTGCCTTGTAAAATATAGTTATACTAATATATAGTTAAAATAGTTATATTAATATATATATTAATACGATCACCACATCATATATCAATTTTAGCCAACTGTTTTATTTATAACCAAAAAAAGATAACTGTGTTAGCTTGCGAAGTTCAACGTTTTTTGTAATTCAGTTTGTGGTTTTGAAGTTGATGTAATTAATTTTGATCCAGTCCTTGTACTGAATTAATTTTGATCCTGTCCTTGTACTGAATTAATTTTGATCCTGTCCTTGTACTGAATTAATTTTGATCCTGTCCTTGGACTGAATTAATTTTGATCCTGTCCTTGTACTGAATTAATTTTGATCCTGTCCTTGTACTGAATTAATTTTGATCCTGTCCTTGGACTGAATTAATTTTGATCCGGTCCTTGGACTGAATTAATTTTGATCCTGTCCTTGGACTGAATTAATTTTGATCCTGTCCTTGTACTGAATTAATTTTGATCCTGTCCTTGGACTGAATTAATTTTGATCCTGTCCTTGGACTGAATTAATTTTGATCCTGTCCTTGGACTGAATTAATTTTGATCCTGTCCTTGGACTGAATTAATTTTGATCCTGTCCTTGGACTGAATTAATTTTGATCCTGTCCTTGGACTGAATTAATTTTGATCCTGTCCTTGGACTGAATTAATTTTGATCCTGTCCTTGGACTGAATTAATTTTGATCCTGTCCTTGGACTGAATTAATTTTGATCCTGTCCTTGGACTGAATTAATTTTGATCCTGTCCTTGGACTGAATTAATTTTGATCCTGTCCTTGGACTGAATTAATTTTGATCCTGTCCTTGGACTGAATTAATTTTGATCCTGTCCTTGGACTGAATTAATTTTGATCCAGCCCGGCCTAAGGACTGGATCAAAATTCTTCACCACGTATCCAGTATCATCATGTGATGCATGTAGGGTAGTGTGATTAGCTAATTTCCTTATGAATTATTAATGAGTTTGAGATGTAATATATGAACAACGAGTTTGAGTGTTTCATCAGGGGATCCAAACACGAGAAAACATGATGAAAAACCGGGTTTGATCTAATAACTGTGGTGGTATATGATTTTTACGTGTTTTACTCGAGTATCCAGCCTCAGTCATGTGATAAAATAAAGTGATTTCATTGGCTAATTGGCTCATGAATTATTAATGAGTTTGAGAAACTGTTGTATTCTCTGATGAATTATCTTTCATTGAAATCTAGAACCTCTGAAACGCGATTTCCTGCGTTCTGAGTCAACGTTTACAACTAATTTTGCGGTAAGCGCGGCTCAAATTTTACGCAAAAACAAAGAACCAAATATCATAATTTGCAGTGAATTTCACGTTATCTTATAATATAACTAACAAAACACGGTATTTATCAAGCTATTTATGTAAAGCATGAAGGTATATATAATATATTTAGTTCCAAATCATCTTCAGTAGTGCAACAACAGCAGCATGGCGTAGGTTAGGACTAGATGTTATTTTATTCAAAATCATTTTATAAAATGTTATATTTGATCTAATGCTTCTATTAATTTCAACACTATAATAATAACTTTATTATATCCATCTTTAGATAAAAAGTACAATGGATTTACATTAAAAATATATACAAACAATGTTAAAAATACAATTACTTAGACTTATACTATTACTTGCATATATAATACATTAAAAATACATTAAGGTTAATATTTATACTGATAACAAGTAACTACATGATTAGATGACATGCTCTAGGGATAAAAGAGTTCTTATGTCTATCTGTGATGGATATTATTCTTTGTAAACTGGTTTTGTTTCTCAAATTGTAGTTATGTATCTTTGCATTTGGTAAAAGTTTAAAACATGGATGATTAGTATCTGTTTGTATTTTCCTTAATTAATAATAAAGAAACAGACATAAGGCTTTGCATGGCCAGGCGCCTGTTTATATTACTGATTTGCTAACTAAATATAAACCTACTCGTACTTTGAGATCATCTGACCAAAATCTGCTTCTCGAGCCAAAATCCAAAACGGTGACTCATGGAGACAGAGCATTCTCGGTTGCAGCGCCAAAACTGTGGAATTCATTACCACAGGAAATTAGAAGCTTTGAAATGTTAAGTAATTTTAAGTCTGCAGTTAAGACTTTTCTTTTTTTAAATTAATAGTTATTGTTCATAGTGTTAATATATATATGTAGTAGGCTTTATCTTATAATGAAACTGTAATTAGTTTTAAAAGTAACTTTAAGAATATATATATATTGTTGTAAGAGCATTGAGACAATTGTATAATGCTCCTAATACGTCTTTATTATTATTATTATTATAAGAATACGGAGATGTATATGAATATTAATCTCTGAAAGGTTACTCAAAGGCACCGAAAAAGGACCTTCTTAATTCGCTCATTTGAAGCCGCGAATTCCTTCGCTATCTTGTGCATGAAGACTGAGAGTATTACATTCACTCTGGTAGACATTAAATAGGAGAACGTTGATACGACTTCACTCTTCGAAGTGCCGAAAATGTGCGCTCAGCAGTCGCAGATGTGGCTGGCACGGTAAGCTAGTATATCTTTAAGATCTTATCGATCTCTGAAAACAGCTTCGTGTTGCTTTGTTGGCGCCCGCCCCCCGCCCCGCTTTCTACGCCACTGTTTCATAACATGTCGAGGTTTTTAAAGAAGTGATATTTTTAAAGAACCAGCTACCTTTAGTTTAATAATTGCATTCGCTCTACATATCATCCATGCCGATATCGAGTAATCTTCCCAATGTCAATAGACTCACCGTTCCCTACCTTCAGGCCAAAGTATAGCAGAGCGTATATTACATTTAATTTATACTTTACCTTAGCAGCCATGAGATATAACCCACAAAACACTGTTGAGTCAGCGGCCGTATCCTTCATACAGTATAATATATATATATATGTCTGAAGTCAAGTCAGATATATGCACTCCTTCGCCAGAGCAGATATATTAATGTATGGAAAAATGAACTGATGGCTTGATAATTGACCCTATTTGGTTAATTGATTCTCTCGTTAATTGATCTGTAGTGTAATGTGTAGCTTAGCTAGCTTTTGTCATGCAAACATGCAGCTGTGAGGTGAGACGTGGCTGACTGTATACTAGCTACGTTGGAAGACTTTGTAGACCATTGTTACCCTCATGCGACATTTGGTTTATCAAACATGGACATATCAGTTAAACTGAAAACATCCTTCCAACAAAGTGCCACGCAGTTAGAAATTGCAAAACATACAGCACTTCGCCATTGCTAAATTCAAAGCAAAATCATTATTTGAGCGACAGATGCGCTAATACCAATAAGTGTCAAGGGGTTGTTTTCAAATCTCCCTTTGACTTCCGTACCGTATACGTCGCACTAATTAGCATATTTGTAGCACTAGATAATAAGGCGAAATATTTTTGCCTGTGCAATTCGTTAGTAGTGGTTCGATTCACTCGGTGTATACATATAGTCAAATCTATAGGTGTGTCAATCGGACTATTGAAGTCAAAAGCATCTGTTTTGATGTCATACTGGGTGAACGAGATAAGCTGCTGTGACACCATAATTAATGTTTCTATACTTTTTATCTCAGTAAATCCGGTCAAACAAAGATAAGAATTGATGTGAGTTGATGAAAGATAGAATTCGAGCTCTCGGTGGGGAGTGAAACCCCGTCAACTCTTTGTAACCTCATCAACTTTGAACTTTCTCAAGTTTTGATCCGATTCAGTGGCAATTCATTAATATATTCATTCATTCATACTTAATATTTAAACATGGTAAAATCTTCAGTAAGTTACTACATTATAAAGATTAAGAAAAATAAACTAAAAAAATAGCAGTTCAGTTGTGATTTTTGACAGTTCAGTTGTGATTTTTGACAGCTCAGTTGTGATTTTTCACAATTCAGTTGTGATTTTTCACAATTCAGTTGTGATTTTTTCACAGTTCAGTTGTGATTTTTTCACAGTTCACTTGTGATTTTTCACAGTTCACTTGTGATTCTTGACAGTTCAGTTCAGTGTTATTTTTCACAGTTCACTTGTGATTTTTCACAGTTCAGTTGTGATTTTTCACAGTTCAGTTGTTATTTATCACAGTTCAGTTGTGATTTATCACAGTTCAGTTATGATTCTTGACAGTTCAGTTCAGTTGTGATTTATCACAGTTCAGTTGTGATTCTTGACAGTTCAGTTCAGTGTTATTTTTCACAGTTCAGTTGTTATTTATCACAGTTCAGTTGTTATTTTTCACAGTTCAGTTGTTATTTATCTCAGTTCAGTTGTGATTTATCACAGTTCAGTTGTGATTCTTGACAGTTCAGTTCAGTGTTATTTTTCACAGTTCAGTTGTTATTTTTCACAGTTCAGTTGTGATTTTTCACAGTTCAGTTCAGTGTTATTTTCACAGTTCAGTTCAGTGTTATTTTTCACAGTGCAGTTGTGATTTTTCACAATTCAGTAAGTTGTGATTTTTGATAGTTCTTCAGTTGTGATTTTTGTTAGTTCTGCAGCTGTGATTTTTCACAGTTCAGTTGTGATCGATTTTTCATAGTTCAGTGTTATTTTTCACAGTTCAGTTCAGTGTTATTTTTCACAGTTCAGTAATTTGTGATTTTTGATAATTCAGTAAGTTGTGATTTTTGATAGTTCTTCAGTTGTGATTTTTGATAGTTCACTTTATTGGGATTTTTGACAGTTCAGTTGTGATTTTTCACAGCTCAGTTGTGATTTTTCACAGCTCAGTTGTGATTTTTCACAATTCAGTCGTATTTTTTCACAGTTCAGTTGTGATTTTCACAGTTCAGTTGTGATTTTTCACAGTTCAGTTGTGATTTTTCACAGTTCAGTTGTGATTTTTGACAGTTCAGTTGTGATTTTTCACAGTTCAGTTGTGATTTTTCACAGTTCAGTTGTGATTTTTCACAGTTCAGTTGTGATTTTTCACAGTTCAGTTGTGATTTTTGACAGTTCAGTTGTATTTTTTCACAGTTCAGTTGTGATTTTTCACAGTTCAGTTGTGATTTTTCACAGTTCAGTTGTGATTTTGGACAGTTCAGTTGTGATTTTTCACAGTTCAGTTGTGATTTTTCACAGTTCAGTTGTGATTTTTGACAGTTCAGTTGTATTTTTTCACAGTTCAGTTGTGATTTTTCACAGTTCAGTTGTGATTTTTCACAGTTCAGTTGTGATTTTTCACAGTTCAGTTGTGATTTTTCACAGTTCAGTTGTGATTTTTTCACAGTTCAGTTGTGATTTTTCACAGTTCAGTTGTGATTTTTCACAGTTCAGTTGTGATTTTTGACAGTTCAGTTGTGATTTTTCACAGTTCAGTTGTGATTTTTCACAGTTCAGTTGTGATTTTTCACAGTTCAGTTGTGATTTTTCACAGTTCAGTTGTGATTTTTCACAGTTCACTTGTGATTTTTCACAGTTCAGTTGTGATTTTTCATAGTTCAGTTGTGATTTTTCACAGTTCAGTTGTGATTTTCACAGATAATTCAGTTGTGATTTTTCATAGTTCAGTTGTGTTTTTTCACAGTTCAGTTGTGATTTTTCACAGTTCAGTTGTGATTTTTCACAGTTCAGTTGTGATTTTTCACAGTTCAGTTGTGATTTTTCACAGTTCAGTTGTGATTTTTCACAGTTCAGTTGTGATTTTTCACAGTTCAGTTGTGATTTTTCACAGTTCAGTTGTGATTTTTCACAGTTCAGTTGTGATTTTTCACAGTTCAGTTGTGATTTTTCACAGTTCAGTTGTGATTTTTGACAGTTCAGTTGTGATTTTTCATAGTTCAGTTGTGATTTTTAACAGTTCACTTGTGATTTTTCACAGTTAAGTTGCGATTTTTCACAGTTCACTTGTGATTTTTCACAGTTCAGTTGCGATTTTTCACAGTTCATTTGTGATTTTTGACAGTTCAGTTGTGATTTTTGACAGTTCAGTTGTGATTTTTGACAGTTCAGTTGTGATTTTTCACAATTCAGTTGTGATTTATCACAGTTCAGTTGTTATTTATCACAGTTCAGTTGTGATTTTTCACAGTTCAGTTCAGTGTTATTTTTCACAGTTCAGTTCAGTTGTGATTTTTCACAGTTCAGTAAGTTGTGATTTTTCACAGTTCAGTAAGTTGTGATTTTTGATAGTTCTTCAGTTGTGATTTTTGATAGTTCAGTTGTGATTTTTCACAGTTCAGTTGTGATCGATTTTTCATAGTTCAGTTGTGATTTTTCACAGTTCAGTTCAGTGTTATTTTTCACAGTTCAGTTGTGATTTTTCACAGTTCAGTAATTTGTGATTTTCGATAATTCAGTAAGTTGTGATTTTTGATAGTTCTTCAGTTGTGATTTTTGATAGTTCACTTTAATTGTGATTTTTGACAGTTCAGTTGTGATTTTTCACAGTTCACTTGTGATTTTTCACAGTTCAGTTCAGTGTTATTTTTCACAGTTCACTTGTGATTTTTGACAGTTCAGTTGTTATTTTTGACAGTTCAGTTGTGATTTTTGACAGTTCAGTTGTGATTTTTCACAGTTCAGTTGTGATTTTTCACAGTTCAGTTGTGATTTTTCACAGTTCAGTTGTGATTTTTGACAGTTCAGTTGTGATTTTTGACAGTTCAGTTGTGATTTTTCACAGTTCAGTTGTGATTTTTCACAGTTCAGTTGTGATTTTTCACAGTTCAGTTGTGATTTTTCACAGTTCAGTTGTGATTTTTCCCAGTTCAGTTGTGATTTTTCACAGTTCAGTTGTGATTTTGGACAGTTCAGTTGTGATTTTTCCCAGTTCAGTTGTGATTTTTCACAGTTCAGTTGTGATTTTTGACAGTTCAGTTGTATTTTTTCACAGTTCAGTTGTGATTTTTCACAGTTCAGTTGTGATTTTTCACCGTTCAGTTGTGATTTTTCACCGTTCAGTTGTGATTTTTCACCGTTCAGTTGTGATTTTTCACAGTTCAGTTGTGATTTTTCCCAGTTCAGTTGTGATTTTTCACAGTTCAGTTGTGATTTTGGACAGTTCAGTTGTGATTTTTCACAGTTCAGTTGTGATTTTTGACAGTTCACTTGTGATTTTTCATAGTTCAGTTGTGATTTTTAACAGTTCACTTGTGATTTTTCACAGTTAAGTTGTGATTTTTCACAGTTCACTTGTGATTTTTCACAGTTCAGTTGTGATTTTTCACAGTTCACTTGTGATTTTTCACAGTTCAGTTGTGATTTTTCACAGTTCAGTTGTGATTTTTCACAGTTCAGTTGTGATTTTTCACAATTCAGTTGTGATTTATCACAGTTCAGTTGTTATTTATCACAGTTCAGTTGTGATTTTTCACAGTTCAGTTCAGTGTTATTTTTCACAGTTCAGTTCAGTTGTGATTTTTCACAGTTCAGTAAGTTGTGATTTTTCACAGTTCAGTAAGTTGTGATTTTTGATAGTTCTTCAGTTGTGATTTTTGATAGTTCAGTTGTGATTTTTCACAGTTCAGTTGTGATCGATTTTTCATAGTTCAGTTGTGATTTTTCACAGTTCAGTTCAGTGTTATTTTTCACAGTTCAGTTGTGATTTTTCACAGTTCAGTAATTTGTGATTTTCGATAATTCAGTAAGTTGTGATTTTTGATAGTTCTTCAGTTGTGATTTTTGATAGTTCACTTTAATTGTGATTTTTCACAGTTCAGTTGTGATTTTCACAGATAATTCAGTTGTGATTTTTCATAGTTCAGTTGTGATTTTTCACAGTTCACTTGTGATTTTTGACAGTTCAGTTGTTATTTTTGACAGTTCAGTTGTTATTTTTGACAGTTCATTCTATATTTTGTATGATAGAATGTCTGTTTTCACCGTATTTCTGTAACTTTTCTATTACTTCCTGATTTCAGATTATCAATCAGTTCAAGGCGACACCAGAAGCAACAAATAGATAATTAATTTTTTAACACATTGAGTAAGTTCACTTTATATATTTTTCGATAATACCGTACATGTAGATACTGTACCTGCAGTTTAGGCCTAAAATTGTAACAACTTTCTTCTTCTGTACATGTATTTTGTGTAGTGACCACAATGCTCAACATTGATTACCTGTAACTTGGTGAAGCCTTATTATCAGCAATCAAAGTTATTAAACACAGACGTTATTATGGTAAATATACATTTAATGTTACCTACAGTAAAGGTATTTTCCATGTGATTGAGAAAACTGATGTTGCATGTTAAAAAGAATAGAACAAAAACTCTTTGAGAGTTTCAAAAATAACAAATTATTTAAAGTATTAAAATCATTTAAAGGATATAGCAGATTGTGAAACCATATTATTTTGACATAGTAATTTAATCAGACCTTTTTTGTTGTGCACTAATTTTTTCATTTATACATTAGATTTGGTTAATTTGAATTACTCTTTTTACATGTACAGTAAATTTTATTATTTTTAAATTTACATCAGTTTTGTAAGTCATTAGAAAATAGAATTTCTATAGGTAATCACATGATAGCAAGTGCAATTAAGGATTTATTTAAGGGAGAGAGGATTTATTTTATTCAGAATAATATTTTGAAAATTTATCCAACTGCCCCAACTGGGAATTGAACCCATGGTCTCTGTTCTACTGTAAACGTACCAGTGCTCTGACCACAGTGCTAATGAGACACATGGTCAGGACAGTCAGCAGATTACGGCGTTGTTCTTTTCGCCAAGGATTTACTAATCTAATAACTAATCAGAATGCACTAATTTTGTCATGTATTATTATAATAAAAACATAACTTAATTCGCATGTTTCAACCAATCGAGTCGGTAGTTGCTGTTATTAAATATTAATTTTTGGCATGTTGAATTTTTTAATAATGCAGAGTGGAACATGGATATATTAGGTTAAACTAAATAATATACTTCAAAACATTTCAAACTTCTAAAAGTAAACTGACACTGCTTATGTTGGGGTTTGCCCTTGCCACGTCTTCAGCTTCCAACATCTCCTGTCTTCCTTAAACCCAGTATACCATGTCCTCATGAACGGTCTTCTTCCATGTGATCTTTGGTCATCCTCTTGAACCTGACCCTTTCACCTCCATCGTTTTACATCTCTTCACCCAATTGTCATCGTTTTTCCTTTCCACATACCCAAACCACCTCAATCTTGCTCTCCTAAGTACCTTATCAATCCTTTCAATACCCATTCTCTCCCTCATTACTAGTCATGTCCAGGGATACACCACTCATCCACCTGATCATCCTCATCTCTATCCATTCCATCAAATCATCTAATTCACTTTGCATTGCCCACATGCACATGCCACATACACTTTCCTCTTCAACTTCAACGATATGCCTCTTGCAGTCAGAATGGGTGCATGCCTGCTCCCTAAACTTTTTCCATCCACTTCTAGTCATTGCATCACTGCTGCATCTGCTACACCATCAGCATTTATCTTGTCACCCAGATAGCAAAATTCAGTTGCACTTTTGCATACTGTATACTGTAAGTCCATCAGTCAACATAACATGCTCTCCATCTTGAAAGCCACTCCCCAATTTCTCTCCACGTTTACTTCTTGGACACCCATGCAACTCACCATCATCAACCCTCTCAAACAACCCTTCACATTATCCCTTGTACACCCTACACTTGATCACTTTCACATTCTTTCCACATGGCCAATCACATTCCTTAATGATTTTCCCTTTTCATTACACATCACTTTTAGCTTTCCTAAATGTTGCGAAGACTTTTAAACTTATAATTTACCAAGTAAAAGTAGGCGTTGACATTATTAAATATTATATCTCCTTTACTAATTTATAGATCGAATTAAATATATAATACGAAATACGGGAATGCTGTCTCAGTCTGTCTGGTCTTTGCGCTTGAATGATACACAAAATTCGATTTCTATGCTAACCTGGTGTTGTTCGGAGTAAAGACATACTGTTTGAATTACGATGTCGACGGCGGGAAAATCTGAGACGATTGGTGGAGCGAAAAAGAAACGGAGAACTGCTAAAGCTGCGCTAACCCGGACGAGTAAAGCTCTGTTCCTAAAGCTCGAAGGACATCGATCAGTTGAAGAAGTATTGGGCTCTTTTGAAAACGTTAAGAAAGCGTACGAGGATCTGGTCATTAAACACGAAGAGTACGCTCAACATATCGAGGACGATGATGCTTTCGAAAAAGAAGAAAAATGGCTAGAAGAATGTCAAGAAGGATATCTTCATATGGAAATGTCAACAAAAGATTATGTTAATGAAGTAACAAAAGTGGGAAAACCAGACAAAGAAAATGGTCAACAGAAAGAGCCTACACAAGCGACTGAAGCGAGTTTAGTCGACGAAAATCAAGTAGAAATAGGACAATCCAAGATTTCCGAATCAGCCGCAGTGAATAATAAAGAGGTTTCTGAAAACAGCAACGAAGGTCAAAGCGAAGTACAAAGCGAAGGTCAAACCAATGTCAATCAAAGCCCAGGAAATAATAGCAATAGCCAAGTCAGCCCTGGTTGTGGATTTAAGATAGAAAAGCCAAAAATGCCACGATTCTCGGGAGATGTCAGAGATTATGCCATTTTTCGAGCTGATTTCAAACATGCAGTCGATACAAGGTATAACAAGAGAGACGCGATTTCGTTATTGCGCACAAGTTTACAAGGAAAACCTCTAGAGTTGATAAAAGGAATTGGCACCGACTATGACGCAGCTTGGGATTATCTCGAGTCGATATACGGAGACCCCAGATTTGTTGCTGACATTGTCACACAGGATATTTCCAAATTTAAACCTATTCGTGAAGGAGAGGACGCGCGGTTTTGCGACCTGGTCCATCTGATAAAGAGAAGCTATAACACTCTGAAAGAAGTAGGAAGACCCCATGACATGGACAATATACCACATGTTGGCCATAATTGAGCAGAGAATGATCGTAAAGTTTGGTCACGTCATCTGGAGAGTGATGGTAAGCAGGCAACACTAGAGAATTTAATAATATGGATGACAGGTGAAATGAAGTCAAGAATGAGAGCGACAGCCCCTCTAAGAACTCAATCACCAAAGTTTCCTGTTGGACACATCAGTGGATCCTCAAACCAAAACAAGTGCTGGGTATGCAAGAATTCTAATCATTGGATCGATCAGTGTACCAAATTCAATGCCCTAAGTCCAGATGAAAGATTGAAAGCAGTGAAGGAGAATCATGCATGTTTCAGTTGTTTAAAAAGAGCAGGAAAAGATCACAGATCATCAAATTGCACACGAAGACGACAATGCACCGAAAAGTCTGAAGGGAGTCAATGCAAGTACTACCATCATCCGCTACTGCATGAAGCAAATCAGAAGACAACATCAACAGTTGCCTCTGTTATGAACAATAACAAAGCTTTGATTCCAATAGTACAAGCAGAAATCATTGGATCGGAAAATTTGATGAAAAAGGGAAATGTGTTGTTGGATTCTGGAGCTCAAATTAGTCTAATCCGATCCTCTCTCGCTGAGGATCTCAAGATAAAGGGAAGAAAAGTCGTCGTAACTATCACCAAAGTTGGATCTCCGGAGGAAGAACTGAACACTAAGCTATATCGAGTAAGAATCCGGTCATTAGAGAATCACAGTTCATACACAGTCCAAGCAGTTGGTATACCGTCTATCAGCGATGAAGTTACAGAAGTGAGACTTGATCAAGTTGGAAAACGATTTGGTCTAGGAAAGAGTAAACTTCATAGAAAGAGTGGAGAAATCGATATGTTGATTGGAATCGATCAGGCAAAGTTGCATGTGGGAGAAACCAGAGAAAGTGGAAACCTCGTTGCTCGGCATTCGCCTCTTGGTTGGGTGGTATTTGGAGCTGCATCTGAGACAACATTGAAGCAAGCCAAGTTCATCATGTAAAGTTTTCTACACCTATAGATCTAACAGATTTTTGGACGACAGAGACAATGGGCGTCGCCGTCAAGCCATGTTGCTGTGAGTTCGGAAAGTTGAGTCAAGTCGAAAGAACAGAAGCCAAGATCATTGAAGAGTCGTGTCAGAAAGTAGAAAACCAGTGGCTCATACCATATCCATGGAAACGAGATCCGAAATTATTACCAGATAATGAAGAGCAAGTGATGAAGAAGCTGGAGTCAACGGAAGGCAGACTTCTAAAGAACCCAGACCATGCCAAAGCCTATGATCAACAAATGGTTGAAATGGAAAAGCTTGAATTTTCAAGGAAGCTGAGCGAGAAAGAAGCAAAAGAATACAAAGGTCCTATCCATTATGTATCACATCACGAAGTTGTGAAACCGGAAAAGAAAAGCACTCCAATCCGAATTGTGTTTAACTCATCCTCATCGTTCCAGGGACATAGACTTAATGATTATTGGATGAAAGGACCGGACCTACTCAACGATTTATTTGGAGTCGTTTTACGTTTTAGAGAGAGTACAACCGCAATCATGGCAGATATTTCAAAGATGTACCACCGCATTCGTATACCTGAATCAGATCAGCAAGTGCACAGGTTTCTTTGGAGAAACTTGGAAGTTCATCGTCAACCAGATATCAACGTCAAAACGGTGTTAACCTTTGGAGACAAGCTGGCTCCTGCAATGGCTCAGATAGCTCTGAAGAAGACAGCTGACGAATCCAAAGACACCTATCCAGAAGCTGCTCGAGTACTGACTGAGAACACTTATATGGATGATATATGTGACTCTCTTACTTCAGTGGAAAAGGTACAACAATTGACACGAGACATCGATGAAGTCCTGAAAAAGGGAGGTTTTCAAGTGAAAGGTTGGTTATCGAATCACAATATAAGAGAAGATGCACAAGTCATGTCATGTCAACAAGAGTTAAAGTCGATAGAAGGAGAACCCAGCCAAGAGAAAGTCCTAGGAATAGCATGGGACAATGAGAATGATAAACTACGATTTCAAGTCAAAGAGAACCTGATCAACACGAAATTCGAGAACACCGCCAAGCGAATAAAGATGACCAAAAGATCAGTCCTTAGTCGAATCGCCCGCATATTCGATCCAATTGGCCTTGCAGCCGCGTTCTTGATACGTCCAAAGATTGGAATGCAACTGCTTTGGAAGAAAGGATTAGACTGGGACGAAGAACTTCCTTCGCCAATGCAAGAACACTGGAACAGCTTATTCAGTGAGATGTCACAGTTGAATGAGATCAGCTTTGAAAGATGCCTTACACCGCCAGAAGCAGTTGGTCAACCAATCCTATGTGTTTTCTCAGATGCCTCGTTAGAAGCTTTTGGTGCCTGCGCTTATGTAAGATGGCAGTTGGAAAATGGAAAGTTCGGCGTACGATTTGTTGCAGCAAAGTCACGAGTTGCTCCTTTGAAAGAGTTGACAATTCCTCGTCTAGAACTTCAAGGTGCAGTTCTGGCTTCACGATTGTACAAGTCTATTTTACAAGAATCCCGTTTCCAGTTTGAGAAGGCAGTCCTCTTCCTAGATAGCAAAATAGTAGTGTCATGGATCTGCAGTGAAGCAAGGAGATTCAAACCGTTCGTTTTAGTCCGAATCGGGGAGATTCAGGAAAATACAGATCCGTCACAATGGAGACATGTTCCAGGAGAGTTGAATGTGGCAGACGACATTTCGCGTGGTATAACAGTTGAAGATCTGACCAAGAGATGGCAACAAGGTCCAGAGTTTCTCCGTCTTCCTGAAGATGAATGGCCTAAGGATTCAGCAACTCCTGAAGAAGAAGCAGTGGAGCAAGAAAATCGCAAAGTCCAGTCGATATTCTCAGTCACCAAAAAGGAAGAATCGCCCATAGATTGCAAGAAATTCTCAATGTGGAGAAAGCTGGTTCGAGTAACAGCCTACGTTAGAAGATTCGTGTTGAATCTGCAAGCACGCTGTAAAGGTCAAGAGTAGAAAAGTCCGTGAATGGCAGAAGTGGTCCTCTTTCACCGGTAGAGCTAGAGAAAGCAGAGACCTATTGGATAACAGAGGAGAACTAAAGAATCTCAGTCCTTATACAGATGAAAGCGGTATCGTTAGAGTTGGAGGCAGAGTTGACGTCATACGAGACCAGACATCCAGCCCTTCTACCTCGGAAACATTGGATATCTCACCTGATAACAAGTCATGTGCATAAGTGCGGACACACTGGTGTAGCAGCGACAGTGGCAAAGATGAAAAGAAAGTATTGGATATTGAGAGCCCATACTCTGGCTAAAACAGTCAAGTACCGATGTGTGTCATGCCGAAAGATGGAAACAAGAATGGAATCCCAAGTAATGGCTGACCTACCTAAAAGTCGTCTTGAACCATTTAGCCCACCGTTTTACAACACGTCTGTCGATTATTTTGGTCCTTACCACGTTAAAATTAGTCGCAACAAGACTACCAAGCACTACGGTGTCCTGTTTACGTGTATGAACACTCGCGCAGTTCATTTGGAGTTACTGTAGCAGTAGATTACTCGACAATGGAGTTCCTGCAAGTATTACGTATGGATGCACAGAAGCGCTGGTTAAGAGTTGCAAACGAGCGCTAAAGAAAGCTATTAACAAAAACTGACACCTTTTGAATTGTATACATATTTTCTTGAAGCAGCAAACCTCATCAACGAGCGCCCGATCGGTCGTGTTCCTAACGATCCGGATGATGGTTCCTATATTTGTCCAAACGACATCCTACTCGGACGATCTTCATCACAAGTGCCACAGGGACCATTCAGAGAGACGAAAAATCCGCGACATCGTGTCGAATTTGTTCAAAAAATTGTCGATTCGTTTTGGAAATGTTGGATGCGAGATGTATTTCCAGCCCTAGTCCCACGGAAAAAGTGGAATACCCAAAGGCGAGACGTAAAAATCAATGACGTGGTGATCGTGAAAGATACAAATGCAGTCAGAGGAAACTGGACAATTGGCAAAGTCATCAAGGTTTACCCGGGACAGGATGGCAGAGTTCGAAACACAATGGTGAAAACAAGCACAGGAAAATACCAGAGGCCCATAACCAAGTTAGCTGTTATATATCCAGCAGAAGGATATGAACAGGAGTAAAAATGAGGACACCTGTCCTCATGGGGCGGAGAGTGTTGCGAAGACTTTTAAACTTATAATTTGCCAAGTAAAAGTAGGCGTTGACATTATTTGATTGACAAGTCACAATTGTTGATATAGATTATTATGCATGCAGTCAACCGTAACGAAACGTAATGTGAAACTGCGTTTAAACACTGAGGAAAGTTTATATTTATGTTGGGAAAAGATAGTAATCCCGCAAAGAAGTAAGTAGAAGTTTAATACTGTAAATATTATATCTCTATTAATCATAAGCTTAACTACTTGTACATACTTTACTAATTTATAGATCGAATTAAATATATAATACGAAATACGGGAATGCTGTCTCAATCTATCTGGTCTTTGCGCTTGAATGATACACTAAATTTCTCCTAAAATTACTAAATTTATTCCCAATGTCTTACAAGTTTGACTTAATCCATGTTCCACTATGCATCAAAGGAGTGGACACTGATTTGAGAACCCCTAAAACCATTAATATCTAAGGCATTATTTTGGCTATATTTTCATATTTTAAGCTTATTTTAACAAGTTAAAAATGGTCGCAAATCGTCAAAAAGTTAAGGTTAACCCCTTTACTTTTTGTCCAAATTTTGCCATTTTTGCCAAATTTTTGGATGTCAAAAAATGACTACATTTACGTTAATTTCTGCTCATATTAATATCTAAGGCTAATTTTAGGCTAATTTCCATATTTTAAGCTTATTTTGTTAAGTTAAAAATAGTCGAAAATCGTCAAAACGTTAAGGTTAACCCCTTTACTTTTTGTCCAAATTTGGCCATATTTGCCAAATTTTTGGATGTCAAAAAATGACAACATTTACGTTAATTTCTGCTCATATTAATATCTAAGGCATTATTTAGGCTATATTTTCACATTTTAAGATTATTATGGTCGAAAATCGTCAAAAAGTTAACCCCTTTTCTTTTTGGCCAATTTTTGCCAAATTTTTCGATGTCAAAAAACGACTAAATTTACGTTAGTTTCTACTCATATTAATATCTAGAGCATTATTTATGCTATATTTTCATATTTTAAGCTTATTTTGACAAGTTAAAAATGGTCGATAATCGTCAAAAAGTTAAGGTTAACCCCTTTACTTTTTGGCCAAATTTGGCCATTTTTGCCAAATTATTGGATGTCAAAAAATGACTAAATTTACGTTACTTCTGCTCATATTAATATCTAAGGCATTATTTAGGCTATATTTTCATATTTTAAGGTTATTATGGTGGAAAATCGTCAAAAAATTAACCCCTTTTCTTTTTCGCCAATTTTTGCCAAATTTTTCGATGTTAAAAAATGACTAAATTTACGTGAGTTTCTACTCATATTAATATCTAAGGCATTATTTAGGCTATATTTTCACATTTTAAGCTGATTTTGACAAGTTAAAAATGGTCGAAAATCGTCAAAAAGTTAAGGTTAACCCCTTTACTTTTTGTCCAAATTTGGCCATTTTTGCCAAATTTTTGGATGTCAAAAAATGACTAAATGTAGGTTAGTTTCTGCTCATATTAATATCTAAGGCATAGACCTCTTTCATAATGGCGGCCAGTTTAAATATTCTTTTATATGCATGCAAATTAGCCTATCTGGCCTCGTTACAAAGCGACGATTCTTTGGAATTACAGACACACGAACGAGGTCAGAAACGCTAATTTAAATGAATATAAAAGAATATTTAATTTGGGCGCCATTATGAAAGAGGTCTATTATTTAGGCTATATTTTCATATTTTCAGCTTATTTTGAAAAGTTAAAAATGGTCGAAAAATCGTCAAAAAGTTAAGGTTAACCCCTTTACTTTTTGTCCAAATTTGAGCAATTTTTGCCAAATTTTTGGATGTCAAAAAATGACTACATTTACGTTCGTTTCTGCTCATATTAATATCTAAGGCTAATGTTGGGCTATATTTTCATATTCGAAGCTGATTTTGACAAGTTAAAAATGGTCGAAAATCGTCAAAAAGTTAAGGTTAACCCCTTCACGTTTTGTCCAAATTTGGCCATTTTTGCCAAATTTTTGGATTTCAAAAAATGACTACATTTACGTTAGTTTCTGCTCATATTAATATCTAAGGCTTTATTTAGGCTATATTTTCACATTTTAAGGTTATTATGGTCGAAAATCGTCAAAAAGTTAACCCCTTTTCTTTTTGACCATTTTTTCCAAATGTTTGGATGTCAAAAAATGACTAAATGTACTTTCGTTTCTGCTCATATTAATATCTAAGGCATTATTTAGGCTATATTTTCATATTTTAAGGTTATTATGATGGAAAATCGTCAAAAAGTTAACCCCTTTTCTTTTTGGCTAATTATTTCCAAATTATTCGATGTCAAAAAATGACTAAATTTACGTTAGTTTCTGCTCATATTAATATCTAGGACATTATTTAGGCTATATTTTCATATTTTAAGCTTATTTTGACAAGTTAAAAATGGTCGAAATCGTCAAAAAGTTAAGGTTAACCCCTTTACTTTTTGTCCAAATTTGGCCATTTTTGCCAAATTATTGGATGTCAAAAAATGACTAAATTTACGTTACTTTCTGCTCATATTAATATCTAAGACATTATTTAGGCTATATTTTCATATTTTAAGGTTATTATGGTGGAAAATCGTCAAAAAATTAACCCCTTTTCTTTTTCGCCAATTTTTGCCAAATTTTTCGATGTCAAAAAACGACTAAATTTACGTTAGTTTCTACTCATATTAATATCTAGAGCATTATTTATGCTATATTTTCATATTTTAAGCTTATTTTGACAAGTTAAAAATGGTCGAAAATCGTCAAAAAGTTAAGGTTAACCCCTTTACTTTTTGGCCAAATTTGGCCATTTTTGCCAAATTTTTGAATGTCAAAAAATGACTAAATTTACGTTAGTTTCTACTCATATTAATATCTAAGGCATTATTTAGGCTATATTTTCACATTTTAAGCTGATTTTGACAAGTTAAAAATGGTCGAAAATCGTCAAAAAGTTAAGGTTAACCCCTTTACTTTTTGTCCAAATTTGGCCATTTTTGCCAAATTTTTGGATGTCAAAAAATGACTAAATGTAGGTTAGTTTCTGCTCATATTAATATCTAAGGCATAGACCTCTTTCATAATGGCGGCCAGTTTAAATATTCTTTTATATGCATGCAAATTAGCCTATCTGGCCTCGTTACAAAGCGACGATTCTTTGGAATTACAGACACACGAACGAGGTCAGAAAGGCTAATTTAAATGAATATAAAAGAATATTTAATTTGGGCGCCATTATGAAAGAGGTCTATTATTTAGGCTATATTTTCATATTTTCAGCTTATTTTGAAAAGTTAAAAATGGTCGAAAATCGTCAAAAAGTTAAGGTTAACCCCTTTACTTTTTGTCCAAATTTGAGCAATTTTTGCCAAATTTTTGGATGTCAAAAAATGACTACATTTACGTTCGTTTCTGCTCATATTAATATCTAAGGCTAATGTTGGGCTATATTTTCATATTCGAAGCTGATTTTGACAAGTTAAAAATGGTCGAAAATCGTCAAAAAGTTAAGGTTAACCCCTTCACGTTTTGTCCAAATTTGGCCATTTTTGCCAAATTTTTGGATTTCAAAAAATGACTACATTTACGTTAGTTTCTGCTCATATTAATATCTAAGGCTTTATTTAGGCTATATTTTCACATTTTAAGGTTATTATGGTCGAAAATCGTCAAAAAGTTAACCCCTTTTCTTTTTGACCATTTTTTCCAAATGTTTGGATGTCAAAAAATGACTAAATGTACTTTCGTTTCTGCTCATATTAATATCTAGGACATTATTTAGGCTATATTTTCATATTTTAAGCTTATTTTGACAAGTTAAAAATGGTCGAAAATCGTCAAAAAGTTAAGGTTAACCCCTTCACGTTTTGTCCAAATTTGGCCATTTTTGCCAAATTTTTGGATTTCAAAAAATGACTACATTTACGTTAGTTTCTGCTCATATTAATATCTAAGGCTTTATTTAGGCTATATTTTCACATTTTAAGGTTATTATGGTCGAAAATCGTCAAAAAGTTAACCCCTTTTCTTTTTGACCATTTTTTCCAAATGTTTGGATGTCAAAAAATGACTAAATGTACTTTCGTTTCTGCTCATATTAATATCTAGGACATTATTTAGGCTATATTTTCATATTTTAAGCTTATTTTGACAAGTTAAAAATGGTCGAAAATCGTCAAAAAGTTAAGGTTAACCCCTTTGCTTTTTGGCCAAATTTGGCCATTTTTGCCAAATTTTTGGATGTCAAAAAACGACTAAATTTACGTTAGTTTCTGCTCATATTAATATCTAAGGCAGTATTTAGGCTATATTTGCATATTTTAAGCATATTTTGACAAGTTAAAAATGGTCGAAAATCGTCAAAAAGTTAGGGTTAACCTTAACTTTTTGACGATTTTCGACCATTTTTAACTTGTCAAAATAAGCTTAAAATATGAAAATATAGCCTAAAATTAGCCTTAGATATTAATATGAGCAGAAACTAAGGAAAATTTAGTCATTTTTTGACATACAAAAATTTGGCAAAAATGGCCAAATTTGGACAAAAAGTAAAGGGGTTAACCTTAACTTTTTGACGATTTTCGACGATTTTTAACTTTGCGTTAATAAAATAAGCTTAAAATATGAAAATATAGCCTAACTAATGCCTTAGATATTAATATGGGCAGAAACGAACGCAAAATTTAGTCATTTTTTGACATCCAAATATTTGGCAATAATGGCGAAATTTGGACAAAAAGTAAAGGGGTTAACCCTTTTACTTTTTGTCCAAATTTGGCTATTTTTGTCAAATTTTTGGATGTCAAAAAATGACTAAATTTACGTTAGTTTCTGCTCATATTAACATCTAAGGCATTATTTAGGCTACATTTTCATATTTTAAGCTTATTTTGACAAATTAAAAATGGTCGAAAATCGTCAAAAAGTTAAGGATTAATATCTAAGGTGTGCATGGCGCACATGTGCGTGATGCATGCTTAAAAGTCGAGGTGTGCGTGAAGCACATGTGCGTAATGCACGCTTAAAAGTCGAGGTGTGCGTAATGCACGCTTAAAAGCCGAAGTGTGCGAGATGCACGCTTAAAAGTCAAGGTGTGCGTGAAGCACATGTGCGTAATGCACGCTTAAAAGTCAAGGTGTGCGTGAAGAACATGTGCGTAATGCACGCTTAAAAGTCAAGGTGTGCGTGAAGCACATGTGCGTAATGCACGCTTAAAAGTCAAGGTGTGCGTGAAGAACATGTGCGTAATGCACGCTTAAAAGTCAAGGTGTGCGTGAAGCACATGTGCGTAATGCACGCTTAAAAGTCAAGGTGTGCGTGAAGAACATGTGCGTAATGCACGCTTAAAAGTCAATGTGTGCGTGAAGCACATGTGCGTAATGCACGCTTAAAAGTCAAGGTGTGCGTGAAGAACATGTGCGTAATGCACGCTTAAAAGTCAAGGTGTGCGTGAAGCACATGTGCGTAATGCACGCTTAAAAGTCAATGTGTGCGTGAAGCACATGTGCGTAATGCACGCTTAAAAGTCAAGGTGTGCGTGAAGAACATGTGCGTAATGCACGCTTAAAAGTCAATGTGTGCGTGAAGCACATGTGCGTAATGCACGCTTAAAAGTCAATGTGTGCGTGAAGCACATGTGCGTAATGCACGCTTAAAAGTCAAGGTGTGCGTGAAGAACATGTGCGTAATGCACGCTTAAAAGTCAATGTGTGCGTGAAGCACATGTGCGTAATGCACGCTTAAAAGTCAAGGTGTGCGTGAAGAACATGTGCGTAATGCACGCTTAAAAGTCAAGGTGTGCGTGAAGCACATGTGCGTAATGCACGCTTAAAAGTCAATGTGTGCGTGAAGCACATGTGCGTAATGCACGCTTAAAAGTCAATGTGTGCGTAATGCACGCTTAAAAGTCAAGGTGTGCGTGAAGCACATGTGCGTAATGCACGCTTAAAAGTCAATGTGTGCGTGAAGCACATGTGCGTGATGCACGCTTAAAAGTCAAGGTGTGCGTGAAGAACATGTGCGTAACGCACGCTTAAATGTCCAGGTGTGCGTAAAGCAGATGTGCGTAAAGCACACTTAAAAGTGCAGCTGTGCATGACGCACATGTGGTTAATGCACACTTAAAAGTCCAGGTGTGCGTAACGACAGACATCTCTCTATGACAGACATCTCTCTCAGACAGACATCTTTCTTAGAGAGATGTCTGTCTTATAGAGATGTCTGTCTTAGAGAGATGTCTGTCATAGAGAGATGTCTGTTTTAGAGAGATGTCTGTTTTAGAGAGATGTCTGTCTTAGAGAGATGTCTGTCTTAGAGAGATGTCTGTTTTAGAGATAAGGCTGTTTTAGAAAGATGTCTGTCTTAGAGAGATGTCTGTCTTAGAGAGATGTCTGTCATAGAGATATGTCTGTCATAGAGATATGTCTGTCATAGAGATGTCTGTTTTAGAGAGATGTCTGTCTTAGAGAGATGTCTGTCTTAGAGAGATGTCTGTCTTAGAGAGATGTCTGTCATAGAGAGATGTCTGTCTTAGAGAGATGTCTGTCTTAGAGAGATGTCTGTCTTAGAAAGATGTCTGTCATAGAGAGATGTCTGTCATAGAGAGATGTCTGTTTTAGAGATATGTCTGTCATAGAGAGATGTCTGTCATAGATAGATGTCTGTTTTAGAGAGATGTATGTCTTAGAGGTGTGTCTGTCTTAGAGAGATGTCTGTCTTAGATAGATGTTTGTTTTAGAGAGATGTCTGTCTTAGAGGTGTGTCTGTCTTAGAGAGATGTCTAAAACAGACATCTCTCTAAAACAGACATCTCTCTAAGACAGACATCTCTCTAAAACAGACATCTCTCTAAAACAGACATCTCTCTATGACAGACATCTCTCTAAGACCGACATCTCTCTAAGACAGACACACCTCTAAGACATACATCTATCTATGACAGACATCTCTCTATGACAGACATATCTCTAAAACAGACATCTCTCTATGACAGACATCTCTCTATGACAGACATCTTTCTAAGACAGACATCTCTCTAAAACAGACATCTCTCTAAGACAGACATCTCTCTAAGACAGATATCTCTCTAAGACAGACATCTCTCTAAGACAGACATCTCTCTAAAACAGACATCTCTCTAAGACAGACATCTCTCTAAAACAGACATCTCTCTAAGACCGACATCTCTCTAAGACAGACATCTCTCTAAGACAGACATCTCTCTAAGACAGACATCTCTCTAAGACAGACATCTCTCTAAGACAGACATCTCTCTAAGACAGACATCTCTCTAAGACAGACATCTCTCTAAGACAGACATCTCTCTAAGACAGACATCTCTCTAAAACAGACATCTCTCTAAGACAGACATCTCTCTAAGACAGACATCTCTCTAAGACAGACATCTCTCTAAGACAGACATCTCTCTAAGACAGACATCTCTCTAAGACAGATATCTCTCTAAGACAGACATCTCTCCAAGACAGACATCTCTCTAAGACAGACATCTCTCTAAGACAGACATCTCTCTATGACAGACATCTCTCTATGACAGACATCTCTCTAAGACAGATGAGCAATTCACCAAACAAGATTCCTCATTACCTAGTCTCGCTACAAACAATTCAATGACGTCAAAATTGAAAAAAACACTGCCGCTGTATATCAATTTGAGCCGTCGAGCAATTAAACTGGAAAATGGCAGCGTACAGAAGCATAAAATACGAGAATGAAAACGTTATTTCTCTCGTACGATAACAAATACCATAAAACTATTGACATTTCTAAACATTACACATAGACGACGCCTTTTATTTCAAAGGGATTTATTTATCGACTACATTTCCCTCTAAATAATTCCATTACGACTTGTTTACAGACTTGTGTAAGCCTGCTGCTAACACATCTTGTTAATATAATAACATTAATAACATTTGTAAATCGGCCACTTTATCAGAAATATTGGCAAGATCAGGAAATATTTGAGTAAAAAGGACTGTGAGAAGTTGGTGAATGCATTCATAACATCAAAACTTGACAGCTGTAATAGCATCCTATATGGCTTACCAGAAACTGAATTGAGCAAGTTACAGCGAATTCAAAATACAGCTCTAGCAGTCTAGCACTTGTTGCAGGGGTTAAAAAATCGGAGCATATCTCCCCTGTGCTACGTAATCTTCACTGGTTGCCGATGAGATCAAGGAGTGTTTGTAAGATACTAATGATTAGTGATTACTTTCAAGGCTTTGCATGGCCAGGCGCCTGTTTATATTACTGATTTACTAAGTAAATATAAACCTACTCGTACTTTGAGATCATCTGACCGAAATCTGCCACTCGAGCCAAAATTCAAAACGGTGACTCATGGAGACAGAGCATTCTCGGTTGCAGCACCAAAACTGTGGAATTCATTACCACAGGAAATTAGAAGCTTTGAAATGTTAAGTAGTTTTAAGTCAGCAGTTGACTTTTCTTTTTTAAAATTAATAGTTTTTTGTTCCATAGTGTTAATATATGTAGTAGGCTTTATCTTATAATGAAACTGTAATAGTTTGTTTTATAAGTAACTTTAAGAATATATATATTGTTGTAAGAGCATTGAGACTATTGTATAATGCTCCAAATACGTCTTTATTATTATTATTATTATTATTAATGAGCTGTGAGATTTTTACGGCTCTTACTTCGTGTACCGGACACAGAATATTACATCATTGAAATATTTAGTTTAAAAGTAGGGTTAGTATTCCTTTATTTCAGGGTTAGGACTAGAGTTTTTATTTGGGTTATGGTTGGGTTTTTGTTCTTGTAAAGCTTCTGAATCCGAGAAAATAACCTTGATGTGTCTATGACGTAGTTTGTGTCCATTGTGTGTCCGGTACAGGAGATGCCATTTTTACAGGTATATCATCTCACACAAGCACGCGATGTAGTTGTTAATGGTATTACACTGCCATGCAGTTCCTTTTTAAACCAACTACACAGTTTGAGAAAAGTCTAGGAACGAAACCAACGTCATAACAAGGAACATTAACACGAACAAGATCAAGAAAGCTCGATCCAATATGGCGGCAGCCACAAACCAGTGCTCTTTCTCCGAAGATGTTTTGTCGTACTGACGTGCCACGTATACGATTTCCCGGACGCTGGACAACAAGCGTGCATTGGTCATCACCATTTCTCGTAAAAGAGATGGACACGTGCAAGCTGCAGAACCTTGGGAATTTGATGTTCTCATGAATCTTTGTCCAGTCGACTTCTTCGGTCCTTGTTTCGAGGTTTCATCTTTATGACTGAGATTCGTCCGGTGAGTTATCTCGGATGTTGTTGTAGCATTGAGTGTCCCTTCGGGAATCTCAGAATTGCAATTTCGACTTTGGTTTAACGCAACGGGTGTGACACAGACCTCTTGTTTTCTGGTAGGGCATGTTGAAATGCATTTGCAAAGGTTTCGCGAAGGAGTTAATTTTGCGGATGAAGTTTTCGAATTGGAGACAGCGGTTTTCATGGACTCCAGTTGGGCTGAGATTCTATCTTTCATCAATGTTGGATTTCGAAGAGCTTCTAGCTTACTGTTGATAGCTCGGCTTTGTCCTTTCAATCCCCACAATCTTCCAAATATTTCCAATATCAGAGTTCGTATGTACCCAGGCATTTCCCCCATAGATGGGTTCTTGTGATAGGCATTGATCGAAAGACAAACCGAATAAGATATTAACACAATCTGGAAATGTAAGAAAATGGAAGAATTACATAATTACAAACTCTTACTCAGTAATGGCTGTCATGCGTACTATAGCTGATGCATCTCCGAAACAACGGTGTATCTCCAGCCTCGTACCCAGGGCATTTTGCCTGCACAGCGGAAGGTCGGCGAAAATGGCCCTGGGATCGGCTGGTCCATTCTATAATCCGATTGGCTTGTCATAATGAATTAATTGTAATTCAGCCGAGTATAATTTATTCATCTAAATCTGAATGCTGTCTTCAAATTTTACAGCAAATTAGAAGTGATAGCTTTCGCTAAATTGGATAATATATGTTTCTTCATGCGTTTTGTAAGAGATAACCATGGATGTATGGTGGATTATTAAGCTTGTTAGCTGCTTTTATGCCTACGAATGCTGACATAACAACTCTGAAGAGCATTGAATATTTCTCAATTATTCAGGTCAACAAAGTAGACAAAGGAAATGGAACAAAGACCACAAAAATTATCATATCTAAACACTCAGAAATTCTGGGTGTCATGTGACCAGCCGATCCCAGGGCCATTTTCGCCGACCTTCCACCGTGGAGGCAAAATGCCCTGGGAACGAGGTTGGGTGTATCTCTAATCCGCACTGAATAATTGGACGTTTAATTGTGATATTTAATGATTAGACAACGAGGGCGAGTTGTCTAAACAACATTTCTTTTACGTAGAAAAGTCGATCGCGTTCTCCTGATTCGTTAAAAACGTCGCACGTTTACTAATTCGAACAAGCTCTGTGGTCTACTAAAACTCGAATGCCGCGCAAAGGTTAAAAGTATGTGCTGGTTCAATCCATTGAGACACATGCGATATGTGCAAACGACAGCCTCGATATATCATTCTCAAACTCATTAATAATTCATGAGCCAATTAGCCGATGAAATCACTTTATTTTATCACATAACTGAGGCTGAATACTCGAGTAAAACACGTAAAGATCATATACCACCACAGTTATTAGATCAAACCCGGTTTTGATCTAATTGCTGAGATCTTAATTAATAATTCATTTTTTGGAGAACGAAACGACCTGCCTCCGTCTTCGCTCATGCATCCTCAAGTGAACAGAGTCTGTTAATTTTCTGAATAAATTTTACACACCCTCGTGAGTTCAGTCCCATGAGGGTTTGTTCTCAAATGCGTTTTAAGTAAACATCAATTAAATCCGTGTTCGATTGAGAAGCAATATAAACAACTCGTTTATCGTGTTTCATCAGGGGATCCAAACACACGAAATCATGTTTCATCATGTTTTCTCGTGTTCCCCTGATGAAACACTCAAACTCGTTGTTCATATATAACGTGAAATATTTAGTAATTATTTGCTTTGCCAAAATGTGACAAAAACAAAGATGGCTGGGCGACAGCTTTCGCCAATTACTGCTGTCCCTAAATATAACAACATAAACTAAACTAAACTAGAAATACGAATCCACAATAATCCCTCGCTCGCCTTTTCTAACCGGTTCGTCGTCACGTAGATTTTGGCCAATATTTACTCGATTTCAATTCTGAAAACAGTTTTTGAATCACCGAGTCTAAATACATAACATACGTGTCTATTATATTACGAGAACGTGCGTACCCTTCGTAAAAACGGCTTATGTACTTCCAAATTATTTTGCAATCAGCCAGCCGCTTCGTCGTATATTATTTTGAACGTTATCTCGATCAATATTTAACCGTTTTCAATTGTGAAAACAGATTTGGAATTAGCGAGTCTAAATACATAACACACGTACCTATTATATTACGCAAACGTGTATACCCTTATATATATATATATATATATATATATATATATATATATATATATATATATATATATATATATATATATATATATATATATATATATATATATTGCTCTAACTATATGTTGTTGAGCACTCTTTGCATTTCGTAGACCAAAACCTACACGTATATATATATATATATATATAAATCTTTTGTGAGAAACGGATCCCTGTCGCTGGGAGATTATCACCCTCGCTTCGCGACCTCGCTTGCGAGGGGACTAAACAATACATATAGTTACGGTATACAGATACAAAGTTAGAAATAACAAGAAAATGGTTTTCTTGGGGCCACGAGCCTGACAACATTTTACACATATCGTTTTCCAAGCCAGCGATGATCATCTACATTAGAACTATTTTCAAAAGCAGAACGGTAGTAATTGAATAATAATACTTACTTCTAAGGTCAACATGACAAAATAAATGCTTAGAAGAGGAATTGTTTCCGAGCATGGAGTTCTCTCAGCGACCATTTTCAAGAAGACAAACATTGAGACAAGGGAGGTCAATATGAGGCCAATTCTCTCTCCTGTATCTGATGCAGGACTAATGAATACCATCATTGTCATTGCTGCAAGAAAAATGAAACAAAACATGAACGTCATGTGGAAAATGAGATAATCCTTTTGTGTGGATTTGATGGTAAGAAAGCATTGTACATGGTTACTTCGTTAGCTTAAAGTGCCTATATCACCTGTGGGATCTTTACATATTTATAGTAATTGGAACATTCTAAGAAGATTTGTAATATATCTTCTCAGGCGAAAATTTCATCTTCATGGACTTTTTTGCAGTTAAAGTTACCGGATATGACATCAAAGGAGGAATTTTTGAAGCAAGAAACAAAAGAAAACTGATTTGCAATTCCTCCTTTGATGTCATATCCGGTAACTTTAACTGCAAAAAAGTCCATGAAGATGAAATTTTCGCCTGAGAAGATATAGTACAAATCTTCTTAGAATGTTCCAATTACTATAAATATGTAAAGATCCCACAAGTGATATAGGCACTTTAAGCTAAATATAATTCACTATAAACTATAAACTAGAGGGTACAGTTGGAAATATTTGTGGATGTACTGCACTGCACTGAACTCTACTGTATTGCTAGATGTGTGAAGTTGACTCTAACAAAGAGTGCTAGGACTCCAACGAAGAGTGCTAGGACTCCAACAAAGAGTGCTAGGACTCCTTATTGACTCCAAAAAAGAGTGCTAGGACTTCTTATTGACTCTAACAAAGAGTGCTAGGACTCCTTATTGACTCTAACAAAGAGTGCTAGGACTCCTTATTGACTCTAACAAAGAGTGCTAGGACTTCTTATTGACTCTAACAAAGAGTTCTATTATTCCAAGAAAGAGCACAATGACTACAACAAAGAATCCTATGACTCCAACAAAGAGTGCTAGGACTCTAACAAAGAGTGCTAGGACTCCAACAAAGAGTGCTAGGACTCCAACAAAGAGTCTCCAACAAAGAGTGCTAGGACTCCAACAAAGAGTGCTAGGACTCCTTATTGACTCTAACAAAGAGTGCTAGGACTCCAACAAAGAGTGCTAACAAAGAGTGCTAGAACTCCAACAAAGAGTACTAGGACTCCAACAAAGAGTCTCTAACAAAGAGTGCTAGGACTCCAACAAAGAGTGCTAGGACTCCAACAAAGAGTCTCTAACAAAGAGTGCTAGGACTCCAACAAAGAGTGCTAGGACTCCTTATTGATTCTAACAAAGAGTGCTAGGACTCCTTATCTACTCTAACAAAGAGTGCTAGTACTCCTTATTGACTCCAACAAAGAGTGCTAGGACTCCTTATTGACTCTAACAAAGAGTCCTATTATTCCAAGAAAGAGCACAATGACTACAATGAAGAATCCTATGACTCCAACAAAGAGTGCTAGGACTCCAACAAAGAGTGCTAGGACTCCAACAAAGAGTGCTAGGACTCCAACAAAGAGTCTCCAACAAAGAGTGCTAGTACTCCTTATTGACTCCAACAAAGAGTGCTAGGACTCCTTATTGACTCTAACAAAGAGTCCTATTATTCCAAGAAAGAGCACAATGACTACAATGAAGAATCCTATGACTCCAACAAAGAGTGCTAGGACTCCAACAAAGAGTGCTAGGACTCCAACAAAGAGTGCTAGGACTCCAACAAAGAGTCTCTAACAAAGAGTGCTAGGACTACAACAAAGAGTGCTAGGACTCCAACAAAGAGTACTAGGACTCCTTATTGACTCTAACAAAGAGTGCTAGGACTCCTTATTGACTCTAACAAAGAGTCCTATTATTCCAAGAAAGAGCACAATGACTACAATAAAGAATCCTATAACTCCAACAAATAGTGCTAGGACTCCAACAAAGAGTGCTAGGACTCCTTATGGACTCTAACAAAGAGTCCTATGATTCCAAGAAAGAGCACAATGACCACATCAAAGAGCCCTATGACTCCAACAAAGAGTGCTAGGACTCCAACAAAGAGTGCTAGGACTCCAACAAAGAGTGCTAAGACTCCAACAAAGAGTGCTAGGACTCCAACAAAGAGTGCCATGACTCCAACAAAGAGT
The DNA here is from genome assembly GCA_035772405.1 of Chrysogorgia sp. JL179-B06. Taxonomy (NCBI): domain Eukaryota; kingdom Metazoa; phylum Cnidaria; class Anthozoa; order Scleralcyonacea; family Chrysogorgiidae; genus Chrysogorgia; species Chrysogorgia sp. JL179-B06. The sequence continues at coordinate 654,414 of JAYKKM010000349.1, read as the reverse complement.
GCTAGGACTCCTTATTGACTCTAACAAAGAGTGCTAGGACTCCTTATTGACTCTAACAAAGAGTGCTAGGACTCCTTATTGACTCTAACAAAGAGTGCTAGGACTCCTTATTGACTCTAACAAAGAGTGCTAGGACTCCAACAAAGAGTGCTAGGACTCCAACAAAGAGTCTCCAACAAAGAGTGCTAGGACTCCAACAAAGAGTGCTAGGACTGCTTATTGACTCTAACAAAGAGTGCTAGGACTCCTTATTGACTCTAACAAAGAGTGCTAGGACTCCAACAAAGAGTGCTAGGACTCCAACAAAGAGTGCTAGGACTCCAACAAAGAGTGCTAGGACTCCAACAAAGAGTGCTACGACTCCAACAAAGAGTCTCTAACAAAGAGTGCTAGGACTACAACAAAGAGTGCTAGGACTCCAACAAAGAGTGCTAGGACTCCTTATTGACTCTAACAAAGAGTCCTATTATTCCAAGAAAGAGCACAATGACTACAACAAGAATCCTATAACTCCAACAAATAGTGCTAGGACTCCAACAAAGAGTGCTGGGACTCCTTATGGACTCTAACAAAGAGTCCTATGATTCCAAGAAAGAGCACAATGACTACATCAAAGAGCCCTATGACTCCAACAAAGAGTGCTAGGACTCCAACAAAGAGTGCTAGGACTCCAACAAAGAGTGCTAGGACTCCAACAAAGAGTACTAGGACTCCAACAAAGAGTGCTAGGACTCCAACAAAGAGTGCTAGGACTCCAACAAAGAGTGCTAGGACTCCAACAAAGAGTGCTAGGACTCCAACAAAGAGTGCTAGGACTCCAACAAAGATTGCTAGGACTCCAACAAAGAGTGCTAGGACTCCAACAAAGAGTTCTAGGACTCCAACAAAGAATGCTAGGACTCCAACAAAGAGTGCTAGGACTCCAACAAAGAGTGCTAGGACTCTAACAAAGAATGCTAGGACTCCAACAAAGAGTGCTAGGACTCCTTATTGACTCTAACAAAGAGTCCTATGATTCCAAGAAAGAGCACAATGACTACAACAAAGAGTCATATGACTCCAACAAAGAGTGCTAGGACTCCTTATTGACTCTACCAAAGAGTACATCTACTCCTCCTGGAGTCCTATAACTCCTAGAAAGAGTTCAGGGAGTCCACAAAAGTGTCCTTTTCACCCCACGTTGGAGTCAAAACAACCCTCAAAGTCAAAACGATTCTTTAGAAGAGTCAAAATGACCCTTCGAGGAATGGTGCTGAAATGACTCCTATACGTCAAAATGACTCTTTGGAATTTACAGTGCACTGCACCACACCGCATTCCACTGCACTCTACTGCTCTGTTCTCTTTAACTACTCTATACTGGACTCCTGTTGATTCCACAGCTCATAGTTAGAGCCCTGAGTAGATTATACCCTATTTAAAGGACATTGGCAACAAAAATTAAGTTTGTCGAATATGAAAGAACTCGTAGAATGATAGAGTAACACCTTTTACAACTTTTCCGTATTTTACTTCGTTTTTGAAATATTTCTGTTTGTTTGATATGTAAATGATGTGACGTGGTGACGTGAACGTGACGTGAAACTGTTTGGACGTGCACTGAAGTGCTCCGCGAATTATTTCGTATTTCATTTTTTCCTGTACAATTTTGAACGGGTCGTGGTCTCAACGTGGTCGGTAAAGAGTTCTTTTATTGGAATCTGAGAAACTCCAAGTATCCTTTTCGCCATCTAAATAATATTTAGTGAAATACCCGATTGTCTATACCGAGATTTTAACGTTTGTTTTTCAAGCTTGCGCAAAAACGGTTTGGTCTTCACACGCAAGAAAACGAAGCACGCTACGTACAGTATGCTGACGACAGTGCACGTGCTTCAATTTGATCTGTGCGCGTGCGTGCAGAAAATTAACAAAAAATTAACATTAACATTAAAAAATTAACTCATCGAACTGTACTCGCTGTAGACACACGCGCCATATGATTTTGCTCCGAACAATCCACGTTATCCTTTTTGTTTGGTGCTTCGCGGGATTCGTCATACTGAGGAGAACCTAGTATAGGCCTTGTCAGTACGTATACCGCAACGGATCAACTTCGACCACCTTATTTTTCTCAAACACGTCGTTTAATATTTGAGCATTGATATTTTAAGTATTTTTAAGTCAGCACTTAAGACTTTTCTTTTTTAGAATTAATAGTTTTTTGTTCATAGTGGTAATACATGTAGCAGGCTTTATCTTATAATGAAACTGTAATTAGTCATATAAGTAACATTAAGTATATATTGTTGTAAGAGCATTGAGACCATTGTATAATGCTCATAATACGTCTTTTATTGTCTCTGATGTCAGGTGCAGGGTAGATAATTTTCACTTATTAAAAATCTTATATTTCAGTGATTGCTAAGTTTACAACGTTCATTTTCATGAGGAGTTATTATTATACGCACATTTTCAAGTAAATTTGTGGAACAAACTTGAAGATGTAACTAATATTTTAATGAGTGAAAATGTTCTACCCTGCATCTAACGTCAGAGACCATCTCATTTACAGTACATATCAAACAAACTGAAATATTTAAAAAACGAAGTAAAATACGGAAAAGTTGTAAAAGGTGTTACTCTATCGTTTTACGAGTTCTTTCATATTAAACAAACTTATTTTTTGGTTGCCAATGTCCTTTAAATAAAAGTAATTCTATCGAATCTAAATTCTTATATTACGTTATCAAGCAAGTAAAAAGGAATCAAGAACGAAATGAAATGGTTAAACGCGTCAATATGAAATGATGGAATACAACAAGAGAAAACCCAATGCAATGACTGCACTTACTTGTCAAAAACATGCCGGGAAAGAGAAAATTCATCCAGTAGACTTGTATACGACGTTCGATTGTAATCGTATACGTTACGTCGGGGTATGGCACTGAACAGCATTTGTACATATTTGAATTTCTTTTCACATTTGTCGATAGCAGTCGCCACTGGGGATTTGAAGAAGATTTTGAGACGTCCATCGTCTCATTTTCTGGCTGCACGTCGAGAGCAAGACCATTGTATGTCCAGGAACCAATCTTAACTTTACAGATCTATATGTAATTTTAAGTTTTTAAGGTGATCCACATGTTATCTGACGGCAAGTTGCAACGTGGTGATATAAACACAATACATGTTATGATTGTCGCTTTTTAACGGTTCTGACGTTTTAACTGATTACGTTTTATCGAGAGTGACGTGTCATGGATGACGTCGTGTGTAGAACGGTGACGTTGTGCAGATTAGTCTTGTCTTGTCATTTATCATCTTTGTTTTGGACAAAAATGAAGAGAAAGAAAGCGACTTTACGCCAAAAAATCAGTTATACGTAATGTCTTTCAATGATAACTAAATCCAATCTCGTTTGAGGTCCCTATTGTTCAGCCAACAACGTTGTATCAACTTGTGCAATGTTTTTCTGTGTATTATAACCTCTACAGTAACTATAATACCTACAATCATAACCGAGACGTTGTTTGTAAATGTGGAAATAAACGTGAATAAATTAAGCTAACTTATCCCTTCGAAAACAACTCGAAGTTGGTTAAAAAACTCGGCTATCGCCTCGTTTTTCAACACACTTCTGACTTCTCAGTGTTTTCAAATTAGATGATAAACGCCTGCTCGTGTATGATATATTACTCGACAGACAAAAACTTCATCTTCATGGAGTTAAAAGTCAAAGTTACCGGATGTGACGTAATATACTGTCAAATGAAACAAAATTGCAATTCCTTGGTAGACGTCACATCTGGTAACTTTGACTGTGAAAAATTCCATGAAGATGAAGCTTTTGTCTGAGAAAATATATTATATTTCATCTAAGAATGTTTCAAATATCAAAAATATATTAAATCTTTGTAGAGGTTATAGGTACCTTAAGTGAAAACCAGCTCATTCTAGCGAATAACATCAACTTGTGCGATTTTTTAACAACTTGCTACACTAATTTAAGGAACTTACAATTAACTTTACATTTTAGAAATTGTTTTGCTTCTTAGTGTTCGTATTTTGTGTGTATGTTCCAATTTATATATAGATTTATGTTTCACTAAATATTATTTGTATATTTTATTATTGTCATTGACACTGTAACATAGGATATGTTTTTATCTTATGACCAATAAATTAACATTTAGTTGAATTGATTTCAATTGAATTGTAGCTATGTATGCTAAGGTGCAAAAACCGTTACATAATATGGACTTAAGTACGTATTCCATATAAGGTCATATCGGACCGAGGGGACTGGGAAGAGAAAATACGTTGCCCTAACGAGCATATACGGTGCCCTCGTACCAGCCCACTGGATGTGTGATTGTTACTGAGCGCATGCGTCTAACAGTTAATTTCTAATCCCACATGCTTAGTCTCTCTCAATAGTCTACTAATCTAGCAACCCAATTAGGTTAGAAAACTCGTTAGGCCATGTGTACTTCTAGTACGTATTCCATATAAGGAAGTGGCCTACGAGCAAATACTAGTGGTGGGCGATACCAGAAAAATCTTTCGATACGATACCGATTACTTTTGAATGTTAGGTATCGATGGTAGCGATTACTCAAACGATTACTGTGACGTCAGTGTGACGTCACACCTGTATCAGTATGCTATTGCTTATACCGGGTGACCCAAAAAAAAGTACTCCGGTTTGATTCATAATAACTTCTAAACGAGTGAAGCTATTAAACTGAAATAACTTTCATTAGATAGATGGAAGACTAACTTAGATTTTGAAATATGACAGTTGTATTTTACTTAAAAATTCACGGAGATATTAATGTTCAAACTCGGTAGCATATTTCTGGATGTGTCTAAAATATGCAAAAAACGCCGTATCAAATATTAATCAAGCTTTGCTCAACTGAAACACGCACTATTAGCAGTAAATAAATGACACTTGACAAATTGTTTATTATGAAACGAAGTATTATTATTTACAAAATACAAGCAAGATTTATTCGTTCGGAATCGCGTGTCCTCTAGCACGAATGCACTGCCTAGCCCGTGACACCATTGCGTCGAAGGAGTCATGGATCATTCGTTGTTCTACGGTAGATTACGGCATGCTGCGAACCTCTTCTAAATTCTACGGTTGCTGATCATGTGGTACATTCCAAATTTGTTCATGTTCAGAATAAACTCAGAATGAAACACAATCAAACCATAACTCCATAAGACATAACATGCAACTCCCCAGAGACATCCAACATTAAGAATTTGATACGGCGTTTTTTGCATATTTTAGACACATCCAGAAATATGCTACCGAGTTTGAACATTAATATCTCCGTGAATTTTTAAGTAAAATACAACTGTCATATTTCAAAATCTAAGTTAGTCTTCCATCTATCTAATGAAAGTTATTTCAGTTTAATAGCTTCACTCGTTTAGAAGTTATTATGAATCAAACCGGAGTACTTTTTTTTGGGTCACCCGGTATATGTTGTTAGAATGTTGAAAAACATTGTTGCACAACAAGCACTTCGACTTTGTTTCATCTGGAAACTTTTCAAAATAGTTCCACACAAGACTACGCGTTGCAGTTGATGAACTTGCCATCATTGTTGATGTGAAAGACGATAAAATCAGAAAAAGTCCAAAAGGAACGCAGGCTCGAGTAATCGAAAGCATGTTCGATACCAGTCCCAGTGTCGATTACTCGCGTTAGTGGCTTGGTATCGACGGTATCGATTACTCAGTAATCAGTATATCGCCCACCACTAGCAAATACATGGCACTCGTATGTTAACACGTTACGATATGTTCGATTATCTGCTCTTTTTAAGAAAAAGGCTAGCCTGATAAGCTGTACGCATATTGTAAACAGATAATTTATCTTTGTTTTAATATATATTGTAGCTTTGGGAGTTGATTATTTCTCAAGAAAACGTTCGTCGAAGACAGCAGAAAGTTCGTGTTTTTGTTTACAAGATGGTATCCGTATTACGAAAATTATATTTTTGGGCATGTTCGATTGTCCGCGCTTTTAAAGAGAACTAAGTTAGCTACCGGGATAAAGCTGTACGTATGTTGTAAATAGATCATTTAACTTTCCTTTGATATATTCTATAGCGTTGGGGGTGGTTTATTACTCAAGAAAACGTTTGCCAAAGGGTTAGTACCTTTGTTGTTTTGGGGTCGGTTACAATCCAATTAACTAGAAGGCTGGTACGAGGATTCAACGTGCCAGCTATTTGCTCGTTAATTCACTCTATTTGCTCGTCAATGCCTTCTATTTGCGCCTCCTTATAAGGAATACGTACTAGATACCCCATCCGTTAGGCGGGCGTAAGGGTTAGGACCTTTGTTGTTTTGGGGTCGGTTACAATCCAATTAGCTAGGAGGCTGGTACGTGGGCAATGTATTTGCTCTTCAGGGCAACGTGTATACTCTTCCATATATGGAATACGCACGGTAAGCCCCTATCAACCGTTAATCATTACGCGAAAACGGAACCAGCTCATTCCGATTTTAAATTGATGGCACAAATGTCTCTGCACGAGCTTGCATCCTTACCTGTGTGTCGTAGGGGAAATACTTCACATTAACTTGACAAGATAGTTGCAGAACATACGGAGCCATCCATAAGATATCGCCAGAACTATAAACAACAGCTCTTGTGTGAATCTGATCCAATCCGTCCTGAACTTGCCGGTTAACCCTAAGGAGAAATGTTATAGCGTCGACAGTTGTTTTCAGCTGATGTCATTAAAGTGCCTCTCACGTTTGGGGATTTTACATATCCGTAATATTTGGGTTTTCCTGAGCAAAATCATAATATATCTTGTCTACATGAAAACCTCTTTACAGATGCCCGCTATGACATAATCACTTCCGTCAACTTTAACAGCAAAAACGTCTAGGAAGATGAAATTTTCGTCTGACAAGATGTATTAAGATCTTTCTTAGAATCCATAGATTACATATACGTTAAATTCCCACAGACGTTATACGACCTTTAATTAACTCGCCATGTTTTCAATCTTCAAATGCATTTCACGTGCCTATGACACGAAAATTAAGTTTGTCTTATATGAAAGAGCACTTAAAATGACAGAGTAACATCTTTTGTAGATTTTCGTTTCCTTGCTTCGTTCTTGAGATATTTCAGTTTGTATCATATGCAAATGACAATGGCGTGACGTACACGTGCATAATGACTTATCGGAGAAAGTTATATATCTTTGTTATTTTCACACAAAATCACTTGAAATTGTACAAGTTCCGTGTTGTGGGAAGTATTCACGCACATGCTTCATTCAAATTAAATTCGGTTTTATATTAGCAAAGATAAATAGCCTTCTCTGATAAGTCATTATGCACGTGTACGTCACGCCATTGTCATTTGCATATCATACAAACTGAAATATCTCAGCAACGAAGCAAGAAAACGAAAAACTACAAAAGATGTTACTCTGTCATTTTAAGGATTCTTTCATATAAGACTTTAAGGGTGTTCGGACGTATAACGTATTCCGTTGCTAAACAACCGGTTGCTAAGGACAGGTCATTTAGTGTCCAATACACATCATGAGTGGACAATAAATTCAAGGTACAACCAAGATATTTTATGTCTGGAATATGTTCGCAAATTTCTTTCGTCTGGTGACGTTTTTGATGACGTCACATGACGTCATCAACAAACACTAAGCTCTATAATTTTCGTCATTTTTGACAGTATGCTATATTTTTTGGTGTCATATAAACCTAAATTACTTCCAACAAAAAAGTACGTATGGATTCATCGATAAATTAAATAAAAACGATATTTAAAAAATTTTTTTTATTGTTTATTGACCTTAAAAATCCGATATCTCGGCTAATTTTTAAAATTCTTAAAATCCATACATACTTTTATGAAGGCAACCGTCCAGATTCTAATCACAACCTTCGACGAATCTGTGAAATTCTATGGCAAATTTTGTCAATTCTAAGCTTCCTTAGCAACGGATATAAGGTCTGCAAATCGAAATACAGTATTAAACTTACATTTTTTTTACTAGGGGTATTTAAAAAAAATAACCCCAAGTAAAAAATCACATCCGGGATGTTTGGATATTAATATTTACAAACATCAGTTTTTCCGCTTCGTAGTAAAGTTTAGGGGTATTTAGGAACACGTAAAATTGATTGAAAAGGTATTAAAAGGAAATAACACTTGTTCTAGAGGTAGTGGTGAGCAGTCGCACTTGTGTTTGGCGAGATATTCATAGTACCACTCGTGCTTCGCACTCGTGGTATTGTAAATGTTTCGCCGAGCACGCGTGCGATTTTTCATTGATTCTTCTCGAACCGTGTTATTTCTTATACTAATGGAACCGCAGTAATTGGCGATTGCTGTTGCGGTTTTACAAGCCTTGTAATATAGGATCTTTATAAATGTAAATTTCACCATATAAACTACATAATCAAGAAGTAAAAAAAAAATTAAAAAAAATAAATCGTCTGAACACCCTTTAGTATACGACGGAAGATGAAGCGACGATATCCTCTTATAATGTAATTAAAATTAACTTACTCGTTATAGACCTTAAGATCCGGAACCCATAATTTCTTCGGACTGATGTGAATTGTTTTTGTTGACGAATAATTTGACGGTTCCCAGCACAGACGGGGATCATTCCATTTCTAAATAATAACAATATTCCGGAAAAAAAGCGTTACAACAATTGTGGCAACATGTCCTCCTAGTCCTACCTTAAATTACCAATAATCAGTAAGTGTGCAATGGGCTTAAATTCAGCCCCCCCCCCCCCCCCAACGTCGTTGTGAAACCTTACCCAAAAGATATATACTAATGATTAAAAATTCTTCCCTTTGTCGCCCAAACGATTAAAAGTTGCCTGTGCGTTTACAAACAGGCAATTATAACGGCTATTATAAGCCGGAACACTGAAAGCACATCTACTCGTGACGCGATCTGCAGTCAAAAAAATTTTTTTTTTTAATAAATATATATAATTATAATATATATCAATATATTGACAAAATCTTTCATTATATATTATATACAAGAAAAAAGTTAAAATTAATACAGCTAAAAATAGCCAACATGAAGTCATGAACAAAATGTATATGCATGAACATGCAAGCATTGGCGTCTCATTCTGCAGACGCCTTGTAAACGTTAATTATGTTTACGCGATTTCTTAATAGCAAAATCAGTTTATATTATAAGATTTTGCAAACAGATTTACATAGGAGTGGCAAAAATTTTGCCTGCCCTATTTCTTCCAAGTGTTTATATCATAAGATTTTGAAAAAAGATTTACATCTGAGTGGCAAAATTTTTTCCTGCCCTATTTCTTCCATGTGTTTATATTATAAGATTTTGCAAACAGATTTACATCGTAGTGGCAAAAATTTTGCCTGCTCTATTTCTTCCATGTGTTTATACTGTAAGATTTTGCAAACAGATTTACATCTGAGTGGCAAAAATTTTGCCTGCCCTATTTCTTCTATGTGTTTATATTATAAGATTTTGCAAACAGATTTACATCGGAGTGGCAAAAATTTTGCTTGCCCTATTTCTTCCATGTGTTTATACATAGGGTTTATATTATAAGATTTTGCAAACAGATTTACATCCGAGTGGCAAAAATTTTGCCTGCGCTATTTCTTCCATATGTTCATACATAGGGTTTATATTATAAGATTTTGCAAACAGATTGACATCGGAGTGGCAAAAATTTTGCCTGCCCTATTGCTTCCATGTGTTTATATTATAAGATTTTGCAAACAGATTTACATCGGCGTGGCAAAAATTTTGCCTGCCCTATTTCTTCCATGTGTTTATACTGTAAGATTTTGCAAACAGATTTACATCTGAGTGGCAAAAATTTTGCCTGCCCTATTTCTTCTATGTGTTTATATTATAAGATTTTGCAAACAGATTTACATCGGAGTGGCAAAAATTTTGCTTGCCCTATTTCTTCCATGTGTTTATATTATAAGATTTTGCAAACAGATTTACATCGGAGTGGCAAAAATTTTGCCTGCCTTATTTCTTCTATGTGTTTATATTATAAGATTTTGCAAACAGATTTACATCGGAGTGGCAATTATTTTGCTTGCCCTATTTCTTCCATGTGTTTATATTATAAGATTTTGCAAACAGATTTACATCGGAGTGGCAAAAATTTTGCTTACCCTATTTCTTCCATGTGTTTATACATAGGGTTTATATTATAAGATTTTGCAAACAGATTTACATGTGAGTGGCAAAATTTTTTCCTGCGCTATTTCTTCCATGTGTTTATATTATAAGATTTTGCAAACAGATTTACATCGTAGTGGCAAAAATTTTGCCTGCCTTATTTCTTCTATGTGTTTATACATAGGGTTTATATTATAAGATTTTGCAAACAGATTTACATCCGAGTGGCAAAAATTTTGCCTGCGCTATTTCTTCCATGTGTTTATACATAGGGTTTATATTATAAGATTTTGCAAACAGATTTACATGAGAGTGGCAAAATTTTTTCCTGCGCTATTTCTTCCATGTGTTTATATTATAAAATTTTGCAAACAGATTTACATAGGAGTGGCAAAAATTTTGCCTGCCCTATTTCTTCCATGTATTTATATTATAAGATTTTGCAAACAGATTTACATCGGAGTGGCAAAAATGTTGCCTGCCCTATTTCTTCCATCTGTTTATATTATAAGATTTTGCAAACAGATTTACATCGGAGTGGCAAAAATGTTGCCTGCCCTATTTCTTCCATGTGTTTATATTATAAGATTTTGCAAACAGATTTACATCGGCGTGGCAAAAATTTTACCTGCCCTATTTCTTCCATGTGTTTTATACTATAAGATTTTGCAAACGGATTTACATGAGAGTGGCAAAAATTTTGCCTGCCCTATTTATTTCTTCTATGTGTTTATATTATAAGATTTTGCAAACAGATTTACATCGGAGTGGTAAAAATTTTGCTTGCCCTATTTCTTCCATGTGTTTATATTATAAGATTTTGCAAACAGATTTACATCCGAGTGGCAAAAATTTTGCCTGCGCTATTTCTTCCATATGTTCATACATAGGGTTTATATTATAAGATTTTGCAAACAGATTGACATCGGAGTGGCAAACATGTTGCCTGCCCTATTTCTTCCATGTGTTTATATTATAAAATTTTGCAAACAGATTTACATAGGAGTGGCAAAAATTTTGCCTGCCCTATTTCTTCCATGTGTTTATATTATAAGATTTTGCAAACAGATTTACATAGGAGTGGCAAAAATTTTGCCTTCCCTATTTCTTCCATGTATTTATATTATAAGATTTTGCAAACAGATTTAGATCGGAGTGGCAAAAATTTTGCCTTCCCTATTTCTTCCATCTATTTATATTATAAGATTTTGCAAACAGATTAACATCGGCGTGGCAAAAATTTTGCCTGCCCTATTTCTTCCATGTGTTTATACTGTAAGATTTTGCAAACAGATTTACATCTGAGTGGCAAAATTTTGCCTGCCCTATTTCTTCTATGTGTTTATATTATAAGATTTTGCAAACAGATTTACATCGGAGTGGCAAAAATTTTGCTTGCCCTATTTCTTCCATGTGTTTATATTATAAGATTTTGCAAACAGATTTACATCGGAGTGGCAAAAATTTTACCTGCCCTATTTCTTCCATGTGTTTATACTTAGTGTTTATATTATAAGATTTTGCAAACAGATTTACATGTGAGTGGCAAAAATTTTTTCCTGCGCTATTTCTTCCATGTGTTTATATTATAAGATTTTGCAAACAGATTTACATCGTAGTGGTAAAAATGTTGCCTGCCCTATTTCTTCCATGTGTTTATACTGTAAGATTTTGCAACCAGATTTACATCTGAGTGGCAAATATTTTGCCTGCCCTATTTCTTCTATGTGTTTATATTATAAGATTTTGCAAACAGATTTACATTGGAGTGGCAAAAATTTTACCTGCCCTATTTCTTCCATGTGTTTATACATAGGGTTTATATTATAAGATTTTGCAAACAGATTTACATGTGAGTGGCAAAATTTTTTCCTGCGCTATTTCTTCCATGTGTTTATATTATAAGATCTTGGAAACAGATTGACATCGGAGTGGCAAACATGTTGCCTGCCCTATTTCTTCCATGTGTTTATATTATAAAATTTTGCAAACAGATTTACATAGGAGTGGCAAAAATTTTGCCTGCCCTATTTCTTCCATGTATTTATATTATAAGATTTTGCAAACAGATTTACATCGGAGTGGCAAAAATTTTGCCTGCGCTATTTCTTCCATGTGTTTATATTATAAGATTTTGCAAACAGATTTACATCGTAGTGGCAAAAATTTTGCCTGCCTTATTTCTTCTATGTGTTTATATTATAAGATTTGGCAAACAGATTTACATCGGAGTGGCAATTATTTTGCTTGCCCTATTTCTTCCATGTGTTTATATTATAAGATTTTGCAAACAGATTTACATCGGAGTGGCAAAAATTTTGCTTACCCTATTTCTTCCATGTGTTTATACATAGGGTTTATATTATAAGATTTTGCAAACAGATTTACATCCGAGTGGCAAAAATTTTGCCTGCGCTATTTCTTCCATGTGTTTATACATAGGGTTTATATTATAAGATTTTGCAAACAGATTTACATGAGAGTGGCATAATTTTTTCCTGCGCTATTTCTTCCATGTGTTTATATTATAAAATTTTGCAAACAGATTTACATAGGAGTGGCAAAAATTTTGCCTGCCCTATTTCTTCCATGTATTTATATTATAAGATTTTGCAAACAGATTTACATCGGAGTGGCAAAAATGTTGCCTGCCCTATTTCTTCCATCTGTTTATATTATAAGATTTTGCAAACAGATTTACATCGGAGTGGCAAAAATGTTGCCTGCCCTATTTCTTCCATGTGTTTATATTATAAGATTTTGCAAACAGATTTACATCGGCGTGGCAAAAATTTTACCTGCCCTATTTCTTCCATGTGTTTATACTATAAGATTTTGCAAACGGATTTACATGAGAGTGGCAAAAATTTTGCCTGCCCTATTTCTTCTATGTGTTTATATTATAAGATTTTGCAAACAGATTTACATCGGAGTGGCATAAATTTTGCTTGCCCTATTTCTTCCATGTGTTTATATTATAAGATTTTGCAAACAGATTTACATCCGAGTGGCAAAAATTTTGCCTGCGCTATTTCTTCCATATGTTCATACATAGGGTTTATATTATAAGATTTTGCAAACAGATTGACATCGGAGTGGCAAACATGTTGCCTGCCCTATTTCTTCCATGTGTTTATATTATAAAATTTTGCAAACAGATTTACATAGGAGTGGCAAAAATTTTGCCTGCCCTATTTCTTCCATGTGTTTATATTATAAGATTTTGCAAACAGATTTACATAGGAGTGGCAAAAATTTTGCCTTCCCTATTTCTTCCATGTATTTATATTATAAGATTTTGCAAACAGATTTAGATCGGAGTGGCAAAAATTTTGCCTTCCCTATTTCTTCCATCTATTTATATTATAAGATTTTGCAAACAGATTAACATCGGCGTGGCAAAAATTTTGCCTGCCCTATTTCTTCCATGTGTTTATACTGTAAGATTTTGCAAACAGATTTACATCTGAGTGGCAAAATTTTGCCTGCCCTATTTCTTCTATGTGTTTATATTATAAGATTTTGCAAACAGATTTACATCGGAGTGGCAAAAATTTTGCTTGCCCTATTTCTTCCATGTGTTTATATTATAAGATTTTGCAAACAGATTTACATCGGAGTGGCAAAAATTTTACCTGCCCTATTTCTTCCATGTGTTTATACTTAGTGTTTATATTATAAGATTTTGCAAACAGATTTACATGTGAGTGGCAAAATTTTTTCCTGCGCTATTTCTTCCATGTGTTTATATTATAAGATTTTGCAAACAGATTTACATCGTAGTGGTAAAAATGTTGCCTGCCCTATTTCTTCCATGTGTTTATACTGTAAGATTTTGCAACCAGATTTACATCTGAGTGGCAAAAATTTTGCCTGCCCTATTTCTTCTATGTGTTTATATTATAAGATTTTGCAAACAGATTTACATTGGAGTGGCAAAAATTTTACCTGCCCTATTTCTTCCATGTGTTTATACATAGGGTTTATATTATAAGATTTTGCAAACAGATTTACATGTGAGTGGCAAAATTTTTTCCTGCGCTATTTCTTCCATGTGTTTATATTATAAGATCTTGGAAACAGATTGACATCGGAGTGGCAAACATGTTGCCTGCCCTATTTCTTCCATGTGTTTATATTATAAAATTTTGCAAACAGATTTACATAGGAGTGGCAAAAATTTTGCCTGCCCTATTTCTTCCATGTATTTATATTATAAGATTTTGCAAACAGATTTACATCGGAGTGGCAAAAATTTTGCCTGCCCTATTGCTTCCATGTGTTTATATTATAAGATTTTGCAAACAGATTTACATCGGCGTGGCAAAAATTTTGCCTGCCCTATTTCTTCCATGTGTTTATACTGTAAGATTTTGCAAACAGATTTACATCTGAGTGGCAAAAATTTTGCCTGCCCTATTTCTTCTATGTGTTTATAATATAAGATTTTGCAAACAGATTTAGATCGGATTGGCAAAAATTTTGCCTTCCCTATTTCTTCCATCTGTTTATATTATAAGATTTTGCAAACAGATTTACATCGGAGTGGCAAAAATTTTGCCTGCCCTATTGCTTCCATGTGTTTATATTATAAGATTTTGCAAACAGATTTACATCTGAGTGGCAAAAAGTTTGCCTGCCCTGTTTCTTCTATGTGTTTATATTATAAGATTTTGCAAACAGATTTACATCGGAGTGGCAAAAATTTTGCTTGCCCTATTTCTTCCATGTGTTTATACTGTAAGATTTTGCAAACAGATTTACATCTGAGTGGCAAAAAGTTTGCCTGCCCTATTTCTTCTATGTGTTTATATTATAAGATTTTGCAAACAGATTTACATCGGAGTGGCAAAAATTTTGCTTGCCCTATTTCTTCCATGTGTTTATATTATAAGATTTTGCAAACAGATTTACATCGGCGTGGCAAAAATTTTACCTGCCCTATTTCTTCCATGTGTTTATACATAGGGTTTATATTATAAGATTTTGCAAACAGATTTACATGTGAGTGGCAAAATTTTTTCCTGCGCTATTTCTTCCATGTGTTTATATTATAAGATTTTGCAAACAGATTTACATCGTAATGGCAAAAATTTTGCCTGCCCTATTTCTTCCATGTGTTTATACTGTAAGATTTTGCAACCAGATTTACATCTGAGTGGCAAAAATTTTGCCTGCCCTATTTCTTCTATGTGTTTATATTATAAGATTTTGCAAACAGATTTACATCGGAGTGGCAAAAATTTTGCTTGCCCTATTTCTTCCATGTGTTTATATTATAAAATTTTGCAAACAGATTTACATCGGAGTGGCAAAAATTTTACCTGCCCTATTTCTTCCATGTGTTTATACATAGGGTTTATATTCTAAGATTTTGGAAACAGATTTACATCCGAGTGGCAAAAATTTTGCCTGCGCTATTTCTTCCATGTGTTTATACATAGGGTTTATATTATAAGATTTTGCAAACAGATTGACATCGGAGTGGCAAACATGTTGCCTGCCCTATTTCTTCCATTTTATTTATATTATAAAATTTTTCAAACACATTTACATCGGAGTGGCAAAAATTTTGCCTGCCCTATTTCATCCATCTGTTTATATTATAAGATTTTGCAAACAGATTTACATCGGAGTGGCAAAAATTTTGCCTGCCCTATTGCTTCAATGTGTTTATATTATAAGATTTTGCAAACAGATTTACATCGGAGTGGCAAAAATGTTGCCTGCCCTATTTCTTCCATGTGTTTATATTATAAGATTTTGCAAACAGATTTACATCGGCGTGGCAAAAATTTTACCTGCCCTATTTCTTCCATGTGTTTATACTATAAGATTTTGCAAACGGATTTACATGAGTGGCAAAAAGTTTGCCTGCCCTATTTCTTCTATGTGTTCATATTATAAGATTTTGCAAACAGATTTACATCGGAGTGGCAAAAATTTTGCTTGCCCTATTTCTTCCATGTGTTTATATTATAAGATTTTGCAAACAGATTTATATCGGAGTGGCAAAAATTTTCCCTGCGCTATTTCTTCCATGTGTTGATACATGGGGTTTATATTATAAGATTTTGCAAACAGATTGACATCGGAGTGGCAAAAATGTTGCCTGCCCTATTTCTTCCATGTGTTTATATTATAAGATTTTGCAAACAGATTTACATCGGAGTGGCAAAAATTTTGCCTGCCCTATTTCTTCCATGTATTTATATTATAAGATTTTGCAAACAGATTTACGTCGGAGTGGCAATAATTTTGCCTGCCCTATTTCTTCCATCTGTTTATATTATAAGATTTTGCAAACAGATTTACATCGGAGTGGCAAAAATGTTGCCTGCCCTATTTCTTCCATGTGTTTTATTATAAGATTTTGGAAACAGATTTACATCGGCGTGGCAAAAATTTTGCCTGCCTTATTTCTTCCATGTGTTTATATTATAAGATTTTGCAAACAGATTTACATCGGAGTGGCAAAAATTTGCCTCCCATATTTCTTCCATGTGTTTATATTATAAGATTTTGCAAACAGATTTACATCGGAGTGGCAAAAATGTTGCCTGCCCTATTTCTTCCATGTGTTTATATTATAAGATTTTGCAAAGAGATTTACATCGGCGTGGCAAAAATTTTGCCTGCCCTAATTCTTCCATGTGTTTATATTATAAGATTTTGCAAACAGATTTACATCGGAGTGGCAACAATGTTGCCTGCCCTATTTCTTCCATGTGTTTATATTATAAGATTTTGCAAACAGATTTACATCGGAGTGGCAAAAATTTTGCCTGCCCTATTTCTTCCATGTATTTATATTATAAGATTTTGCAAACAGATTTACGTCGGAGTGGCAATAATTTTGCCTGCCCTATTTCTTCCATCTGTTTATATTATAAGATTTTGCAAACAGATTTACATCGGAGTGGCAAAAATGTTGCCTGCCCTATTTCTTCCATGTGTTTTATTATAAGATTTTGGAAACAGATTTACATCGGCGTGGCAAAAATTTTGCCTGCCTTATTTCTTCCATGTGTTTATATTATAAGATTTTGCAAACAGATTTACATCGGAGTGGCAAAAATTTGCCTCCCATATTTCTTCCATGTGTTTATATTATAAGATTTTGCAAACAGATTTACATCGGAGTGGCAAAAATGTTGCCTGCCCTATTTCTTCCATGTGTTTATATTATAAGATTTTGCAAAGAGATTTACATCGGCGTGGCAAAAATTTTGCCTGCCCTAATTCTTCCATGTGTTTATATTATAAGATTTTGCAAACAGATTTACATCGGAGTGGCAACAATTTTGCCTGCCCTATTTCTTCAATGTGTTTATATTATAAGATTTTGCAAACAGATTTACATGGGCGTAGCAAAAATTTTGCCTGCCCTATTTCTTCCATGTGTTTATATTATAAGATTTTGCACACAGATTTACATAGGAGTGGTAAAATTTTGCCTGCCCTATTTCTTCCATGTGTTGATACATAGGGTTTATATTATAAGATTTTGCAAACAGATTTACATCCGAGTGGTAAAAATTTTGCCACCCCTATTTCTTCCATGTGTTTATATTATAAGATTTTGGAAACTGATTTACATAGGAGTGGCAAAAATTTTATCTGCCCTATTTCTTCCATGTGTTTATATTATAAGATTTTGCAAACAGATTTACATCGGAGTGGTAAAAATTTTGCCTGCCCTATTTCTTCCATGTGTTTATATTGTAAGATTTTGCCAACAGATTTACATCGGAGTGGCAAAAGTTTTGCCTACCCTATTTCTTCCATCTGTTTATATTATAAGATTTTGGAAACTGATTTACATAGGAGTGGTAAAAATTTTGCCTGCCCTATTTCTTCCAAGTGTTAATATTATAAGATTTTGAAAAAAGATTTACATCTGAGTGGTAAAACTTTTTCCTCCCCTATTTCTTCCATGTGTTTATATTATAAGATTTTGGAAACAGATTTACATCGGAGTGGTAAAAATTTTGCCTGCCCTATTTCTTCCATGTGTTTATATTATAAGATTTTGCAAACAGATTTACATCGGAGTGGCAAAAATGTTGCCTTCTCTATTTCTTCCATCTGTTATATTAAAAGATTTTGCAAACAGATTTACATCGGAGTTGCAAAAATTTGCCTGCCCTATTTCTTCCATCTGTTTATATTATAAGATTTCGAAAACAGATTTACTTCGGAGTGGCAAAAATTTTGCCTCCCCTATTTCTTCCATATTTTTATATTGTAAGATTTTGCAAACAGATTTACATCGGTGTGGCAAAAATTTTTCCTCCCCTATTTCTTCCATGTGTTTATACATAGGGTTTATATTATAAGATTTTGCAAACAGATTTACATCGGAGTGGCACAAATTTTGCCTGCCCTATTTCTTCCATCTGTTTATATTATAAGATTTTGGAAACAGATTTACATCGCAGTGGCAAAAATTTTGCCTCCCTATTTCTTCCAAGTGTTTATATTATAAGATTTTGAAAAAAGATTTACATCGGAGTGGCAAAAACTTTGCCTGCCCTATTTGTTCCATATGTTTATACATAGGGTTTATATTATAAGATTTTGCAAACAGATTTACATCGGAGTGGCAAAAATTTTGCCTACCCTATTTCTTCCATCTGTTTATATTATAAGATTTTGAAAACAGATTTACATCGTAGTGTCAAAAATTTTGCCTCCCCTATTTCTTCCATATTTTTATATTGTAAGATTTTGCAAACAGATTAACATAGGAGTGGCAAAAATTTTGCCGGTCCTGTTTCCTCCATCTGTTTATATTATAAGTGGCAAAAATTTTGCCTGCCCTATTTCTTCCATCTGTTTATATTATAAGATTTTGCAAACAGATTTACATCGGAGTGGCAAAGATGTTGCCTGCCCTATTTCTTCCATGTGTTTATATTATAAGATTTTGCAAACAGATTTACATCGGTGTGGCAAAAATTTTTCCTCCCCTATTTCTTCCATGTGTTTATACATAGGGTTTATATTATAAGATTTTGCAAACAGATTTACATCCGAGTTGCAAAAATTTTGCCTGCGCTATTTCTTCCATGTGTTTATATTATAAGATTTTGTAAACAGATTTACATCGGAGTGGCACAAATTTTGCCTGCCCTATTTCTTCCATGTGTTTATGTTATAAGATTTTGGAAACAGATTTACATCGAAGTGGCAAAAATTTTGCCTCCCCTATTTCTTCCATGTGTTTATATTATAAGATTTTGCAAACAGATTTACATAGGAGTGGTAAAAATTTTGTCTGTCCTATTTCTTCCATCTGTTTATATTATAAGATTTTGCAAACAGATTTACATCGGAGTGGCAAAAATTTTGCCTGCCCTATTTGTTCCATGTGTTTATACAAAGGGTTTATATTATAAGATTTTGCAAAGAGATTTACATCCGAGTGTCAAAAATTTTGGCACCCCCATTTCTTCCATGTGTTTATATTATAAGATTTTGGAAACTGATTTACATAGGAGTGGTAAAAATTTTGCCTGGCCTATTTCTTCCATCTGTTTATATTATAAGATTTTGAAAACAGCTTTACATCGGAGTGGCAAAATTTTGCCTCCCCTATTTCTTCCATATTTTTATATTGTAAGATTTTGCAAACAGATTTACATAGGAGTGGCAAAAATTTTGCTGGTCCTATTTCTTCCATGTGTTTATACATAGGGTTTATATTATAAGATTTTGCAAACAGATTTACATTCGAGTGGCAAAAAATTTTGCCAGGCCTATTTCTTCCATGTGTTTATATTATAAGATTTTGGAAACTGATTTACATAGGAGTGGTAAAAAGTTTGCCTGCACTATTTCTTCCAAGTGTTTATATTATAAGATTTTGAAAAAAGATTTACATCTGAGATGTGTTTATATTATAAAATTTTGAAATCAGATTTACATCGGAGCGGTAAAAATTTTGCCTCACCTATTTCTTCCATGTGTTTATATTGTAAGATTACATCGGAGTGGCAAAAATTTTGCCTACCCTATTTCTTCCATCTGTTTATATTATAAGATTTTGAAAACAGCTTTACATCGGAGTAGCAAAATTTTGCCTGCCCTATTTCTTCCATATTTTTATATTGTTAGATTTTGCAAACAGATTTACATAGGAGTGGCAAAAATTTTGCTGGTCCTATTTCTTCCATGTGTTTATACATAGGGTTTATATTTTAAGATTTTGCAAACAGATTTACATCCGGGTGGCAAAAAATTTTGCCTGCCCTATTTCTTCCAAGTGTTTATATTATAAGATTTTGAAAAAAGATTTACATCTGAGTGGCAAAAAATTTTCATCCCCTATTTCTTCCATGTGTTTATATTATAAAATTTTGAAATCAGATTTACATCGGAGTGGCAAAAATTTTGCCTGCCCTATTTCTTCCATGTGTTTATATTATAAGATTTTGCAAACAGATTTACATCGGTGTGGCAAAAATTTTTCCTCCCCTATTTCTTCCATGTGTTTATACATAGGGTTTATATTATAAGATTTTGCAAACAGATTTACATCCGAGTGGCAAAAATTTTGCCTGCGCTATTTCTTCCATGTGTTTATATTATAAGATTTTGTAAACAGATTTACATCGGAGTGGCACAAATTTTGCCTGCCCTATTTCTTCCATGTGTTTATGTTACAAGATTTTGGAAACAGATTTACATCGAAGTGGCAAAAATTTTGCCTCCCCTATTTCTTCCAGGTGTTTATATTATAAGATTTTGCAAACAGATTTACATAGGAGTGGCAAAAATTTTGCCTGCCCTATTTGTTCCATGTGTTTATACAAAGGGTTTATATTATAAGATTTTGCAAACAGATTTACATCCGAGTGTCAAAAATTTTGCCACCCCCATTTCTTCCATGTGTTTATATTATAAGATTTCGGAAACTGATTTACATAGGAGTGGTAAAAATTTTGCCTGGCCTATTTCTTCCAAGTGTTTATATTATAAGATTTTGCAAACAGATTTACATCGGAGTGGCAAAAATTTTGCCTCACCTATTTCTTCCATGTGTTTATATTGTAAGATTTTGCCAACAGATTTACATCGGAGTGGCAAAAATTTTGCCTACCCTATTTCTTCCATCTGTTTATATTATAAGGTTTTGAAAACAGATTTACATCGGAGTGGCAAAAATTTTGCCTCCCCTATTTCTTCCATATTTTTATATTGTAAGATTTTGGAAACAGATTTACATAGGAGTGGCAAAAATTTTTCTGGTCCTATATCTTCCATGTGTTTATACATAGGTTTTATATTATAAGATTTTGCAAAGAGATTTACATTCGAGTGGCAAAAAATTTTGCCACCCCTATTTCTTCCATGTGTTTATATTATACGATTTTGGAAACTGATTTACATAGGAGTGGTAAAAAGTTTGCCTGCACTATTTCTTCCAAGTGTTTATATTATAAGATTTTGAAAAAAGATTTACATCTGAGATGTGTTTATATTATAAAATTTTGAAATCAGATTTACATAGGAGTGGCAAAAATTTTGCTGGTCCTATTTCTTCCATGTGTTTATACATAGGGTTTATATTATAAGATTTTGCAAACAGATTTACATTCGAGTGGCAAAAAAATTTGCCAGCCCTATTTCTTCCATGTGTTTATATTATAAGATTTTGAAAAAAGATTTACATCTGAGATGTGTTTATATTATAAAATTTTGAAATCAGATTTACATCGGAGTGGCAACAATTTTGCCTGCCTATTTCTTCCATCTGTTTATATTATAAGATTTTGCAAAAAGATTTACATCGGAGTGGCAAAGATGTTGCCTGCCCTATTTCTTCCATATGTTTATATTATAAGATTTTGCAAACAGATTTACATCGGTGTGGCAAAAATTTGTCCTCCGCTATTTCTTCCATGTTTTTATACATAGGGTTTATATTATAAGATTTTGCAAACAGATTTACATCCGAGTGGCAAAAATTTTGCCTGCGCTATTTCTTCCATGTGTTTATATTATAAGAGTTTGCAAGCAGATTTACATCGCAGTGGCACAAATTTTGCCTGCCCTATTTCTTCCATGTGTTTATATTATAAGATTTTGCAAACAGATTTACATCGGAGTGGTAAAAATGTCGCCTTCCCTATTTCTTCCATGTGTTTATATTATAAGATTTTGTAAACAGATTTACATCGGGGTGGCAAAAATTTTGCCTCTCCTATTTCTTCCATGTGTTTATATTATAAGATTTTGCAAACAGATTTACATCGGAGAGGCAAAAATTTTGCCTACCCTATTTCTTCCATCTGTTTATATTATAAGATTTTGAAAACAGATTTACATCGGAGTGGCAAAAATTTTGCCTCCCCTATTTCTTCCATATTTTTATATTGTAAGATTTTGCAAACAGATTTACATAGGAGTGGCAAAAATTTTGCTGGTCCTATTTCTTCCATGTGTTTATACATAGGGTTTATATTATAAGATTTTGCAAACAGATTTACATTCGAGTGGCAAAAAATTTTGCCACCCCTATTTCTTCCATGTGTTTATATTATAAGATTTTGGAAACTGATTTACATAGGAGTGGTAAAAAGTTTGCCTGCACTATTTCTTCCAAGTGTTTATATTATAAGATTTTGAAAAAAGATTTACATCTGAGATGTGTTTATATTATAAAATTTTGAAATTAGATTTACATCGGAGTGGCAACAATTTTGCCTGCCTATTTCTTCCATCTGTTTATATTATAAGATTTTGCAAACATATTTACATCGGTGTGGCAAAAATTTGTCTTCCCCTATTTCTTCTATCTTTTTATACATAGGGTTTATATTATAAGATTTTGCAAACAGATTTACATCCGAGTGGCAAAAATTTTGCCTGCGCTATTTCTTCCATGTGTTTATATTATAAGATTTTGTAAACAGATTTACATCGGAGTGGCACAAATTTTGCCTGCCCTATTTCTTCCATGTGTTTATGTTATAAGATTTTGGAAACAGATTTACATCGAAGTGGCAAAAATTTTGCCTCCCCTATTTCTTCCATGTGTTTATATTATAAGATTTTGCAAACAGATTTACATAGGAGTGGCAAAAATTTTGTCTGTCCTATTTCTTCCATCTGTTTATATTATAAGATTTTGCAAACAGATTTACATCGGAGTGGCAAAAATTTTCCTGCCCTATTTGTTCCATGTGTTTATACAAAGGGTTTATATTATAAGATTTTGCGAACAGATTTACATCCGAGTGTCAAAAATTTTGCCAGCCCTATTTCTTCCATGTGTTTATATTATAAGATTTTGGAAACTGATTTACATAGGAGTGGTAAAAATTTTGCCTGGCCTATTTCTTCCAAGTGTTTATATTATAAGATTTTGAAAAAAGATTTACATCTGAGTGGTAAAAATTTTCCTCTCCTATTTCTTCCATGTGTTTATATTATAAGATTTTGCAAACAGATTTACATCGGAGTTGCAAAAATTTTGCCTGACCTTTTTCTTGCATGTGTTTATATTATAAGATTTTGCAAACAGATTTACATCGGAGTGGCAAAAATTTTGCCTCACCTATTTCTTCCATGTGTTTATATTGTAAGATTTTGCCAACAGATTTACATCGGAGTGGCAAAAATTTTGCCTACCCTATTTCTTCCATCTGTTTATATTATAAGATTTTGAAAACAGATTTACATCGGAGTGGCAAAAATTTTGCCTCCCCTATTTCTTCCATATTTTTATATTGTAAGATTTTGCAAACAGATTTACATAGGAGTGGCAAAAATTTTGCTGGTCCTATTTCTTCCATGTGTTGATACATAGGGTTTATATTATAAGATTTTGCAAACAGATTTACATTCGAGTGGCAAAAAATTTTGCCACCCCTATTTCTTCCATGTGTTTATATTATAAGATTTTGGAAACTGATTTACATAGGAGTGGTAAAAAGTTTGCCTGCACTATTTCTTCCAAGTGTTTATATTATAAGATTTTGAAAAAAGATTTACATCTGAGATGTGTTTATATTATAAAATTTTGAAATCAGATTTACATCGGAGTGGCAACAATTTTGCCTGCCTATTTCTTCCATCTGTTTATATTATAAGATTTTGCAAAAAGATTTACATCGGAGTGGCAAAGATGTTGCCTGCCCTATTTCTTCCATGTGTTTATATTATAAGATTTTGCAAACAGATTTACATCGGTGTGGCAAAAATTTGTCCTCCCCTATTTCTTCCATGTTTTTATACATAGGGTTTATATTATAAGATTTTGCAAACAGATTTACATCCGAGTGGCAAAAATTTTGCCTGCGCTATTTCTTCCATGTCTTTATATTATAAGAGTTTGCAAGCAGATTTACATAGCAGTGGCACAAATTTTGCGTGCCCTATTTCTTCCATGTGTTTATATTATAAGATTTTGCAAACAGATTTACATCGGAGTGGTAAAAATGTCGCCTTCCCTATTTCTTCCATGTGTTTATATTATAAGGTTTTGTAAACAGATTTACATCGGAGTGGCAAAAATTTTGCCTCTCCTATTTCTTCCATGTGTTTATATTATAAGATTTTGCAAACAGATTTGCATCGGAGTGGCAAAAATTTTGCCTGACCTATTTCTTCCATGTGTTTATATTATAAGATTTTGCAAACAGATTTACATCGAAGTGGCAAAAATTTTGCCTCACCTATTTCTTCCATGTGTTTATATTGTAAGATTTTGCCAACAGATTTACATCGGAGTGGCAAAAATTTTGCCTACCCTATTTCTTCCATCTGTTTATATTATAAGATTTTGAAAACAGATTTACATCGGAGTGGCAAAAAGTTTGCTGGTCCTATTTCTTCCATGTGATAAGATTTTCCAAACAGATTTACATTCGAGTGGCAAAAAAATTTGCCAGCCCTATTTCTTCCATGTGTTTATATTATACGATTTTGAAAAAAGATTTACATCTGAGATGTGTTTATATTATAAAATTTTGAAATCAGATTTACATCGGAGTGGCAACAATTTTGCCTGCCTATTTCTTCCATCTGTTTATATTATAAGATTTTGCAAAAAGATTTACATCGGAGTGGCAAAGATGTTGCCTGCCCTATTTCTTCCATGTGTTTATATTATAAGATTTTGCAAACAGATTTACATCGGTGTGGCAAAAATTTGTCCTCCCCTATTTCTTCAATGTTTTTATACATAGGGTTTATATTATAAGATTTTGCAAACAGATTTACATCCGAGTGGCAAAAAATATTGCCTGGGCTATTTCTTCCATGTGTTTATATTATAAGATTTTGCAAACGGATTTACATGAGAGTGGCAAAAATTTTGCCTGCCCTATTTCTTCTATGTGTTTATATTATAAGATTTTGCAAACAGATTTACATCGGAGTGGCAAAAATTTTGCTTGCCCTATTTCTTCCATATGTTTATATTATAAGATTTTGCAAACAGATTTACATCCGAGTGGCAAAAATTTTGCCTGCGCTATTTCTTCCATATGTTCATACATAGGGTTTATATTATAAGATTTTGCAAACAGATTGACATCGGAGTGGCAAACATGTTGCCTGCCCTATTTCTTCCATGTGTTTATATTATAAAATTTTGCAAACAGATTTACATAGGAGTGGCAAAAATTTTGCCTGCCCTATTTCTTCCATGTGTTTATATTATAAGATTTTGCAAACAGATTTACATAGGAGTGGCAAAAATTTTCCCTGCGCTATTTCTTCCATGTGTTTATACATGGGGTTTATATTATAAGATTTTGCAAACAGATTTAGATCGGAGTGGCAAAAATTTTGCTTTCCCTATTTCTTCCATCTGTTTATATTATAAGATTTTGCAAACAGATTTACATCGGCGTGGCAAAAATGTTGCCTGCCCTATTTCTTCCATGTGTTTATACTGTAAGATTTTGCAAACAGATTTACATCTGAGTGGCAAAAATTTTGCCTGCCCTATTTCTTCTATGTGTTTATATTATAAGATTTTGCAAACAGATTTACATTGGAGTGGCAAAAATTTTACCTGCCCTATTTCTTCCATGTGTTTATACATAGGGTTTATATTATAAGATTTTGCAAACAGATTTACATGTGAGTGGCAAAATTTTTTCCTGCGCTATTTCTTCCATGTGTTTATATTATAAGATCTTGGAAACAGATTGACATCGGAGTGGCAAACATGTTGCCTGCCCTATTTCTTCCATGTGTTTATATTATAAAATTTTGCAAACAGATTTACATAGGAGTGGCAAAAATTTTGCCTGCCCTATTTCTTCCATGTATTTATATTATAAGATTTTGCAAACAGATTTACATCGGAGTGGCAAAAATTTTGCCTGCCCTATTGCTTCCATGTGTTTATATTATAAGATTTTGCAAACAGATTTACATCGGCGTGGCAAAAATTTTGCCTGCCCTATTTCTTCCATGTGTTTATACTGTAAGATTTTGCAAACAGATTTACATCTGAGTGGCAAAAATTTTGCCTGCCCTATTTCTTCTATGTGTTTATATTATAAGATTTTGCAAACAGATTTACATCGGAGTGGCAAAAATTTTGCCTTCCCTATTTCTTCCATCTGTTTATATTATAAGATTTTGCAAACAGATTTACATCGGAGTGGCAAAAATTTTGCCTGCCCTATTGCTTCCATGTGTTTATATTATAAGATTTTGCAAACAGATTTACATCGGCGTGGCAAAAATGTTGCCTGCCCTATTTCTTCCATGTGTTTATACTGTAAGATTTTGCAAACAGATTTACATCTGAGTGGCAAAAATTTTGCCTGCCCTATTTCTTCTATGTGTTTATATTATAAGATTTTGCAAACAGATTTACATTGGAGTGGCAAAAATTTTACCTGCCCTATTTCTTCCATGTGTTTATACATAGGGTTTATATTATAAGATTTTGCAAACAGATTTACATGTGAGTGGCAAAATTTTTTCCTGCGCTATTTCTTCCATGTGTT
Organism: Chrysogorgia sp. JL179-B06; assembly: GCA_035772405.1. Lineage (NCBI taxonomy): Eukaryota > Metazoa > Cnidaria > Anthozoa > Scleralcyonacea > Chrysogorgiidae > Chrysogorgia > Chrysogorgia sp. JL179-B06. Next base: position 627,240 of record JAYKKM010000349.1, on the reverse strand, counting down.
TATATTATAAGATCTTGGAAACAGATTGACATCGGAGTGGCAAACATGTTGCCTGCCCTATTTCTTCCATGTGTTTATATTATAAAATTTTGCAAACAGATTTACATAGGAGTGGCAAAAATTTTGCCTGCCCTATTTCTTCCATGTATTTATATTATAAGATTTTGCAAACAGATTTACATCGGAGTGGCAAAATTTTTGCCTGCCCTATTGCTTCCATGTGTTTATATTATAAGATTTTGCAAACAGATTTACATCGGCGTGGCAAAAATTTTGCCTGCCCTATTTCTTCCATGTGTTTATACTGTAAGATTTTGCAAACAGATTTACATCTGAGTGGCAAAAATTTTGCCTGCCCTATTTCTTCTATGTGTTTATATTATAAGATTTTGCAAACAGATTTACATCGGAGTGGCAAAAATTTTGCCTTCCCTATTTCTTCCATCTGTTTATATTATAAGATTTTGCAAACAGATTTACATCGGAGTGGCAAAAATTTTGCCTGCCCTATTGCTTCCATGTGTTTATATTATAAGATTTTGCAAACAGATTTACATCGGCGTGGCAAAAATTTTGCCTGCCCTATTTCTTCCATGTGTTTATACTGTAAGATTTTGCAAACAGATTTACATCTGAGTGGCAAAACGTTTGCCTGCCCTATTTCTTCTATGTGTTTATATTATAAGATTTTGCAAACAGATTTACATCGGAGTGGCAAAAATTTTGCTTGCCCTATTTCTTCCATGTGTTTATATTATAAGATTTTGCAAACAGATTTACATCGGAGTGGCAAAAATTTTGCCTGCCCTATTGCTTCCATGTGTTTATATTATAAGATTTTGCAAACAGATTTACATCTGAGTGGCAAAAATTTTGCCTGCCCTATTTCTTCTATGTGTTTATATTATAAGATTTTGCAAACAGATTTACATCGGAGTTGCAAAAATGTTGCCTTCTCTATTTCTTCCATCTGTTATATTAAAAGATTTTGCAAACAGATTTACATCGGAGTGGCAAAACTTTTGCCTGCCCTATTTCTTCCATGTGTTTATATTATAAGATTTTGCAAACAGATTTACATCGGAGTGGCAAAATTTTGCCTGCCCTATTTCTTCCATCTGTTTATATTATAAGATTTTGAAAACAGATTTACATCGGAGTGGCAAAACTTTTGCCAGCCCTATTTCTTCCATCTGTTTATATTATAAGATTTTACAAACAGATTTACATCGGAGTGGCAAAAATTTTGTCTCCCCTATTTCTTCCATGTGTTTATATTATAAGATTTTGCAAACAGATTTACATCGGAGTGGCAAAAATTTGGCCTCCCCTATTTCTTCCATGTGTTTATATTATAAGATTTTGCAAACAGATTTACATCGGAGTGGGAAAAATTTTGCCTGCCCTATTTCTTCCATGTGTTTATATTATAAGATTTTGCAAACAGATTTACATCGGAGTGGCAGAAATTTTGCCTTCCCTATTTCTTCCATCTGTTCATATTATAAGATTTTTCAAACAGATTTACATCGGTGTGGCAAAAATTTTTCCTGCCTATTTCTTCTATGTGTTTATATTACAAGATTTTGCAAACAGATTTACATCGGCGTGGCAAAAATTTTGCCTGCCTTATTTCTTCCATGTGTTTATATTATAATATTTTGCAAACAGATTTACATCGGAGTTGCAAAAATTTTGCCTGTCCTATTTCTTCCATGTGTTTATATTATAAGATTTTGCAAACAGATTTACATCGGAGTGGCAAAAATTTTTCCTCCCCTATTTCTTCCATGTGTTTATATTATAAGATTTTGCAAACAGATTTACATCGGAGTGGCAAAATTTTGCCTGCCCTATTTCTTCCATCTGTTTATATTATAAGATTTTGAAAACAGATTTACATCGGAGTGGCAAAACTTTTGCCAGCCCTATTTCTTCCATCTGTTTATATTATAAGATTTTGCAAACCGATTTACATCGGAGTGGCAAAAATTTTGTCTCCCCTATTTCTTCCATGTGTTTATATTATAAGATTTTGAAAAAAGATTTACGTCGGAGTGGCAAAAATTTTGCCTGCCCTATTTCTTCCATGTGTTTATATTATAAGATTTTGCAAACAGATTTACATCGGAGTGGCAAAAATTTTGTCTCCCCTATTTCTTCCATGTGTTTATATTATAAGATTTTGCAAACAGATTTACATCGGAGTGGCAAAAATTTGGCCTCCCCTATTTCTTCCATGTGTTTATATTATAAGATTTTGCAAACAGATTTACATCGGAGTGGGAAAAATTTTGCCTGCCCTATTTCTTCCATGTGTTTATATTATAAGATTTTGCAAACAGATTTACATCGGAGTGGCAAAAATTTTGCCTTCCCTATTTCTTCCATCTGTTCATATTATAAGATTTTTCAAACAGATTTACATCGGTGTGGCAAAAATTTTTCCTACCTATTTCTTCTATGTGTTTATATTACAAGATTTTGCAAACAGATTTACATCGGAGTGGCAAAAATTTTGCCTGCCCTATTTCTTCCATGTGTTTATATTATAATATTTTGCAAACAGATTTACATCGGAGTTGCAAAAATTTTGCCTGTCCTATTTCTTCCATGTGTTTATATTATAAGATTTTGCAAACAGATTTACATCGGAGTGGCAAAAATTTTTCCTCCCCTATTTCTTCCATGTGTTTATATTATAAGATTTTGCAAACAGATTTACATCGGAGTGGCAAAATTTTGCCTGCCCTATTTCTTCCATCTGTTTATTTTATAAGATTTTGAAAACAGATTAACATCGGAGTGGCAAAACTTTTGCCAGCCCTATTTCTTCCATCTGTTTATATTATAAGATTTTGCAAACAGATTTACATCGGAGTGGCAAAAATTTTGTCTCCCCTATTTCTTCCATGTGTTTATATTATAAGATTTTGAAAAAGATTTACATCGGAGTGGCAAAAATTTTGCCTGCCCTATTTCTTCCATGTGTTTATATTATAAGATTTTGCAAACAGATTTACATCGGAGTGGCAAAAATTTTGCCTCCCCTATTTCTTCCATGTGTTTATATTATAAGATTTTGCAAACAGATTTACATCGGAGTGGCAAAATTTTGCCTGCCCTATTTCTTCCATCTGTTTATATTATAAGATTTTGAAAACAGATTTACATCGGAGTGGCAAAAATTTTGCCTCCCCTATTTCTTCCATGTGTTTATATTATAAGATTTTGCAAACAGATTTACATCGGAGTTGCAAAAATTTTGCCTGCCCTATTTCTTCCATCTGTTTATATTATAAGATTTTGCAAACAGATTTACATCGGAGTTGCAAAAATTTTGCCTGCCCTATTTCTTCCATCTGTTTATATTATAAGATTTCGCAAACAGATTTACATCGGAGTTGCAAAAATTTTGCCTGCCCTATTTCTTCCATCTGTTTATATTATAAGATTTTGCAAACAGATTTACATCGGAGTGGCAAAAATTTTGCCTGCCCTATTTCTTCCATCTGTTTATATTATAAGATTTTGCAAACAGATTTACATCGGAGTGGCAAAAATTTTGCCTGCCCTATTTCTTCCATGTGTTTATATTATAAGATTTTGGAAACAGATTTACATGGGAGTTGCAAACATTTTGCCTGCCCTATTTCTTCCATGTGTTTATATTATAAGATTTTGCAAACAGATTTACATCGGAGTTGCAAAAATTTTGCCAGCCCTATTTCTTCCATCTGTTTATATTATAAGATTTTGCAAACAGATTTACATCGGAGTGGCAAAAATTTTGCCTGCCCTATTTCTTCCATGTGTTTATATTATAAGATTTTGGAAACAGATTTACATCGGAGTTGCAAAAATTTTGCCTGCCCTATTTCTTCCATCTGTTTATACTATAAGATTTTGCAAACAGATTTACATGGGAGTGGCAAAAATTTTGCCTGCCCATTTCTTCCATGTGTTTAAATTATAAGATTTTGCATAAAGATTTACATCGGAGTGGCAAAACTTTTGCCTGCCCTATTTCTTCCATGTGTTTATATTATAAGATTTTGCAAACAGATTTACATCGGAGTGGCAAAAATGTTGCCTTCTCTATTTCTTCCATCTGTTCATATTATAAGATTTTGCAAACAGATTTACATCGGAGTTGCAAAAATTTTGTCTGCCCAATTTCTTCCATGTGTTTATATTATAATATTTTGCAAACAGATTTACATCGGAGTGGCAAAAATTTTGCCTGCCCTATTTCTTCCATCTGTTTATATTATAAGATTTTTCAAAAAGATTTACATCGGAGTGGCAAAAATTTTGCCTGACCTATTTCTTCCATGTGTTTATATTATAAGATTTTGCAAACAGATTTACATCGGAGTGGCAAAAATGTTGCCTTCCCTATTTCTTCCATGTGTTTATATTATAAGGTTTTGCAAACAGATTTACATCGGAGTTGCAAAAATTTTGTCTGCCCAATTTCTTCCATGTGTTTATATTATAATATTTTGCAAACAGATTTACATCGGAGTGGCAAAAATTTTGCCTGCCCTATTTCTTCCATCTGTTTATATTATAAGATTTTTCAAAAAGATTTACATCGGAGTTGCAAAAATTTTGCCTGACCTATTTCTTCCATGTGTTTATATTATAAGATTTTGCAAACAGATTTACATCGGAGTGGCAAAAATGTTGCCTTCCCTATTTCTTCCATGTGTTTATATTATAATATTTTGCAAACAGATTTACATCGGAGTTTCAAAAATTTTGCATGCCGTATTTATTCCATCTGTTTATATTATAAGATTTTGCAAACAGATTTATATTGTAGTTGCAAAAATTTTGCCTGCCCTATTTCTTCCATGTGTTTTTATTATAAGATTTTGCAAACAGATTTACATCGGAGTGGTAAAAATTTTGCCTGCCCTATTTCTTCCATGTGTTTATATTAAAAGATTTGGCAAACAGATTTACATCGGAGTTGCAAAAATGTTGCCTTCTCTATTTCTTCCATCTGTTATATTAAACGATTTTGCAAACAGATTTATATCGGAGTTGCAAAAATTTTGCCTGCCCTATTTCTTCCATGTGTTTATATTATAAGATTTTGCAAACAGATTTACATCGGCGTGGCAAAAATTTTACCTGCCCTATTTCTTCCATGTGTTTATACTATAAGATTTTGCAAACGGATTTACATGAGTGGCAAAAATTTGCCTGCCCTATTTCTTCTATGTGTTCATATTATAAGATTTTGCAAACAGATTTACATCGGAGTGGCAAAAATTTTGCTTGCCCTATTTCTTCCATGTGTTTATATTATAAGATTTTGCAAACAGATTTACATCGGAGTGGCAAAAATTTTCCCTGCGCTATTTCTTCCATGTGTTGATACATGGGGTTTATATTATAAGATTTTGCAAACAGATTGACATCGGAGTGGCAAAAATGTTGCCTGCCGTATTTCTTCCATGTGTTTATATTATAAGATTTTGCAAACAGATTTACATCGGAGTGGCAAAAATTTTGCCTGCCCTATTTCTTCCATGTATTTATATTATAAGATTTTGCAAACAGATTTACGTCGGAGTGGCAATAATTTTGCCTGCCCTATTTCTTCCATCTGTTTATATTATAAGATTTTGCAAACAGATTTACATCGGAGTGGCAAAAATGTTGCCTGCCCTATTTCTTCCATGTGTTTTATTATAAGATTTTGGAAACAGATTTACATCGGCGTGGCAAAAATTTTGCCTGCCTTATTTCTTCCATGTGTTTATATTATAAGATTTTGCAAACAGATTTACATCGGAGTGGCAAAAATTTGCCTCCCATATTTCTTCCATGTGTTTATATTATAAGATTTTGCAAACAGATTTACATCGGAGTGGCAAAAATGTTGCCTGCCCTATTTCTTCCATGTGTTTATATTATAAGATTTTGCAAAGAGATTTACATCGGCGTGGCAAAAATTTTGCCTGCCCTAATTCTTCCATGTGTTTATATTATAAGATTTTGCAAACAGATTTACATCGGAGTGTGGCAACAATTTTGCCTGCCCTATTTCTTCAATGTGTTTATATTATAAGATTTTGCAAACAGATTTACATGGGCGTAGCAAAAATTTTGCCTGCCCTATTTCTTCCATGTGTTTATATTATAAGATTTTGCACACAGATTTACATAGGAGTGGTAAAATTTTGCCTGCCCTATTTCTTCCATGTGTTGATACATAGGGTTTATATTATAAGATTTTGCAAACAGATTTACATCCGAGTGGTAAAAATTTTGCCACCCCTATTTCTTCCATGTGTTTATATTATAAGATTTTGGAAACTCATTTACATAGGAGTGGCAAAAATTTTATCTGCCCTATTTCTTCCATGTGTTTATATTATAAGATTTTGCAAACAGATTTACATCGTAGTGGCAAAAATTTTGCCTCACCTATTTCTTCCATGTGTTTATATTGTAAGATTTTGCCAACAGATTTACATCGGAGTGGCAAAAGTTTTGCCTACCCTATTTCTTCCATCTGTTTATATTATAAGATTTTGGAAACTGATTTACATAGGAGTGGTAAAAATTTTGCCTGCCCTATTTCTTCCAAGTGTTAATATTATAAGATTTTGAAAAAAGATTTACATCTGAGTGGTAAAACTTTTTCCTCCCCTATTTCTTCCATGTGTTTATATTATAAGATTTTGGAAACAGATTTACATCGGAGTGGTAAAAATTTTGCCTGCCCTATTTCTTCCATGTGTTTATATTATAAGATTTTGCAAACAGATTTACATCGGAGTGGCAAAAATGTTGCCTTCTCTATTTCTTCCATCTGTTTATATTATAAGATTTTGCAAACAGATTTACATCGGAGTTGCAAAAATTTTGTCTGCCCAATTTCTTCCATGTGTTTATATTATAATATTTTGCAAACAGATTTACATCGGAGTGGCAAAAATTTTGCCTGCCCTATTTCTTCCATCTGTTTATATTATAAGATTTTTCAAAAAGATTTACATCGGAGTGGCAAAAATTTTGCCTGACCTATTTCTTCCATGTGTTTATATTATAAGATTTTGCAAACAGATTTACATCGGAGTGGCAAAAATGTTGCCTTCCCTATTTCTTCCATGTGTTTATATTATAAGGTTTTGCAAACAGATTTACATCGGAGTTGCAAAAATTTTGTCTGCCCAATTTCTTCCATGTGTTTATATTATAATATTTTGCAAACAGATTTACATCGGAGTGGCAAAAATTTTGCCTGCCCTATTTCTTCCATCTGTTTATATTATAAGATTTTTCAAAAAGATTTACATCGGAGTTGCAAAAATTTTGCCTGACCTATTTCTTCCATGTGTTTATATTATAAGATTTTGCAAACAGATTTACATCGGAGTGGCAAAAATGTTGCCTTCCCTATTTCTTCCATGTGTTTATATTATAATATTTTGCAAACAGATTTACATCGGAGTTTCAAAAATTTTGCATGCCGTATTTATTCCATCTGTTTATATTATAAGATTTTGCAAACAGATTTATATTGTAGTTGCAAAAATTTTGCCTGCCCTATTTCTTCCATGTGTTTTTATTATAAGATTTTGCAAACAGATTTACATCGGAGTGGTAAAAATTTTGCCTGCCCTATTTCTTCCATGTGTTTATATTAAAAGATTTGGCAAACAGATTTACATCGGAGTTGCAAAAATGTTGCCTTCTCTATTTCTTCCATCTGTTATATTAAACGATTTTGCAAACAGATTTATATCGGAGTTGCAAAAATTTTGCCTGCCCTATTTCTTCCATGTGTTTATATTATAAGATTTTGCAAACAGATTTACATCGGAGTTTCAAAAATTTTGTCTGCCGTATTTCTTCCATCTGTTTATATTATAAGATTTTGCAAACATATTTACATCGGAGTGGCAAAAATTTTGCCTGCCCTATTTCTTCCATCTGTTTATATTATAAGATTTTGCGAACAGATTTATATTGTAGTTGCAAAAATTTTGCCTGCCCTATTTCTTGCATGTGTTTATATTAAAAGATTTTCCAAACAGATTTACATCGGAGTTGCAAAAATGTTGCCTTCTCTATTTCTTCCATCTGTTATATTAAAATATTTTGCAAACAGATTTACATCGGAGTGGCAAAAATTTTTCCTGCCCTATTTCTTCCATCTGTTTATATTATAATATTTTGCAAACAGATTTACATTGGAGTTGCAAAAATTTTGCCTGCCCTATTTCTTCCATCTGTTTATATTATAAGATTTTGGAAACAGATTTACATCGGAGTGGCAAAAATGTTGCCTTCCCTATTTCTTCCATGTGTTTATATTATAAGATTTTGCAAACAGATTTACATCGTAGTTTCAAAAATTTTGCCTGCCGTATTTCTTCCATCTGTTTATATTATAAGATTTTGCAAACAGATTTACATCGGAGTTTCAAAAATTTTGCATGCCGTATTTCTTCCATCTGTTTATATTATAATATTTTGGAAACAGATTTACATCGGAGTGGCAAAAATGTTGCCTTCCTATTTCTTCCATGTGTTTATATTATAAGATTTATCAAACAGATTTACATCGGAGTGGCAAAAATTTTGCCTGCCCTATTTCTTCCATGTGTTTATATTATAAGATTTTGGAAACAGATTTACATCGGAGTTGCAAAAATTTTGCCTGCCCTATTTCTTCCATCTGTTTATACTATAAGATTTTGCAAACAGATTTACATGGGAGTGGCAAAAATTTTGCCTGCCCATTTCTTCCATGTGTTTAAATTATAAGATTTTGCATAAAGATTTACATCGGAGTGGCAAAACTTTTGCCTGCCCTATTTCTTCAATGTGTTTATATTATAAGATTTAGCGAACAGATTTACATCGGAGTGGCAAAAATGTTGCCTTCCCTATTTCTTCCATGTGTTTATATTATAAGATTTTGCAAATAGATTTACATGGGAGTGGCAAAAATTTTGCCCGCCCTATTTCTTCCATGTGTTTATATTATAAGATTTTGCAAACAGATTTACATCGGAGTGGCAAAAATTTTGCCTGCCCTATTTCTTCCATCTGTTTATATTATAAGATTTTGAAAACAGATTTACATCGGAGTGGCAAAAAGTTTGCTGGTCCTATTTCTTCCATGTGATAAGATTTTCCAAACAGATTTACATTCGAGTGGCAAAAAAATTTGCCAGCCCTATTTCTTCCATGTGTTTATATTATACGATTTTGAAAAAAGATTTACATCTGAGATGTGTTTATATTATAAAATTTTGAAATCAGATTTACATCGGAGTGGCAACAATTTTGCCTGCCTATTTCTTCCATCTGTTTATATTATAAGATTTTGCAAAAAGATTTACATCGGAGTGGCAAAGATGTTGCCTGCCCTATTTCTTCCATGTGTTTATATTATAAGATTTTGCAAACAGATTTACATCGGTGTGGCAAAAATTTGTCCTCCCCTATTTCTTCCATGTTTTTATACATAGGGTTTATATTATAAGATTTTGCAAACAGATTTACATCCGAGTGGCAAAAATATTGCCTGGGCTATTTCTTCCATGTGTTTATATTATAAGATTTTGCAAACGGATTTACATGAGAGTGGCAAAAATTTTGCCTGCCCTATTTCTTCTATGTGTTTATATTATAAGATTTTGCAAACAGATTTACATCGGAGTGGCAAAAATTTTGCTTGCCCTATTTCTTCCATGTGTTTATATTATAAGATTTTGCAAACAGATTTACATCCGAGTGGCAAAAATTTTGCCTGCGCTATTTCTTCCATATGTTCATACATAGGGTTTATATTATAAGATTTTGCAAACAGATTGACATCGGAGTGGCAAACATGTTGCCTGCCCTATTTCTTCCATGTGTTTATATTATAAAATTTTGCAAACAGATTTACATAGGAGTGGCAAAAATTTTGCCTGCCCTATTTCTTCCATGTGTTTATATTATAAGATTTTGCAAACAGATTTACATAGGAGTGGCAAAAATTTTCCCTGCGCTATTTCTTCCATGTGTTTATACATGGGGTTTATATTATAAGATTTTGCAAACAGATTTAGATCGGAGTGGCAAAAATTTTGCCTTCCCTATTTCTTCCATCTGTTTATATTATAAGATTTTGCAAACAGATTTACATCGGCGTGGCAAAAATGTTGCCTGCCCTATTTCTTCCATGTGTTTATACTGTAAGATTTTGCAAACAGATTTACATCTGAGTGGCAAAAATTTTGCCTGCCCTATTTCTTCTATGTGTTTATATTATAAGATTTTGCAAACAGATTTACATTGGAGTGGCAAAAATTTTACCTGCCCTATTTCTTCCATGTGTTTATACATAGGGTTTATATTATAAGATTTTGCAAACAGATTTACATGTGAGTGGCAAAATTTTTTCCTGCGCTATTTCTTCCATGTGTTTATATTATAAGATCTTGGAAACAGATTGACATCGGAGTGGCAAACATGTTGCCTGCCCTATTTCTTCCATGTGTTTATATTATAAAATTTTGCAAACAGATTTACATAGGAGTGGCAAAAATTTTGCCTGCCCTATTTCTTCCATGTATTTATATTATAAGATTTTGCAAACAGATTTACATCGGAGTGGCAAAAATTTTGCCTGCCCTATTGCTTCCATGTGTTTATATTATAAGATTTTGCAAACAGATTTACATCGGCGTGGCAAAAATTTTGCCTGCCCTATTTCTTCCATGTGTTTATACTGTAAGATTTTGCAAACAGATTTACATCTGAGTGGCAAAAATTTTGCCTGCCCTATTTCTTCTATGTGTTTATATTATAAGATTTTGCAAACAGATTTACATCGGAGTGGCAAAAATTTTGCCTTCCCTATTTCTTCCATCTGTTTATATTATAAGATTTTGCAAACAGATTTACATCGGAGTGGCAAAAATTTTGCCTGCCCTATTGCTTCGATGTGTTTATATTATAAGATTTTGCAAACAGATTTACATCGGCGTGGCAAAAATTTTGCCTGCCCTATTTCTTCCATGTGTTTATACTGTAAGATTTTGCAAACAGATTTACTTCTGAGTGGCAAAAATTTTGCCTGCCCTATTTCTTCTATGTGTTTATATTATAAGATTTTGCAAACAGATTTATATCTGAGTGGCAAAAATTTTGCCTGCCCTATTTCTCCTATGTGTTTATATTATAAGATTTTGCAAACAGATTTACATCGGAGTGGCAAAAATTTTGCTTGCCCTATTTCTTCCATCTGTTTATATTATAAGATTTTGCAAACAGATTTACATCGGAGTGGCAAAAATTTTGCCTGCGCTATTTCTTCCATCTGTTTATATTATAAGATTTTGTAAACAGATTTATATCGGAGTTGCAAAAATTTTGCCTGCCCTATTTCTTACATGTGTTTATATTATAAGATTTTGCAAACAGATTTACATCGGAGTGGTAAAAATTTTGCCTGCCCTATTTCTTCCATGTGTGTATATTAAAAGATTTTGCAAACAGATTTACATCGGAGTTGCAAAAATGTTGCCTTCTCTATTTCTTCCATCTGTTATATTAAAAGATTTTGCAAACAGATTTACATCGGAGTGGCAAAACTTTTGCCTGCCCTATTTCTTCCATGTGTTTATATTATAAGATTTTGCAAACAGATTTACATCGGAGTGGCAAAATTTTGCCTGCCCTATTTCTTCCATCTGTTTATATTATAAGATTTTGAAAACAGATTTACATCGGAGTGGCAAAACTTTTGCCAGCCCTATTTCTTCCATCTGTTTATATTATAAGATTTTACAAACAAATTTACATCGGAGTGGCAAAAATTTTGTCTCCCCTATTTCTTCCATGTGTTTATATTATAAGATTTTGCAAACAGATTTACATCGGAGTGGCAAAAATTTGGCCTCCCCTATTTCTTCCATGTGTTTATATTATAAGATTTTGCAAACAGATTTACATCGGAGTGGGAAACATTTTGCCTGCCCTATTTCTTCCATGTGTTTATATTATAAGATTTTGCAAACAGATTTACATCGGAGTGGCAAAAATTTTGCCTTCCCTATTTCTTCCATCTGTTCATATTATAAGATTTTTCAAACAGATTTACATCGGTGTGGCAAAAATTTTTCCTGCCTATTTCTTCTATGTGTTTATATTACAAGATTTTGCAAACTGATTTACATCGGCGTGGCAAAAATTTTGCCTGCCTTATTTCTTCCATGTGTTTATATTATAATATTTTGCAAACAGATTTACATCGGAGTTGCAAAAATTTTGCCTGTCCTATTTCTTCCATGTGTTTATATTATAAGATTTTGCAAACAGATTTACATCGGAGTGGCAAAAATTTTTCCTCCCCTATTTCTTCCATGTGTTTATATTATAAGATTTTGCAAACAGATTTACATCGGAGTGGCAAAATTTTGCCTGCCCTATTTCTTCCATCTGTTTATATTATAAGATTTTGAAAACAGATTTACATCGGAGTGGCAAAACTTTTGCCAGCCCTATTTCTTCCATCTGTTTATATTATAAGATTTTGCAAACCGATTTACATCGGAGTGGCAAAAATTTTGTCTCCCCTATTTCTTCCATGTGTTTATATTATAAGATTTTGAAAAAAGATTTACATCGGAGTGGCAAAAATTTTGCCTGCCCTATTTCTTCCATGTGTTTATATTATAAGATTTTGCAAACAGATTTACATCGGAGTGGCAAAAATTTTGTCTCCCCTATTTCTTCCATGTGTTTATATTATAATATTTTGCAAACAGATTTACATCGGAATTGCAAAAATTTTGCCTGCCCTATTTCTTCCATGTGTTTATATTATAAGATTTTGCAAACAGATTTACATCGGAGTAGTAAAAATTTGGCCTCCATTATTTCTTCCATGTGTTTATATTATAATATTTTGCAAACAGATTTACATCGGAGTGGCAAAAATATTGCCTGCCCTATTTCTTCCATCTGTTTATATTATAAGATTTTGCAAAAAGATTTACATCGGAGTTGCAAAAATTTTGCCTGCCCTATTTCTTCCATGTGTTTATATTATAAGATTTTGCAAACAGATTTACATCGGAGTGGCAAAAATGTTGCCTTCCCTATTTCTTCCATGTGTTTATATTATAAGGTTTTGCAAACAGATTTACATCGGAGTTGCAAACATTTTGGCTGCCCAATTTCTTCCATGTGTTTATATTATAAGATTTTGCAAACAGATTTACATCGGAGTGGCAAAAATTTTGCCTGCCCTATTTCTTCCATCTGTTTATATTATAAGATTTTGCAAACAGATTTATATTGGAGTTGCAAAAATTTTGCCTGCCCTATTTCTTCAATGTGTTTATATTATAAGATTTTGCAAACAGATTTACATCGGAGTGGTAAAAATTTTGCCTGCCATATTTCTTCCATGTGTTTATATTAAACGATTTTGCAAACAGATTTACATCGGAGTTGCAAAAATGTTGCCTTCTCTATTTCTTCCATCTGTTATATTAAAAGATTTTGCAAACAGATTTACATCGGAGCGGCAAAACTTTTGCCTTCCCTATTTCTTCCATGTGTTTATATTATAAGATTGTGCAAACAGATTTACATCGGAGTTGCAAAAATTTTGCCTGCCCTATTTCTTCCATGTGTTTATATTATAATATTTTGCAAACAGATTTACATCGGAGTTGCAAAAATTTTGCCTGCCCAATTTCTTCCATGTGTTTATATTATAAGATTTTGCAAACAGATTTACATCGGAGTGGCAAAAATGTTGCCTTCCCTATTTCTTCCATGTGTTTATATTATAAGGTTTTGCAAACAGATTTACATCGGAGTTGCAAAAATTTTGCCTGACCAATTTCTTCCATGTGTTTATATTATAAGATTTTGCATACAGATTTACATCGGAGTGGCAAAAATTTTGCCTGCCCTATTTCTTCCATCTGTTTATATTATAAGATTTTGCAAACAGATTTATATTGGAGTTGCAAAAATTTTGCCTGCCCTATTTCTTCCATGTGTTTATATTATAAGATTTTGCAAACAGATTTACATCGGAGTGGTAAAAATTTTGCCTGCCATATTTCTTCCATGTGTTTATATTAAAAGATTTTGCAAACAGATTTACATCGGAGTTGCAAAAATGTTGCCTTCTCTATTTCTTCCATCTGTTATATTAAAAGATTTTGCAAACAGATTTACATCGGAGCGGCAAAACTTTTTCCTGCCCTATTTCTTCAATGTGTATATATTATAAGATTTTGCAAACAGATTTACATCGGAGTTGCAAAAATTTTGCCTGCCCTATTTCTTCCATGTGTTTATATTATAATATTTTGCAAACAGATTTACATCGGAGTTGCAAAAATTTTGCCTGCCCAATTTCTTCCATGTGTTTATATTATAAGATTTTGCAAACAGATTTACATCGGAGTGGCAAAAATGTTGCCTTCCCTATTTCTTCCATGTGTTTATATTATGAGGTTTTGCAAACAGATTTACATCGGAGTTGCAAAAATTTTGCCTGACCAATTTCTTCATGTGTTTATATTATAAGATTTTGCAAACAGATTTACATCGGAGTGGCAAAAATTTTGCCTGCCCTATTTCTTCCATCTGTTTATATTATAAGATTTTGCAAACAGATTTATATTGGAGTTGCAAAAATTTTGCCTGCCCTATTTCTTCCATGTGTTTATATTATACGATTTTGCAAACAGATTTACATCGGAGTGGTAAAAATTTTGCCTGCCATATTTCTTCCATGTGTTTATATTAAAAGATTTTGCAAACAGATTTACATCGGAGTTGCAAAAATGTTGCCTTCTCTATTTCTTCCATCTGTTATATTAAAAGATTTTGCAAACAGATTTACATCGGAGCGGCAAAACTTTTGCCTGCCCTATTTCTTCCATGTGTTTATATTATAAGATTTTGCAAACAGATTTACATCGGAGTTGCAAAAATTTTGCCTGCCCTATTTCTTCCATGTGTTTATATTATAATATTTTGCAAACAGATTTACATCGGAGTGGCAAAAATTTTGCCTGCCCTATTTCTTCCATCTGTTTATATTATAAGATTTTGCAAAAAGTTTTACATCGGAGTTGCAAAAATTTTGCCTGCCCAATTTCTTCCACGTGTTTATATTATAAGATTTTGCAAACAGATTTACATCGGAGTGGCAAAAATTTTGCCTGCCCTATTTCTTCCATCTGTTTATATTATAAGATTTTGCAAACAGATTTATATTGGAGTTGCAAAAATTTTGCCTGCCCTATTTCTTCCATGTGTTTATATTATACGATTTTGCAAACAGATTTACATCGGAGTGGTAAAAATTTTGCCTGCCATATTTCTTCCATGTGTTTATATTAAAAGATTTTGCAAACAGATTTACATCGGAGTTGCAAAAATGTTGCCTTCTCTATTTCTTCCATCTGTTATATTAAAAGATTTTGCAAACAGATTTACATCGGAGCGGCAAAACTTTTGCCTGCCCTATTTCTTCCATGTGTTTATATTATAAGATTTTGCAAACAGATTTACATCGGAGTTGCAAAAATTTTGCCTGCCCTATTTCTTCCATGTGTTTATATTATAATATTTTGCAAACAGATTTACATCGGAGTGGCAAAAATTTTGCCTGCCCTATTTCTTCCATCTGTTTATATTATAAGATTTTGCAAAAAGTTTTACATCGGAGTTGCAAAAATTTTGCCTGCCCAATTTCTTCCATGTGTTTATATTATAAGATTTTGCAAACAGATTTACATCGGAGTGGCAAAAATTTTGCCTGCCCTATTTCTTCCATCTGTTTTTATAAGATTTTGCAAACAGATTTATATTGGAGTTGCAAAAATTTTGCCTGCCCTATTTCTTCCATGTGTTTATATTATAAGATTTTGCAAACAGATTTACATCGGAGTGGTAAAAATTTTGCCTGCCATATTTCTTCCATGTGTTTATATTAAAAGATTTTGCAAACACATTTACATCGGAGTTGCAAAAATGTTGCCTTCTCTATTTCTTCCATCTGTTATATTAAAAGATTTTGCAAACAGATTTACATCGGAGCGGCAAAACTTTTGCCTGCCCTATTTCTTCCATGTGTTTATATTATAAGATTTTGCAAACAGATTTACATCGGAGTGGCAAAAATGTTGCCTTCGCTGTTTCTTCCATCTGTTTATATTATAAGATTTTGGAAAAAGATTTACATCGGAGTGGTAAAAATTTTGCCTGCCCTATTTCTTCCATGTGTTTATATTATAAGATTTTGCAAACAGATTTACATCGGAGTGGCAAAAATGTTGCCTTCCCTATTTCTTCCATGTGTTTATATTATAAGATTTTCCAAATAGATTTACATCGGAGTGGCAAAAATGTTGCCTGCCCTATTTCTTCCATGTGTTTATTTTGTAAGATTTTGCAAACAGATTTACATTGGAGTGGCAAAAATATTGCCTGCCCAATTTCTTCCATGTGTTTATATTATAAGATTTTGCAAACAGATTTACATTGGAGTTGCAAAAATTTTGCCTGCCCTATTTGTTCCATCTGTTTATATTATAAGATTTTGCAAACAGATTTACATCGGAGTGGCAAAAAGTTTGCCTGCCCTATTTCTTCCATCTGTTTATATTATAAGATTTTGCAAACAGATTTACATTGGAGTTGCGAAAATTTTGCCTGCCCTATTTCTTCCATGTGTTTATATTATAAGATTTTGCAAACAGATTTACATCGGAGTGGCAAAAATTTTGCCTGCCCTATTTCTTCCATCTGTTTATATTATAAGATTTTGCAAACAGATTTACATTGGAGTTGCGAAAATTTTGCCTGCCCTATTTCTTCCATGTGTTTATATTATAAGATTTTGCAAACAGATTTACATCGGAGTGGTAAAAATTTTGCCTCCCGTATTTCTTCCATGTGGTTATATTATAATATTTTGCAAACAGATTTACATCGGAGTTTCAAAGATTTTGCATGCCGTATTTCTTCCATCTGTTTATATTATAAGATTTTGCAAACAGATTTATATTGTAGTTGCAAAAATTTTGCCTGCCCTATTTCTTCCATGTGTTTATATTATAAGATTTTGCAAACAGATTTACATCGGAGTGGCAAAAATTTTGCCTGCCCTATTTCTTCCATCTGTTTATATTATAAGATTTTGCAAACAGATTTATATTGGAGTTGCAAAAATTTTGCCTGCCCTATTTCTTCCATGTGTTTATATTATAAGATTTTGCAAACAGATTTACATCGGAGTGGTAAAAATTTTGCCTGCCATATTTCTTCCATGTGTTTATATTAAAAGATTTTGCAAACAGATTTACATCGGAGTTGCAAAAATGTTGCCTTCTCTATTTCTTCCATCTGTTATATTAAAAGATTTTGCAAACAGATTTACATCGGAGCGGCAAAACTTTTGCCTGCCCTATTTCTTCCATGTGTTTATATTATAAGATTTTGCAAACAGATTTACATTGGAGAGGCAAAAATATTGCCTGCCCAATTTCTTCCATGTGTTTATATTATAAGATTTTGCAAACAGATTTACATTGGAGTTGCAAAAATTTTGCCTGCCCTATTTCTTCCATCTGTTTATATTATAAGATTTTGCAAACAGATTTACATCGGAGTGGCAAAAAGTTTGCCTGCCCTATTTCTTCCATCTGTTTATATTATAAGATTTTGCAAACAGATTTACATTGGAGTTGCAAAAATTTTGCCTGCCCTATTTCTTCCATCTGTTTATATTATAAGATTTTGCAAACAGATTTACATCGGAGTGGCAAAAAGTTTGCCTGCCCTATTTCTTCCATCTGTTTATATTATAAGATTTTGCAAACAGATTTACATTGGAGTTGCGAAAATTTTGCCTGCCCTATTTCTTCCATGTGTTTATATTATAAGATTTTGCAAACAGATTTACATCGGAGTGGCAAAAATTTTGCCTGCCCTATTTCTTCCATCTGTTTATATTATAAGATTTTGCAAACAGATTTACATTGGAGTTGCGAAAATTTTGCCTGCCCTATTTCTTCCATGTCTTTATATTATAAGATTTTGCAAACAGATTTACAGCGGAGTGGTAAAAATTTTGCCTGCCCTATTTCTTCCATGTGTTTATATTATAAGATTTTGCAAACAGATTTACATCGGAGTGGCAAAAATATTGCCTGCCCAATTTCTTCCATGTGTTCATATTATAAGATTTTGCAAACAGATTTACATTGGAGTTGCAAAAATTTTGCCTACCCTATTTCTTCCATCTGTTTATATTATAAGATTTTGCAAACAGATTTACATTCGAGTTGCGAAAATTTTGCCTGCCCTATTTCTTCCATGTGTTTATATTATAAGATTTTGAAAAACAGATTTACATCGGAGTGGCAAAAATGTTGCCTCCCCTATTTCTTCCATGTGTTTATATTATAATATTTTGCAAACAGATTTACATCGGAGTTTCAAAGATTTTGCATGCCGTATTTCTTCCATCTGTTTATATTATAAGATTTTGCAAACAGATTTATATTGTAGTTGCAAAAATTTTGCCTGCCCTATTTCTTCCATGTGTTTATATTATAAGATTTTGCAAACAGATTTACATCGGAGTGGCAAAAATTTTGCCTGCCCTATTTCTTCCATCTGTTTATATTATAAGATTTTGCAAACAGATTTATATTGGAGTTGCAAAAATTTTGTCTGCCCTATTTCTTCCATGTGTTTATATTATAAGATTTTGCAAACAGATTTACATCGGAGTGGTAAAAATTTTGCCTGCCATATTTCTTCCATGTGTTTATATTAAAAGATTTTGCAAACAGATTTACATCGGAGTTGCAAAAATGTTGCCTTCTCTATTTCATCCATCTGTTATATTAAAAGATTTTGCAAACAGATTTACATCGGAGCGGCAAAACTTTTGCCTGCCCTATTTCTTCCATGTGTTTATATTATAAGATTTTGCAAACAGATTTACATCGGAGTTGCAAAAATTTTGCCTGCCCTATTTCTTCCATGTGTTTATATTATAATATTTTGCAAACAGATTTACATCGGAGTTGCAAAAATTTTGCCTGCCCAATTTCTTCCATGTGTTTATATTATAAGATTTTGCAAACAGATTTACATCGGAGTGGCAAAAATGTTGCCTTCCCTATTTCTTCCATGTGTTTATATTATAAGGTTTTGCAAACAGATTTACATCGGAGTTGCAAAAATTTTGCCTGACCAATTTCTTCCATGTGTTTATATTATAAGATTTTGCATACAGATTTACATCGGTGTGGCAAAAATTTTGCCTGCCCTATTTCTTCCATCTGTTTATATTATAAGATTTTGCAAACAGATTTATATTGGAGTTGCAAAAATTTTGCCTGCCCTATTTCTTCCATGTGTTTATATTATAAGATTTTGCAAACAGATTTACATCGGAGTGGTAAAAATTTTGCCTGCCATATTTCTTCCATGTGTTTATATTAAAAGATTTTGCAAACAGATTTACATCGGAGTTGCAAAAATGTTGCCTTCTCTATTTCTTCCATCTGTTATATTAAAAGATTTTGCAAACAGATTTACATCGGAGCGGCAAAACTTTTGCCTGCCCTATTTCTTCAATGTGTATATATTATAAGATTTTGCAAACAGATTTACATCGGAGTTGCAAAAATTTTGCCTGCCCTATTTCTTCCATGTGTTTATATTATAATATTTTGCAAACAGATTTACATCGGAGTTGCAAAAATTTTGCCTGCCCAATTTCTTCCATGTGTTTATATTATAAGATTTTGCCAACAGATTTACATCGGAGTGGCAAAAATGTTGCCTTCCCTATTTCTTCCATGTGTTTATATTATACGATTTTGCAAACAGATTTACATCGGAGTGGTAAAAATTTTGCCTGCCATATTTCTTCCATGTGTTTATATTAAAAGATTTTGCAAACAGATTCACATCGGAGTTGCAAAAATGTTGCCTTCTCTATTTCTTCCATCTGTTATATTAAAAGATTTTGCAAACAGATTTACATCGGAGCGGCAAAACTTTTGCCTGCCCTATTTCTTCCATGTGTTTATATTATAAGATTTTGCAAACAGATTTACATCGGAGTTGCAAAAATTTTGCCTGCCCTATTTCTTCCATGTGTTTATATTATAATATTTTGCACACAGATTTACATCGGAGTGGCAAAAATTTTGCCTGCCCTATTTCTTCCATCTGTTTATGTTATAAGATTTTGCAAAAAGTTTTACATCGGAGTTGCAAAAATTTTGCCTGCCCAATTTCTTCCATGTGTTTATATTATAAGATTTTGCAAACAGATTTACATCGGAGTGGCAAAAATTTTGCCTGCCCTATTTCTTCCATCTGTTTTTATAAGATTTTGCAAACAGATTTATATTGGAGTTGCAAAAATTTTGCCTGCCCTATTTCTTCCATGTGTTTATATTATAAGATTTTGCAAACAGATTTACATCGGAGTGGTAAAAATTTTGCCTGCCATATTTCTTCCATGTGTTTATATTAAAAGATTTTGCAAACACATTTACATCGGAGTTGCAAAAATGTTGCCTTCTCTATTTCTTCCATCTGTTATATTAAAAGATTTTGCAAACAGATTTACATCGGAGCGGCAAAACTTTTGCCTGCCCTATTTCTTCCATGTGTTTATATTATAAGATTTTGCAAACAGATTTACATCGGAGTGGCAAAAATGTTGCCTTCTCTATTTCTTCCATCTGTTTATATTATAAGATTTTGGAAAAAGATTTACATCGGAGTGGTAAAAATTTTGCCTGCCCTATTTCTTCCATGTGTTTATATTATAAGATTTTGCAAACAGATTTACATCGGAGTGGCAAAAATGTTGCCTTCCCTATTTCTTCCATGTGTTTATATTATAAGATTTTCCAAATAGATTTACATCGGAGTGGCAAAAATGTTGCCTGCCCTATTTCTTCCATGTGTTTATATTATAAGATTTTGCAAACAGATTTACATTGGAGTGGCAAAAATATTGCCTGCCCAATTTCTTCCATGTGTTTATATTATAAGATTTTGCAAACAGATTTACATTGGAGTTGCAAAAATTTTGCCTGCCCTATTTCTTCCATCTGTTTATATTATAAGATTTTGCAAACAGATTTACATCGGAGTGGCAAAAAGTTTGCCTGCCCTATTTCTTCCATCTGTTTATATTATAAGATTTTGCAAACAGATTTACATTGGAGTTGCGAAAATTTTGCCTGCCCTATTTCTTCCATGTGTTTATATTATAAGATTTTGCAAACAGATTTACATCGGAGTGGCAAAAATTTTGCCTGCCCTATTTCTTCCATCTGTTTATATTATAAGATTTTGCAAATAGATTTACATTGGAGTTGCGAAAATTTTGCCTGCCCTATTTCTTCCATGTCTTTATATTATAAGATTTTGCAAACAGATTTACAGCGGAGTGGTAAAAATTTTGCCTGCCCTATTTCTTCCATGTGTTTATATTATAAGATTTTGCAAACAGATTTACATCGGAGTGGCAAAAATATTGCCTGCCCAATTTCTTCCATGTGTTTATATTATAAGATTTTGCAAACAGATTTACATTGGAGTTGCAAAAATTTTGCCTACCCTATTTCTTCCATCTGTTTATATTATAAGATTTTGCAAACAGATTTACATTCGAGTTGCGAAAATTTTGCCTGCCCTATTTCTTCCATGTGTTTATATTATAAGATTTTGCAAACAGATTAACATCGGAGTGGCAAAAATTTTGCCTGCCCTATTTCTTCCATCTGTTTATATTATAAGATTTTGCAAACAGATTTACATTGGAGTTGCGAAAATTTTGCCTGCCCTATTTCTTCCATGTGTTTATATTATAAGATTTTGCAAACAGATTTACATCGGAGTGGTAAAAATTTTGCCTCCCGTATTTCTTCCATGTGTTTATATTATAATATTTTGCAAACAGATTTACATCGGAGTTTCAAAGATTTTGCATGCCGTATTTCTTCCATCTGTTTATATTATAAGATTTTGCAAACAGATTTATATTGTAGTTGCAAAAATTTTGCCTGCCCTATTTCTTCCATGTGTTTATATTATAAGATTTTGCAAACAGATTTACATCGGAGTGGCAAAAATTTTGCCTGCCCTATTTCTTCCATCTGTTTATATTATAAGATTTTGCAAACAGATTTATATTGGAGTTGCAAAAATTTTGCCTGCCCTATTTCTTCCATGTGTTTATATTATAAGATTTTGCAAACAGATTTACATCGGAGTGGTAAAAATTTTGCCTGCCATATTTCTTCCATGTGTTTATATTATAAGATTTTGCAAACAGATTTACATCGGAGTGGCAAAAATATTGCCTGCCCAATTTCTTCCATGTGTTCATATTATAAGATTTTGCAAACAGATTTACATTGGAGTTGCAAAAATTTTGCCTACCCTATTTCTTCCATCTGTTTATATTATAAGATTTTGCAAACAGATTTACATTCGAGTTGCGAAAATTTTGCCTGCCCTATTTCTTCCATGTGTTTATATTATAAGATTTTGCAAACAGATTTACATCGGAGTGGCAAAAATGTTGCCTCCCCTATTTCTTCCATGTGTTTATATTATAATATTTTGCAAACAGATTTACATCGGAGTTTCAAAGATTTTGCATGCCGTATTTCTTCCATCTGTTTATATTATAAGATTTTGCAAACAGATTTATATTGTAGTTGCAAAAATTTTGCCTGCCCTATTTCTTCCATGTGTTTATATTATAAGATTTTGCAAACAGATTTACATCGGAGTGGCAAAAATTTTGCCTGCCCTATTTCTTCCATCTGTTTATATTATAAGATTTTGCAAACAGATTTATATTGGAGTTGCAAAAATTTTGCCTGCCCTATTTCTTCCATGTGTTTATATTATAAGATTTTGCAAACAGATTTACATCGGAGTGGTAAAAATTTTGCCTGCCATATTTCTTCCATGTGTTTATATTAAAAGATTTTGCAAACAGATTTACATCGGAGTTGCAAAAATGTTGCCTTCTCTATTTCATCCATCTGTTATATTAAAAGATTTTGCAAACAGATTTACATCGGAGCGGCAAAACTTTTGCCTGCCCTATTTCTTCCATGTGTTTATATTATAAGATTTTGCAAACAGATTTACATCGGAGTTGCAAAAATTTTGCCTGCCCTATTTCTTCCATGTGTTATATTATTATATTTTGCAAACAGATTTACATCGGAGTTGCAAAAATTTTGCCTGCCCAATTTCTTCCATGTGTTTATATTATAAGATTTTGCAAACAGATTTACATCGGAGTGGCAAAAATGTTGCCTTCCCTATTTCTTCCATGTGTTTATATTATAAGGTTTTGCAAACAGATTTACATCGGAGTTGCAAAAATTTTGCCTGACCAATTTCTTCCATGTGTTTATATTATAAGATTTTGCATACAGATTTACATCGGAGTGGCAAAAATTTTGCCTGCCCTATTTCTTCCATCTGTTTATATTATAAGATTTTGCAAACAGATTTATATTGGAGTTGCAAAAATTTTGCCTGCCCTATTTCTTCCATGTGTTTATATTATAAGATTTTGCAAACAGATTTACATCGGAGTGGTAAAAATTTTGCCTGCCATATTTCTTCCATGTGTTTATATTAAAAGATTTTGCAAACAGATTTACATCGTAGTTGCAAAAATGTTGCCTTCTCTATTTCTTCCACCTGTTATATTAAAAGATTTTGCAAACAGATTTACATCGGAGCGGCAAAACTTTTGCCTGCCCTATTTCTTCAATGTGTATATATTATAAGATTTTGCAAACAGATTTACATCGGAGTTGCAAAAATTTTGCCTGCCCTATTTCTTCCATGTGTTTATATTATAATATTTTGCAAACAGATTTACATCGGAGTTGCAAAAATTTTGCCTGCCCAATTTCTTCCATGTGTTTATATTATAAGATTTTGCCAACAGATTTACATCGGAGTGGCAAAAATGTTGCCTTCCCTATTTCTTCCATGTGTTTATATTATACGATTTTGCAAACAGATTTACATCGGAGTGGTAAAAATTTTGCCTGCCATATTTCTTCCATGTGTTTATATTAAAAGATTTTGCAAACAGATTTACATCGGAGTTGCAAAAATGTTGCCTTCTCTATTTCTTCCATCTGTTATATTAAAAGATTTTGCAAACAGATTTACATCGGAGCGGCAAAACTTTTGCCTGCCCTATTTCTTCCATGTGTTTATATTATAAGATTTTGCAAACAGATTTACATCGGAGTTGCAAAAATTTTGCCTGCCCTATTTCTTCCATGTGTTTATATTATAATATTTTGCACACAGATTTACATCGGAGTGGCAAAAATTTTGCCTGCCCTATTTCTTCCATCTGTTTATGTTATAAGATTTTGCAAAAAGTTTTACATCGGAGTTGCAAAAATTTTGCCTGCCCAATTTCTTCCATGTGTTTATATTATAAGATTTTGCAAACAGATTTACATCGGAGTGGCAAAAATTTTGCCTGCCCTATTTCTTCCATCTGTTTTTATAAGATTTTGCAAACAGATTTATATTGGAGTTGCAAAAATTTTGCCTGCCCTGTTTCTTCCATGTGTTTATATTATAAGATTTTGCAAACAGATTTACATCGGAGTGGTAAAAATTTTGCCTGCCATATTTCTTCTATGTGTTTATATTAAAAGATTTTGCAAACACATTTACATCGGAGTTGCAAAAATGTTGCCTTCTCTATTTCTTCCATCTGTTATATTAAAAGATTTTGCAAACAGATTTACATCGGAGCAAAACTTTTGCCTGCCCTATTTCTTCCATGTGTTTATATTATAAGATTTTGCAAACAGATTTACATCGGAGTGGCAAAAATGTTGCCTTCTCTATTTCTTCCATCTGTTTATATTATAAGATTTTGGAAAAAGATTTACATCGGAGTGGTAAAAATTTTGCCTGCCCTATTTCTTCCATGTGTTTATATTATAAGATTTTGCAAACAGATTTACATCGGAGTGGCAAAAATGTTGCCTTCCCTATTTCTTCCATGTGTTTATATTATAAGATTTTCCAAATAGATTTACATCGGAGTGGCAAAAATGTTGCCTGCCCTATTTCTTCCATGTGTTTATATTATAAGATTTTGCAAACAGATTTACATTGGAGTGGCAAAAATATTGCCTGCCCAATTTCTTCCATGTGTTTATATTATAAGATTTTGCAAACAGATTTACATTGGAGTTGCAAAAATTTTGCCTGCCCTATTTCTTCCATCTGTTTATATTATAAGATTTTGCAAACAGATTTACATCGGAGTGGCAAAAAGTTTGCCTGCCCTATTTCTTCCATCTGTTTATATTATAAGATTTTGCAAACAGATTTACATTGGAGTTGCGAAAATTTTGCCTGCCCTATTTCTTCCATGTGTTTATATTATAAGATTTTGCAAACAGATTTACATCGGAGTGGCAAAAATTTTGCCTGCCCTATTTCTTCCATCTGTTTATATTATAAGATTTTGCAAATAGATTTACATTGGAGTTGCGAAAATTTTGCCTGCCCTATTTCTTCCATGTCTTTATATTATAAGATTTTGCAAACAGATTTACAGCGGAGTGGTAAAAATTTTGCCTGCCCTATTTCTTCCATGTGTTTATATTATAAGATTTTGCAAACAGATTTACATCGGAGTGGCAAAAATATTGCCTGCCCAATTTCTTCCATGTGTTTATATTATAAGATTTTGCAAACAGATTTACATTGGAGTTGCAAAAATTTTGCCTACCCTATTTCTTCCATCTGTTTATATTATAAGATTTTGCAAACAGATTTACATTCGAGTTGCGAAAATTTTGCCTGCCCTATTTCTTCCATGTGTTTATATTATAAGATTTTGCAAACAGATTTACATCGGAGTGGCAAAAATGTTGCCTCCCCTATTTCTTCCATGTGTTTATATTATAATATTTTGCAAACAGATTTACATCGGAGTGGCAAAAATTTTGCCTGCCCTATTTCTTCCATCTGTTTATATTATAAGATTTTGCAAAAAGTTTTACATCGGAGTTGCAAAACTTTTGCCTGCCTAATTTCTTCCATGTGTTTATATTATAAGATTTTGCAAACAGATTTACATCGGAGTGGCAACAATTTTGCCTGCCCTATTTCTTCCATCTGTTTTTATAAGATTTTGCAAACAGATTTATATTGGAGTTGCAAAAATTTTGCCTGCCCTATTTCTTCCATGTGTTTATATTATAAGATTTTGCAAACAGATTTACATCGGAGTGGTAAAAATTTTGCCTACCATATTTCTTCCATGTGTTTATATTAAAAGATTTTGCAAACACATTTACATCGGAGTTGCAAAAATGTTGCCTTCTCTATTTCTTCCATCTGTTATATTAAAAGATTTTGCAAACAGATTTACATCGGAGCGGCAAAACGTTTGCCTGCCCTATTTCTTCCATGTGTTTATATTATAAGATTTTGCAAACAGATTTACATCGGAGTGGCAAAAATGTTGCCTTCTCTATTTCTTCCATCTGTTTATATTATAAGATTTTGGAAAAAAGATTTACATCGGAGTGGTAAAAATTTTGCCTGCCCTATTTCTTCCATGTGTTTATATTATAAGATTTTGCAAACAGATTTACATCGGAGTGGCAAAAATGTTGCCTTCCCTATTTCTTCCATGTGTTTATATTATAAGATTTTCCAAATAGATTTACATCGGAGTGGCAAAAATGTTGCCTGCCCTATTTCTTCCATGTGTTTATATTACAAGATTTTGCAAACAGATTTACATTGGAGTGGCAAAAATATTGCCTGCCAAATTTCTTCCATGTGTTTATATTATAAGATTTTGCAAACAGATTTACATTGGAGATGCAAAAATTTAGCCTGCCCTATTTCTTCCATCTGTTTTATATTATAAGATTTTGCAAACAGATTTACATCGGAGTGACAAAAAGTTTGCCTGCCCTATTTCTTCCATCTGTTTATATTATAATATTTTGCAAACAGATTTACATTGGAGTTGCGAAAATTTTGCCTGCCCTATTTCTTCCATGTGTTTATATTATAAGATTTTGCAAACAGATTTACATCGGAGTGGCAAAAATTTTGCCTGCCCTATTTCTTCCATCTGTTTATATTATAAGATTTTGCAAACAGATTTACATTGGAGTTGCGAAAATTTTGCCTGCCCTATTTCTTCCATGTCTTTATATTATAAGATTTTGCAAACAGATTTACAGCGGAGTGGTAAAAATTTTGCCTGCCCTATTTCTTCCATGTGTTTATATTATAAGATTTTGCAAACAGATTTACATCGGAGTGGCAAAAATATTGCCTGCCCAATTTCTTCCATGTGTTTATATTATAAGATTTTGCAAACAGATTTACATTGGAGTTGCAAAAATTTTGCCTACCCTATTTCTTCCATCTGTTTATATTATAAGATTTTGCAAACAGATTTACATTCGAGTTGCGAAAATTTTGCCTGCCCTATTTCTTCCATGTGTTTATATTATAAGATTTTGCAAACAGATTTAGATCGGAGTGGCAAAAATGTTGCCTTCTCTATTTCTTCCATCTGTTTATATTATAAGGTTTTGCAAAAAGATTTACATCGGACTGGTAAAAATTTTGCCTGCCCTATTTCTTCCATGTGTTTATATTATAAGATTTTGCAAACAGATTTACATCGGAGTGGCAAAAATATTGCCTGCCCAATTTCTTCCATGTGTTTATATTATAAGATTTTGCAAACAGATTTACATTGGAGTTGCAAAAATTTTGCCTACCCTATTTCTTCCATCTGTTTATATTATAAGATTTTGCAAACAGATTTACATTCGAGTTGCGAAAATTTTGCCTGCCCTATTTCTTCCATGTGTTTATATTATAAGATTTTGCAAACAGATTTACATCGGAGTGGCAAAAATGTTGCCTCCCCTATTTCTTCCATGTGTTTATATTATAATATTTTGCAAACAGATTTACATCGGAGTTTCAAAGATTTTGCATGCCGTATTTCTTCCATCTGTTTATATTATAAGATTTTGCAAACAGATTTATATTGTAGTTGCAAAAATTTTGCCTGCCCTATTTCTTCCATGTGTTTATATTATAAGATTTTGCAAACAGATTTAGATCGGAGTGGCAAAAATGTTGCCTTCTCTATTTCTTCCATCTGTTTATATTATAAGGTTTTGCAAAAAGATTTACATCGGACTGGTAAAAATTTTGCCTGCCCTATTTCTTCCATGTGTTTATATTATAAGATTTTGCAAA
Source organism: Chrysogorgia sp. JL179-B06 (assembly GCA_035772405.1). Taxonomy (NCBI): domain Eukaryota; kingdom Metazoa; phylum Cnidaria; class Anthozoa; order Scleralcyonacea; family Chrysogorgiidae; genus Chrysogorgia; species Chrysogorgia sp. JL179-B06. The sequence continues at coordinate 598,881 of JAYKKM010000349.1, read as the reverse complement.
CAGATTTACATCGGAGTGGCAAAAATGTTGCCTTCCCTATTTCTTCCATGTGTTTATATTATAAGATTTTCCAAATAGATTTACATCGGAGTGGCAAAAATTTTGCCTGCCCTATTTCTTCCATGTGTTTATATTATAAGATTTTGCAAACAGATTTACATCGGAGTGGCAAAAATATTGCCTGCCCAATTTCTTCCATGTGTTTATATTATAAGATTTTGCAAACAGATTTACATTGGAGTTGCAAAAATTTTGCCTGCCCTATTTCTTCCATCTGTTTATATTATAAGATTTAGCAAACAGATTTACATCGGAGTGACAAAAATTTTGCCTGCCCTATTTCTTCCATCTGTTTATATTATAAGATTTTGCAAACAGATTTACATTGGAGTTGCGAAAGTTTTGCCTGCCCTATTTCTTCCATGTGTTTATACTATAAGATTTTGCAAACAGATTTACATCGGAGTGGCAAAAATTTTGCCTGCCCTATTTCTTCCATCTGTTTATATTATAGGATTTTGCAAACAGATTTATATGGTAGTTGCAAAAATTTTGCCTGCCCTATTTCTTCCATGTGTTTATATTATAAGATTTTGCAAACAGATTTAGATCGGAGTGGCAAAAATGTTGCCTTCTCTATTTCTTCCATCTGTTTATATTATAAGGTTTTGCAAAAAGATTTACATCGGACCGGTAAAAATTTTGCCTGACCTATTTCTTCCATGTGTTTATATTATAAGATTTTGCAAACAGATTTACATCGGAGTGGCAAAAATGTTGCCTTCCCTATTTCTTCCATGTGTTTATATTATAAGATTTTCCAAATAGATTTACATCGGAGTGGCAAAAATTTTGCCTGCCCTATTTCTTCCATGTGTTTATATTATAAGATTTTGCAAACAGATTTACATCGGAGTGGCAAAAATATTGCCTGCCCAATTTCTTCCATGTGTTTATATTATAAGATTTTGCAAACAGATTTACATTGGAGTTGCAAAAAATTTTGCCTGCCCTATTTCTTCCATCTGTTTATATTATAAGATTTAGCAAACAGATTTACATCGGAGTGACAAAAATTTTGCCTGCCCTATTTCTTCCATCTGTTTATATTATAAGATTTTGCAAACAGATTTACATTGGAGTTGCGAAAATTTTGCCTGCCCTATTTCTTCCATGTGTTTATACTATAAGATTTTGCAAACAGATTTACATCGGAGTGGCAAAAATTTTGCCTGCCCTATTTCTTCCATCTGTTTATATTATAAGATTTTGCAAACAGATTTACATTGGAGTTGCGAAAATTTTGCCTGCCCTATTTCTTCCATTCTTTATATTATAAGATTTTGCAAACAGATTTACAGTGGAGTGGTAAAAATTTTGCCTGCCCTATTTCTTCCATGTGTTTATATTATAAGATTTTGCAAACAGATTTACAGTGGAGTGGTAAAAAATTTTGCCTGCCCTATTTCTTCCATGTGTTTATATTATAAGATTTTGCAAACAGATTTACATCGGAGTGGCAAAAATATTGCCTGCCCAATTTCTTCCATGTGTTTATGTTATAAGATTTTGCAAACAGATTTACATTGGAGTTGCAAAAATTTTGCCTGCCCTATTTCTTCCATCTGTTTATATTATAAGATTTTGCAAACAGATTTACATTCGAGTTGCGAAAATTTTGCCTGCCCTATTTCTTCCATGTGTTTATATTATAAGATTTTGCAAACAGATTTACATCGGAGTTTCAAAAATTTTGCATGCCGTATTTCTTCCATCTGTTTATATTATAAGATTTTGCAAACAGATTTATATTGTAGTTGCAAAAATTTTGCCTGCCCTATTTCTTCCATGTGTTTATATTATAAGATTTTGCAAACAGATTTACATCGGAGTTGCAAAAATTTTGCCTGCCCAATTTCTTCCATGTGTTTATATTATAAGATTTTGCAAACAGATTTACATCGGAGTGGCAACAATTTTGCCTGCCCTATTTCTTCCATCTGTTTTTATAAGATTTTGCAAACAGATTTATATTGGAGTTGCAAAAATTTTGCCTGCCCTATTTCTTCCATGTGTTTATATTATAAGATTTTGCAAACAGATTTACATCGGAGTGGTAAAAATTTTGCCTGCCATATTTCTTCCATTTGTTTATATTAAAAGATTTTGCAAACACATTTACATCGGAGTTGCAAAAATGTTGCCTTCTCTATTTCTTCCATCTGTTATATTAAAAGATTTTGCAAACAGATTTACATCGGAGCGGCAAAACTTTTGCCTGCCCTATTTCTTCCATGTGTTTATATTATAAGATTTTGCAAACAGATTTACATCGGAGTGGCAAAAATGTTGCCTTCTCTATTTCTTCCATCTGTTTATATTATAAGATTTTGGAAAAAGATTTACATCGGAGTGGTAAAAATTTTGCCTGCCCTATTTCTTCCATGTGTTTATATTATAAGATTTTGCAAACAGATTTACATCGGAGTGGCAAAAATGTTGCCTTCCCTATTTCTTCCATGTGTTTATATTATAAGATTTTCCAAATAGATTTACATCGGAGTGGCAAAAATGTTGCCTGCCCTATTTCTTCCATGTGTTTATATTACAAGATTTTGCAAACAGATTTACATTGGAGTGGCAAAAATATTGCCTGCCCAATTTCTTCCATGTGTTTATATTATAAGATTTTGCAAACAGATTTACATTGGAGATGCAAAAATTTAGCCTGCCCTATTTCTTCCATCTGTTTATATTATAAGATTTTGCAAACAGATTTACATCGGAGTGACAAATTTTGCCTGCCCTATTTCTTCCATCTGTTTATATTATAAGATTTTGCGAACAGATTTACATTGGAGTTGCGAAAATTTTGCCTGCCCTATTTCTTCCATGTGTTTATATTATAAGATTTTGCAAACAGATTTACATCGGAGTGGCAAAAATTTTGCCTGCCCTATTTCTTCCATCTGTTCATATTATAAGATTTTGCAAACAGATTTACATTGCAGTTGCGAAAATTTTGCCTGCCCTATTTCTTCTATGTCTTTATATTATAAGATTTTGCAAACAGATTTACAGCGGAGGGGTAAAAATTTTGCCTGCCCTATTTCTTCCATGTGTTTATATTATAAGATTTTGCAAACAGATTTACATCGGAGTGGCAAAAATATTGCCTGCCCAATTTCTTCCATGTGTTTATATTATAAGATTTTGCAAACAGATTTACATTGGAGTTACAAAAATTTTGCCTACCCTATTTCTTCCATGTGTTTATATTATAAGATTTTCCAAATAGATTTACATCGGAGTTGCAAAAATTTTGCCTGCCCTATTTCTTCCATGTGTTTATATTATAAGATTTTGCAAACAGATTTACATCGGAGTGGCAAAAATATTGCCTGCCCAATTTCTTCCATGTGTTTATATTATAAGATTTTGCAAACAGATTTACATTGGAGTTGCACAAATTTTGCCTGCCCTATTTCTTCCATCTGTTTATATTATAAGATTTAGCAAACAGATTTACATCGGAGTGAGAAAAATTTTGCCTGCCCTATTTCTTCCATCTGTTTATATTATAAGATTTTGCAAACAGATTTACATTGGAGTTGCAAAAATTTTGCCTGCCCTATTTCTTCCATGTGTTTATATTATAAGATTTTGCAAACAGATTTAGATCGGAGTGGCAAAAATGTTGCCTTCTCTATTTCTTCCATCTGTTTATATTATAAGGTTTTGCAAAAAGATTTACATCGGACTGGTAAAAATTTTGCCTGCCCTATTTCTTCCATGTGTTTATATTATAAGATTTTGCAAACAGATTTACATCGGAGTGGCAAAAATGTTGCCTTCCCTATTTCTTCCATGTGTTTATATTATAAGATTCTCCAAATAGATTTACATCGGAGTGGCAAAAATTTTGCCTGCCCTATTTCTTCCATGTGTTTATATTATAAGATTTTGCAAACAGATTTACATCGGAGTGGCAAAAATATTGCCTGCCCAATTTCTTCCATGTGTTTATATTATAAGATTTTGCAAACAGATTTACATTGGAGTTGCAAAAATTTTGCCTGCCCTATTTCTTCCATCTGTTTATATTATAAGATTTAGCAAACAGATTTACATCGGAGTGACAAAAATTTTGCCTGCCCTATTTCTTCCATCTGTTTATATTATAAGATTTTGCAAACAGATTTACATTGGAGTTGCGAAAATTTTGCCTGCCCTATTTCTTCCATGTGTTTATACTATAAGATTTTGCAAACAGATTTACATCGGAGTGGCAAAAATTTTGCCTGCCCTATTTCTTCCATCTGTTTATATTATAAGATTTTGCAAACAGATTTACATTGGAGTTGCGAAAATTTTGCCTGCCCTATTTCTTCCATGTCTTTATATTATAAGATTTTGCAAACAGATTTACAGCGGAGTGGTAAAAATTTTGCCTGCCCTATTTCTTCCATGTGTTTATATTATAAGATTTTGCAAACAGATTTACATCGGAGTGGCAAAAATATTGCCTGCCCAATTTCTTCCATGTGTTTATGTTATAAGATTTTGCAAACAGATTTACATTGGAGTTGCAAAAATTTTGCCTGCCCTATTTCTTCCATCTGTTTATATTATAAGATTTTGCAAACAGATTTACATTCGAGTTGCGAAAATTTTGCCTGCCCTATTTCTTCCATGTGTTTATATTATAAGATTTTGCAAACAGATTTACATCGGAGTTTCAAAAATTTTGCATGCCGTATTTCTTCCATCTGTTTATATTATAAGATTTTGCAAACAGATTTATATTGTAGTTGCAAAAATTTTGCCTGCCCTATTTCTTCCATGTGTTTATATTATAAGATTTTGCAAACAGATTTACATCGGAGTGGCAAAAATGTTGCCTTCTCTCTTTCTTCCATCTGTTATATTAAAAGATTTTGCAAACAGATTTACATCGGAGTTGCAAAAATGTTGCCTTCTCTATTTCTTCCATCTGTTATATTAAACGATTTTGCAAACAGATTTACATCGGAGTTGCAAAAATTTTGCCTGCCCTATTTCTTCCATCTGTTTATATTATAAGATTTTGCAAACAGATTTACATCGGAGTGGCACAAATTTTGCCTGCCCTATTTCTTCCATCTGTTTATAGTATAAGATTTTGCAAAGAGATTTACATCGAGTGGCATAAATTTTGCCTCCCCTATTTCTTCCATGTGTTTATATTATAAGATTTTGCAAACAGATTTACATCGGAGTTGCAAAAATTTTGCCTGCCCAATTTCTTCCATGTGTTTATATTATAAGATTTTGCAAACAGATTTACATCGGAGTGGCAACAATTTTGCCTGCCCTATTTCTTCCATCTGTTTTTATAAGATTTTGCAAACAGATTTATATTGGAGTTGCAAAAATTTTGCCTGCCCTATTTCTTCCATGTGTTTATATTATAAGATTTTGCAAACAGATTTACATCGGAGTGGTAAAAATTTTGCCTGCCATATTTCTTCCATGTGTTTATATTAAAAGATTTTGCAAACACATTTACATCGGAGTTGCAAAAATGTTGCCTTCTCTATTTCTTCCATCTGTTATATTAAAAGATTTTGCAAACAGATTTACATCGGAGCGGCAAAACTTTTGCCTGCCCTATTTCTTCCATGTGTTTATATTATAAGATTTTGCAAACAGATTTACATCGGAGTGGCAAAAATGTTGCCTTCTCTATTTCTTCCATCTGTTTATATTATAAGATTTTGGAAAAAGATTTACATCGGAGTGGTAAAAATTTTGCCTGCCCTATTTCTTCCATGTGTTTATATTATAAGATTTTGCAAACAGATTTACATCGGAGTGGCAAAAATGTTGCCTTCCCTATTTCTTCCATGTGTTTATATTATAAGATTTTCCAAATAGATTTACATCGGAGTGGCAAAAATGTTGCCTGCCCTATTTCTTCCATGTGTTTATATTACAAGATTTTGCAAACAGATTTACATTGGAGTGGCAAAAATATTGCCTGCCCAATTTCTTCCATGTGTTTATATTATAAGATTTTGGAAACAGATTTACATTGGAGATGCAAAAATTTAGCCTGCCCTATTTCTTCCATCTGTTTATATTATAAGATTTTGCAAACAGATTTACATCGGAGTGACAAAAAGTTTGCCTGCCCTATTTCTTCCATCTGTTTATATTATAAGATTTTGCAAACAGATTTACATTGGAGTTGCGAAAATTTTGCCTGCCCTATTTCTTCCATGTGTTTATATTATAAGATTTTGCAAACAGATTTACATCGGAGTGGCAAAAATTTTGCCTGCCCTATTTCTTCCATCTGTTTATATTATAAGATTTTGCAAACAGATTTACATTGGAGTTGCGAAAATTTTGCCTGCCCTATTTCTTCCATGTCTTTATATTATAAGATTTTGCAAACAGATTTACAGCGGAGTGGTAAAAATTTTGCCTGCCCTATTTCTTCCATGTGTTTATATTATAAGATTTTGCAAATAGATTTACATCGGAGTGGCAAAAATATTGCCTGCCCAATTTCTTCCATGTGTTTATATTATAAGATTTTGCAAACAGATTTACATTGGAGTTGCAAAAATTTTGCCTACCCTATTTCTTCCATGTGTTTATATTATAAGATTTTCCAAATAGATTTACATCGGAGTTGCAAAAATTTTGCCTGCCCTATTTCTTCCATGTGTTTATATTATAAGATTTTGCAAACAGATTTACATCGGAGTGGCAAAAATATTGCCTGCCCAATTTCTTCCATGTGTTTATATTATAAGATTTTGCAAACAGATTTACAATGGAGTTGCACAAATTTTGCCTGCCCTATTTCTTCCATCTGTTTATATTATAAGATTTAGCAAACAGATTTACATCGGAGTGACAAAAATTTTGCCTGCCCTATTTCTTCCATCTGTTTATATTATAAGATTTTGCAAACAGATTTACATTGGAGTTGCGAAAATTTTGCCTGCCCTATTTCTTCCATGTGTTTATACTATAAGATTTTGCAAACAGATTTACATCGGAGTGGCAAAAATTTTGCCTGCCCTATTTCTTCCATCTGTTTATATTATAGGATTTTGCAAACAGATTTATATTGTAGTTGCAAAAATTTTGCCTGCCCTATTTCTTCCATGTGTTTATATTATAAGATTTTGCAAACAGATTTAGATCGGAGTGGCAAAAATGTTGCCTTCTCTATTTCTTCCATCTGTTTATATTATAAGGTTTTGCAAAAAGATTTACATCGGACTGGTAAAAATTTTGCCTGCCCTATTTCTCCCATGTGTTTATATTATAAGATTTTGCAAACAGATTTACATCGGAGTGGCAAAAATGTTGCCTTCCCTATTTCTTCCATGTGTTTATATTATAAGATTTTCCAAATAGATTTACATCGGAGTGGCAAAAATTTTGCCTGCCCTATTTCTTCCATGTGTTTATATTATAAGATTTTGCAAACAGATTTACATCGGAGTGGCAAAAATATTGCCTGCCCAATTTCTTCCATGTGTTTATATTATAAGATTTTGCAAACAGATTTACATTGGAGTTGCAAAAATTTTGCCTGCCCTATTTCTTCCATCTGTTTATATTATAAGATTTAGCAAACAGATTTACATCGGAGTGACAAAAATTTTGCCTGCCCTATTTCTTCCATCTGTTTATATTATAAGATTTTGCAAACAGATTTACATTGGAGTTGCGAAAATTTTGCCTGCCCTATTTCTTCCATGTGTTTATACTATAAGATTTTGCAAACAGATTTACATCGGAGTGGCAAAAATTTTGCCTGCCCTATTTCTTCCATCTGTTTATATTATAAGATTTTACAAACAGATTTACATTCGAGTTGCGAAAATTTTGCCTGCCCTATTTCTTCCATGTGTTTATATTATAAGATTTTGCAAACAGATTTACATCGGAGTTTCAAAAATTTTGCATGCCGTATTTCTTCCATCTGTTTATATTATAAGATTTTGCAAACAGATTTATATTGTAGTTGCAAAAATTTTGCCTGCCCTATTTCTTCCATGTGTTTATATTATAAGATTTTGCAAACAGATTTACATCGGAGTGGCAAAAATGTTGCCTTCTCTCTTTCTTCCATCTGTTATATTAAAAGATTTTGCAAACAGATTTACATCGGAGTTGCAAAAATGTTGCCTTCTCTATTTCTTCCATCTGTTATATTAAACGATTTTGCAAACAGATTTACATCGGAGTTGCAAAAATTTTGCCTGCCCTATTTCTTCCATCTGTTTATATTATAAGATTTTGCAAACAGATTTACATCGGAGTGGCACAAATTTTGCCTGCCCTATTTCTTCCATCTGTTTATAGTATAAGATTTTGCAAAGAGATTTACATCGGAGTGGCATAAATTTTGCCTCCCCTATTTCTTCCATGTGTTTATATTATAAGATTTTGCAAACAGATTTACATCGGAGTTGCAAAAATTTTGCCTGCCCAATTTCTTCCATGTGTTTATATTATAAGATTTTGCAAACAGATTTACATCGGAGTGGCAACAATTTTGCCTGCCCTATTTCTTCCATCTGTTTTTATAAGATTTTGCAAACAGATTTATATTGGAGTTGCAAAAATTTTGCCTGCCCTATTTCTTCCATGTGTTTATATTATAAGATTTTGCAAACAGATTTACATCGGAGTGGTAAAAATTTTGCCTGCCCTATTTCTTCCATGTGTTTATATTAAAAGATTTTGCAAACACATTTACATCGGAGTTGCAAGAATGTTGCCTTCTCTATTTCTTCCATCTGTTATATTAAAAGATTTTGCAAACAGATTTACATCGGAGCGGCAAAACTTTTGCCTGCCCTATTTCTTCCATGTGTTTATATTATAAGATTTTGCAAACAGATTTACATCGGAGTGACAAAAAGTTTGCCTGCCCTATTTCTTCCATCTGTTTATATTATAAGATTTTGCAAACAGATTTACATTGGAGTTGCGAAAATTTTGCCTGCCCTATTTCTTCCATGTGTTTATATTATAAGATTTTGCAAACAGATTTACATCGGAGTGGCAAAAATTTTGCCTGCCCTATTTCTTCCATCTGTTTATATTATAAGATTTTGCAAACAGATTTACATTGGAGTTGCGAAAATTTTGCCTGCCCTATTTCTTCCATGTCTTTATATTATAAGATTTTGCAAACAGATTTACAGCGGAGTGGTAAAAATTTTGCCTGCCCTATTTCTTCCATGTGTTTATATTATAAGATTTTGCAAACAGATTTACATCGGAGTGGCAAAAATATTGCCTGCCCAATTTCTTCCATGTGTTTATATTATAAGATTTTGCAAACAGATTTACATTGGAGTTGCAAAAATTTTGCCTACCCTATTTCTTCCATGTGTTTATATTATAAGATTTTCCAAATAGATTTACATCGGAGTTGCAAAAATTTTGCCTGCCCTATTTCTTCCATGTGTTTATATTATAAGATTTTGCAAACAGATTTACATCGGAGTGGCAAAAATATTGCCTGCCCAATTTCTTCCATGTGTTTATATTATAAGATTTTGCAAACAGATTTACAATGGAGTTGCACAAATTTTGCCTGCCCTATTTCTTCCATCTGTTTATATTATAAGATTTAGCAAACAGATTTACATCGGAGTGACAAAAATTTTGCCTGCCCTATTTCTTCCATCTGTTTATATTATAAGATTTTGCAAACAGATTTACATTGGAGTTGCGAAAATTTTGCCTGCCCTATTTCTTCCATGTGTTTATACTATAAGATTTTGCAAACAGATTTACATCGGAGTGGCAAAAATTTTGCCTGCCCTATTTCTTTATCTGTTTATATTATAGGATTTTGCAAACAGATTTATATTGTAGTTGCAAAAATTTTGCCTGCCCTATTTCTTCCATGTGTTTATATTATAAGATTTTGCAAACAGATTTAGATCGGAGTGGCAAAAATGTTGCCTTCTCTATTTCTTCCATCTGTTTATATTATAAGGTTTTGCAAAAGATTTACATCGGACTGGTAAAAATTTTGCCTGCCCTATTTCTCCCATGTGTTTATATTATAAGATTTTGCAAACAGATTTACATCGGAGTGGCAAAAATGTTGCCTTCCCTATTTCTTCCATGTGTTTATATTATAAGATTTTCCAAATAGATTTACATCGGAGTGGCAAAAATTTTGCCTGCCCTATTTCTTCCATGTGTTTATATTATAAGATTTTGCAAACAGATTTACATCGGAGTGGCAAAAATATTGCCTGCCCAATTTCTTCCATGTGTTTATATTATAAGATTTTGCAAACAGATTAACATTGGAGTTGCAAAAATTTTGCCTGCCCTATTTCTTCCATCTGTTTATATTATAAGATTTAGCAAACAGATTTACATCGGAGTGACAAAAATTTTGCCTGCCCTATTTCTTCCATCTGTTTATATTATAAGATTTTGCAAACAGATTTACATTGGAGTTGCGAAAATTTTGCCTGCCCTATTTCTTCCATGTGTTTATACTATAAGATTTTGCAAACAGATTTACATCGGAGTGGCAAAAATTTTGCCTGCCCTATTTCTTCCATCTGTTTATATTATAAGATTTTGCAAACAGATTTACATTCGAGTTGCGAAAATTTTGCCTGCCCTATTTCTTCCATGTGTTTATATTATAAGATTTTGCAAACAGGTTTACATCGGAGTTTCAAAGATTTTGCATGCCGTATTTCTTCCATCTGTTTATATTATAAGATTTTGCAAACAGATTTATATTGTAGTTGCAAAAATTTTGCCTGCCCTATTTCTTCCATGTGTTTATATTATAAGATTTTGCAAAAAGATTTACATCGGAGTGGCAAAAATGTTGCCTTCTCTCTTTCTTCCATCTGTTATATTAAAAGATTTTGCAAACAGATTTACATCGGAGTTGCAAAAATGTTGCCTTCTCTATTTCTTCCATCTGTTATATTAAACGATTTTGCAAACAGATTTACATCGGAGTTGCAAAAATTTTGCCTGCCCTATTTCTTCCATCTGTTTATATTATAAGATTTTGCAAACAGATTTACATCGGAGTGGCACAAATTTTGCCTGCCCTATTTCGTCCATCTGTTTATAGTATAAGATTTTGCAAAGAGATTTACATCGGAGTGGCATAAATTTTGCCTCCCCTATTTCTTCCATGTGTTTATATTATAAGATTTTGCAAACAGATTTACATCGGAGTTGCAAAAATTTTGCCTGCCCAATTTCTTCTATGTGTTTATATTATAAGATTTTGCAAACAGATTTACATCGGAGTGGCAACAATTTTGCCTGCCCTATTTCTTCCATCTGTTTTTATAAGATTTTGCAAACAGATTTATATTGGAGTTGCAAAAATTTTGCCTGCCCTATTTCTTCCATGTGTTTATATTATAAGATTTTGCAAACAGATTTACATCGGAGTGGTAAAAATTTTGCCTGCCATATTTCTTCCATGTGTTTATATTAAAAGATTTTGCAAACACATTTACATCGGAGTTGCAAAAATGTTGCCTTCTCTATTTCTTCCATCTGTTATATTAAAAGATTTTGCAAACAGATTTACATCGGAGCGGCAAAACTTTTGCCTGCCCTATTTCTTCCATGTGTTTATATTATAAGATTTTGCAAATAGATTTACATCGGAGTGGCAAAAATGTTGCCTGCCCTATTTCTTCCATGTGTTTATATTACAAGATTTTGCAAACAGATTTACATTGGAGTGGCAAAAATATTGTCTGCCCAATTTCTTCCATGTGTTTATATTATAAGATTTTGCAAACAGATTTACATTGGAGATGCAAAAATTTAGCCTGCCCTATTTCTTCCATCTGTTTATATTATAAGATTTTGCAAACAGATTTACATCGGAGTGACAAAAAGTTTGCCTGCCCTATTTCTTCCATCTGTTTATATTATAAGATTTTGCAAACAGATTTACATTGGAGTTGCGAAAATTTTGCCTGCCCTATTTCTTCCATGTGTTTATATTATAAGATTTTGCAAACAGATTTACATCGGAGTGGCAAAAATTTTGCCTGCCCTATTTCTTCCATCTGTTTATATTATAAGATTTTGCAAGCAGATTTACATTGGAGTTGCGAAAATTTTGCCTGCCCTATTTCTTCCATGTGTTTATATTATAAGATTTTGCAAACAGATTTACATCGGAGTGGCAAAAATATTGCCTGCCCAATTTCTTCCATATGTTTATATTATAAGATTTTGCAAACAGATTTACATTGGAGTTGCAAAAATTTTGCCTACCCTATTTCTTCCATGTGTTTATATTATAAGATTTTGCAAACAGATTTACATCGGAGTGGCAAAAATGTTGCCTCCCCTATTTCTTCCATGTGTTTATATTATAATATTTTGCAAACAGATTTACATCGGAGTTTCAAAGATTTTGCATGCCGTATTTCTTCCATCTGTTTATATTATAAGATTTTGCAAACAGATTTATATTGTAGTTGCAAAAATTTTGCCTGCCCTATTTCTTCCATGTGTTTATATTATAAGATTTTGCAAACAGATTTAGATCGGAGTGGCAAAAATGTTGCCTTCTCTATTTCTTCCATCTGTTTATATTATAAGGTTTTGCAAAAAGATTTACATCGGACTGGTAAACATTTTGCCTGCCCTATTTCTTCCATGTGTTTATATTATAAGATTTTGCAAACACATTTACATCGGAGTGGCAAAAATGTTGCCTTCCCTATTTCTTCCATGTGTTTATATTATAAGATTTTCCAAATAGATTTACATCGGAGTGGCAAAAATTTTGCCTGCCCTATTTCTTCCATGTGTTTATATTATAAGATTTTGCAAACAGATTTACATCGGAGTGGCAAAAATATTGCCTGCCCAATTTCTTCCATGTGTTTATATTATAAGATTTTGCAAACAGATTTACATTGGAGTTGCAAAAATTTTGCCTGCCCTATTTCTTCCATCTGTTTATATTATAAGATTTAGCAAACAGATTTACATCGGAGTGACAAAAATTTTGCCTGCCCTATTTCTTCCATCTGTTTATATTATAAGATTTTGCAAACAGATTTACATTGGAGTTGCGAAAATTTTGCCTGCCCTATTTCTTCCATGTGTTTATACTATAAGATTTTGCAAACAGATTTACATCGGAGTGGCAAAAATTTTGCCTGCCCTATTTCTTCCATCTGTTTATATTATAGGATTTTGCAAACAGATTTATATTGTAGTTGCAAAAATTTTGCCTGCCCTATTTCTTCCATGTGTTTATATTATAAGATTTTGCAAACAGATTTAGATCGGAGTGGCAAAAATGTTGCCTTCTCTATTTCTTCCATCTGTTTATATTATAAGGTTTTGCAAAAAGATTTACATCGGACTGGTAAAAATTTTGCCTGCCCTATTTCTTCCATGTGTTTATATTATAAGATTTTGCAAACAGATTTACATCGGAGTGGCAAAAATGTTGCCTTCCCTATTTCTTCCATGTGTTTATATTATAAGATTTTCCAAATAGATTTACATCGGAGTGGCAAAAATTTTGCCTGCCCTATTTCTTCCATGTGTTTATATTATAAGATTTTGCAAACAGATTTACATCGGAGTGGCAAAAATATTGCCTGCCCAATTTCTTCCATGTGTTTATATTATAAGATTTTGCAAACAGATTTACATTGGAGTTGCAAAAATTTTGCCTGCCCTATTTCTTCCATGTTTTTATATTATAAGATTTTGCAAACAAATTTACATCGTTGTGGCAAAAATGTTTCCTGCCTATTTCTTCTATCTGTTTATATTACAAGATTTTGCAAACAGATTTACATCGGAGTGGCAAAAATTTTGCTTGCCCTATTTCTTCCATGTGTTTATATTATAAGATTTTGCAAACAGATTTACATCGGAGTGGCAAAAATGTTGCCTTCCCTATTTCTTCCATGTGTTTATATTATAAGATTTCGCAAATAGATTCACATCGGAGTTGCAAAAATTTTGCCAGCCCTATTTCTTCCATGTGTTTATATTATAAGATTTTGCAAACAGATTTACATCGGAGTTTCAAAAATTTTGCCTGCCCTATTTCTTCCATGTGTTTATATTATAAGATTTTGCAAACAGATTTACATGGGAGTTGCAAAAATTTTGTCTGCCCTATTTCTTCCATGTGTTTATATTATAATATTTTGCAAACAGATTTACATCGGAGTGGCAAAAATTTTGCCTGCCCTATTTCTTCCATCTGTTTATATTATAAGATTTTGCAAAAAGATTGACATCGGAGTTGCAAAAATTTTGCCTGCCCTATTTCTTCCATGTGTTTATATTATAAGATTTTGCAAACAGATTTACATCGGAGTGGCAAAAATGTTGCCTTCCCTATTTCTTCCATGTGTTTATATTATAAGGTTTTGCAAACAGATTTACATTGGAGTTGCAAAAATTTTGCCTGCCCTATTTCTTCCATCTGTTTATATTATAAGATTTAGCAAACAGATTTACATCGGAGTGACAAAAATTTTGCCTGCCCTATTTCTTCCATCTGTTTATATTATAAGATTTTGCAAACAGATTTACATTGGAGTTGCGAAAATTTTGCCTGCCCTATTTCTTCCATGTGTTTATACTATAAGATTTTGCAAACAGATTTACATCGGAGTGGCAAAAATTTTGCCTGCCCTATTTCTTCCATCTGTTTATATTATAGGATTTTGCAAACAGATTTATATTGTAGTTGCAAAAATTTTGCCTGCCCTATTTCTTCCATGTGTTTATATTATAAGATTTTGCAAACAGATTTAGATCGGAGTGGCAAAAATGTTGCCTTCTCTATTTCTTCCATCTGTTTATATTATAAGGTTTTGCAAAAAGATTTACATCGGACTGGTAAAAATTTTGCCTGCCCTATTTCTTCCATGTGTTTATATTATAAGATTTTGCAAACAGATTTACATCGGAGTGGCAAAAATGTTGCCTTCCCCTATTTTCTATTTCTTCCATGTGTTTATATTATAAGATTTTGCAAACAGATTTACATTGGAGTTGCAAAAATTTTGCCTGCCCTATTTCTTCCATGTTTTTATATTATAAGATTTTGCAAACAAATTTACATCGTTGTGGCAAAAATGTTTCCTGCCTATTTCTTCTATCTGTTTATATTGCAAGATTTTGCAAACAGATTTACATCGGAGTGGCAAAAATTTTGCTTGCCCTATTTCTTCCATGTGTTTATATTATAAGATTTTGCAAACAGATTTACATCGGAGTGGCAAAAATGTTACCTTCCCTATTTCTTCCATGTGTTTATATTATAAGATTTCGCAAATAGATTCACATCGGAGTTGCAAAAATTTTGCCAGCCCTATTTCTTCCATGTGTTTATATTATAAGATTTTGCAAACAGATTTACATCGGAGTGGCAAAATGTTTGCCTGCTCTATTTCTTCCATCTGTTTATATTATAAGATTTTGGAAACAGATTTACATCGGAGTGGCAAAAATTTTGCCTGCCCTATTTCTTCCATGTTTTTATATTATAAGATTTTGTAAACAAATTTACATCGGTGTGGCAAAAATGTTTCCTGCCTATTTCTTCTATCTGTTTATATTACAAGATTTTGCAAACAGATTTACATCGGAGTGGCAAAAATTTTGCTTGCCCTATTTCTTCCATGTGTTTACATTATAATATTTTGCAAACAGATTTACATCGGAGTTGCAAAAATTTTGCCTGCCCTATTTCTTCCATGTGTTTATATTATAAGATTTTGCAAACAGATTTACATCGGAGTAGTAAAAATTTTGGCCTCCATTATTTCTTCCATGTGTTTATATTATAATATTTTGCAAACAGATTTACATCGGAGTGGCAAAAATATTGCCTGCCCTATTTCTTCCATCTGTTTATATTATAAGATTTTGCAAAAAGATTTACATCGGAGTTGCAAAAATTTTGCCTGCCCTATTTCTTCCATCTGTTTATATTATAAGATTTTGGAAACAGATTTACATCGGAGTGGTAAAACTTTTGCCTGCCCTATTTCTTCCATGTGTTTATATTATAAGATTTTGCAAACAGATTTACATCGGAGTGGCACAAATTTTGCCTGCCCTATTTCTTCCATCTGTTTATAGTATAAGATTTTGCAAAGAGATTTACATCGGAGTGGCATAAATTTTGCCTGCCCTATTTCTTCCATGTGTTTATACTATAAGATTATGCAAACAGATTTACATCGGAGTTCCAAAAATTTTGCCTGCCGTATTTCTTCCATCTGTTTATATTATAAGATTTTGGAAACAGATTTACATCGGAGTGGCAAAAATTTTGCCTGCCCTATTTCTTCCATGTGTTTATATTATAAGATTTTGCAAACAGATTTACATCGGAGTGGTAAAAATTTTGCTTGCCCTATTTCTTCCATGTGTTTATATTAAAAGATTTTGCAAACAGATTTATATCGGAGTGGCAAAAATTTTGCCTGCCCTATTTCTTCCATCTGTTTATGTTATAACATTTTGCAAACAGATTTATATTGTAGTTTCAAAAATTTTGCCAGCCCTATTTCTTCCATGTGTTTATATTATAAGATTTTGCAAACAGATTTACATCGGAGTGGTAAAAATTTTGCCTGCCCTATTTCTTCCATGTGTTTATATTAAAAGATTTAGCAAACAGATTTACATCGGAGTGGCAAAAATTTTGCCTGCCCTATTTCTTCCATCTGTTTATGTTATAAGATTTTGCAAACAGATTTACATTGGAGTTGCAAAAATTTTGCCTGCCCTATTTCTTCCATCTGTTTATATTATAAGATTTTGGAAACAGATTTACATCGGAGTGGTAAAACTTTTGCCTGCCCTATTTCTTCCATGTGTTTATATTATAAGATTTTGCAAACAGATTTACAGCGGAGTGGCAAAAATGTTGCCTTCCCTATTTCTTCCATGTGTTTATATTATAAGATTTCGCAAATAGATTCACATCGGAGTTGCGAAAATTTTGCCAGCCCTATTTCTTCCATGTGTTTATATTATAAGATTTTGCAAACAGATTTACATCGGAGTTTTAAAAATTTTGCCTACCCTATTTCTTCCATCTGTTTATATTATAAGATTTTGCAAACAGATTTACATTGGAGTTGCAAAAATTTTGCCTGCCCTATTTCTTCCATGTGTTTATATTATAAGATTTTGCAAACAGATTGACATCGGAGTGGCAAAAATTTGGCCTCCCCTATTTCTTCCATGTGTTTATATTATAAGATTTTGCAAACAGATTTACATCGGAGTGGCAAAATGTTTGCCTGCCCTATTTCTTCCATCTGTTTATATTATAAGATTTTGGAAACAGATTTACATCGGAGTGGCAAAAATTTTGCCTGCCCTATTTCTTCCATGTTTTTATATTATAAGATTTTGTAAAACAAATTTACATCGGTGTGGCAAAAATGTTTCCTGCCTATTTCTTCTATCTGTTTATATTACAAGATTTTGCAAACAGATTTACATCGGAGTGGCAAAAATTTTGCTTGCCCTATTTCTTCCATGTGTTTACATTACAATATTTTGCAAACAGATTTACATCGGAGTTGCAAAAATTTTGCCTGCCCTATTTCTTCCATGTGTTTATATTATAAGATTTTGCAAACAGATTTACATCGGAGTAGTAAAAATTTGGCCTCCATTATTTCTTCCATGTGTTTATATTATAATATTTTGCAAACAGATTTACATCGGAGTGGCAAAAATATTGCCTGCCCTATTTCTTCCATCTGTTTATATTATAAGATTTTGCAAACAGATTTACATCGGAGTGGCACAAATTTTGCCTGCCCTATTTCTTCCATCTGTTTATAGTATAAGATTTTGCAAAGAGATTTACATCGGAGTGGCATAAATTTTGCCTGCCCTATTTCTTCCATGTGTTTATATTATAAGATTATGCAAACAGATTTACATCGGAGTTTCAAAAATTTTGCCTGCCGTATTTCTTCCATCTGTTTATATTATAAGATTTTGGAAACAGATTTACATCGGAGTGGCAAAAATTTTGCCTGCCCTATTTCTTCCATGTGTTTATATTATAAGATTTTGCAAACAGATTTACATCGGAGTGGTAAAAATTTTGCCTGCCCTATTTCTTCCATGTGTTTATATTAAAAGATTTTGCAAACAGATTTATATCGGAGTGGCAAAAATTTTGCCTGCCCTATTTCTTCCATCTGTTTATGTTATAACATTTTGCAAACAGA
The DNA here is from genome assembly GCA_035772405.1 of Chrysogorgia sp. JL179-B06. NCBI lineage: Eukaryota > Metazoa > Cnidaria > Anthozoa > Scleralcyonacea > Chrysogorgiidae > Chrysogorgia > Chrysogorgia sp. JL179-B06. The sequence continues at coordinate 580,597 of JAYKKM010000349.1, read as the reverse complement.
TTTATATTGTAGTTTCAAAAATTTTGCCAGCCCTATTTCTTCCATGTGTTTATATTATAAGATTTTGCAAACAGATTTGCATCGGAGTGGTAAAAATTTTGCCTGCCCTATTTCTTCCATGTGTTTATATTAAAAGATTTAGCAAACAGATTTACATCGGAGTGGCAAAAATTTTGCCTTGCCCTATTTCTTCCATCTGTTTATGTTATAAGATTTTGCAAACAGATTTACATTGGAGTTGCAAAAATTTTGCCTGCCCTATTTCTTCCATCTGTTTATATTATAAGATTTTGGAAACAGATTTACATCGGAGTGGTAAAACTTTTGCCTGCCCTATTTCTTCCATGTGTTTATATTATAAGATTTTGCAAACAGATTTACAGCGGAGTGGCAAAAATGTTGCCTTCCCTATTTCTTCCATGTGTTTATATTATAAGATTTCGCAAATAGATTCACATCGGAGTTGCAAAAATTTTGCCAGCCCTATTTCTTCCATGTGTTTATATTATAAGATTTTGCAAACAGATTTACATCGGAGTTTCAAAAATTTTGCCTGCCCTATTTCTTCCATGTGTTTATATTATAAGATTTTGCAAACAGATTGACATCGGAGTGGCAAAAATTTGGCCTCCCCTATTTCTTCCATGTGTTTATATTATAAGATTTTGCAAACAGATTTACATCGGAGTGGCAAAATGTTGCCTGCCCTATTTCTTCCATCTGTTTATATTATAAGATTTTGGAAACAGATTTGTATCGGAGTGGCAAAAATTTTGCCTGCCCTATTTCTTCCATGTTTTTATATTATAAGATTTTGTAAACAAATTTACATCGGTGTTGCAAAAATGTTTCCTGCCTATTTCTTCTATCTGTTTATATTACAAGATTTTGCAAACAGATTTACATCGGAGTGGCAAAAATTTTGCTTGCCCTATTTCTTCCATGTGTTTACATTATAATATTTTGCAAACAGATTTACATCGGAGTTGCAAAAATTTTGCCTGCCCTATTTCTTCCATGTGTTTATATTATAAGATTTTGCAAACAGATTTACATCGGAGTAGTAAAAATTTGGCCTCCATTATTTCTTCCATGTGTTTATATTATAATATTTTGCAAACAGATTTACATCGGAGTGGCAAAAATATTGCCTGCCCTATTTCTTCCATCTGTTTATATTATAAGATTTTGCAAAAAGATTTACATCGGAGTTGCAAAAATTTTGCCTGCCCTATTTCTTCCATCTGTTTATATTATAAGATTTTGCAAACAGATTTACATTCGAGTTGCAAAAATTTTGCCTGCCCTATTTCTTCCATGTGTTTATATTATAAGATTTTGCAAACAGATTGACATCGGAGTGGCAAAAATTTGGCCTCCCCTATTTCTTCCATGTGTTTATATTATAAGATTTTGCAAACAGATTTACATCGGAGTGGCAAAATGTTTGCCTGCCCTATTTCTTCCATCTGTTTATATTATAAGATTTTGGAAACAGATTTACATCGGAGTGGCAAAAATTTTGCCTGCCCTATTTCTTCCATGTTTTTATATTATAAGATTTTGTAAACAAATTTACATCAGTGTGGCAAAAATGTTTCCTGCCTATTTCTTCTATCTGTTTATATTACAAGATTTTGCAAACAGATTTACATCGGAGTGGCAAAAATTTTGCTTGCCCTATTTCTTCCATGTGTTTACATTATAATATTTTGCAAACAGATTTACATCGGAGTTGCAAAAATTTTGCCTGCCCTATTTCTTCCATGTGTTTATATTATAAGATTTTGCAAACAGATTTACATCGGAGTAGTAAAAATTTGGCCTCCATTATTTCTTCCATGTGTTTATATTATAATATTTTGCAAACAGATTTACATCGGAGTGGCAAAAATATTGCCTGCCCTATTTCTTCCATCTGTTTATATTATAAGATTTTGCAAAAAGATTTACATCGGAGTTGCAAAAATTTTGCCTGCCCTATTTCTTCCATCTGTTTATATTATAAGATTTTGGAAACAGATTTACATCGGAGTGGTAAAACTTTTGCCTGCCCTATTTCTTCCATGTGTTTATATTATAAGATTTTGCAAACAGATTTACAGCGGAGTGGCAAAAATGTTGCCTTCCCTATTTCTTCCATGTGTTTATATTATAAGATTTCGCAAATAGATTCACATCGGAGTTGCAAAAATTTTGCCAGCCCTATTTCTTCCATGTGTTTATATTATAAGATTTTGCAAACAGATTTACATCGGAGTTTCAAAAATTTTGCCTGCCCTATTTCTTCCATCTGTTTATATTATAAGATTTTGCAAACAGATTTACATTGGAGTTGCAAAAATTTTGCCTGCCCTATTTCTTCCATGTGTTTATATTATAAGATTTTGCAAACAGATTGACATCGGAGTGGCAAAAATTTGGCCTCCCCTATTTCTTCCATGTGTTTATATTATAAGATTTTGCAAACAGATTTACATCGGAGTGGCAAAATGTTTGCCTGCCCTATTTCTTCCATCTGTTTATATTATAAGATTTTGGAAACAGATTTACATCGGAGTGGCAAAAATTTTGCCTGCCCTATTTCTTCCATGTTTTTATATTATAAGATTTTGTAAACAAATTTACATCGGTGTGGCAAAAATGTTTCCTGCCTATTTCTTCTATCTGTTTATATTACAAGATTTTGCAAACAGATTTACATCGGAGTGGCAAAAATTTTGCTTGCCCTATTTCTTCCATGTGTTTACATTATAATATTTTGCAAACAGATTTACATCGGAGTTGCAAAAATTTTGCCTGCCCTATTTCTTCCATGTGTTTATATTATAAGATTTTGCAAACAGATTTACATCGGAGTAGTAAAAATTTGGCCTCCATTATTTCTTCCATGTGTTTATATTATAATATTTTGCAAACAGATTTACATCGGAGTGGCAAAAATTTTGCCTGCCCTATTTCTTCCATGTGTTTATATTAAAAGATTTTGCAAACAGATTTACATCGGAGTGGCAAAAATTTTCCCTGCCCTATTTCTTCCATGTGTTTATATTATAAGATTTTGCAAACAGATTTACATCGGAGTTTCAAGAATTTTGCCTGCCGTATTTCTTCCATCTGTTTATATTATAAGATTTTGCAAACAGATTTACATCGGAGTGGCAAAAATGTTGCCTGCCCTATTTCTTCCATCTGTTTATATTATAAGATTTTGCAAACAGATTTATATTGTAGTTGCAAAAATTTTGCCTGCCCTATTTCTTCCATGTGTCTATATTATAAGATTTTGCAAACAGATTTACATGGGAGTGGTAAAAATTTTGCCTGCCCTATTTCTTCCATGTGTTTATATTAAAAGATTTTGCAAACAGATTTACATCGGAGTTTCAAACATTTTGCCTACCCTATTTCTTCCATCTGTTTATATTATAAAATTTTGCAAACAGATTTACATCGGAGTGGCAAAAATTTTGCCTGCCCTATTTCTTCCATCTGTTTATATTATAAGATTTTGCAAACAGATTTACATTGGAGTTGCAAAAATTTTGCCTGCCCTATTTCTTCCATGTGTTTATATTATAAGATTTTGCAAACAGATTGACATCGGAGTGGCAAAAATTTGGCCTCCCCTATTTCTTCCATGTGTTTATATTATAAGATTTTGCAAACAGATTTACATCGGAGTGTCAAAAATTTTGCCTGCCCTATTTCTTCCATCTGTTTATATTATAAGATTTTGGAAACAGATTTACATCGGTGTGGCAAAAATTTTGCCTGCCCTATTTCTTCCATGTTTTTATATTATAAGATTTTGCAAACAAATTTACATCGGTGTGGCAAAAATTTTTCCTGCCTATTTCTTCTATCTGTTTATATTACAAGATTTTGCAAACAGATTTACATCGGAGTGGCAAAAATTTTGCTTGCCCTATTTCTTCCATGTGTTTATATTATAATATTTTGCAAACAGATTTACATCGGAGTTGCAAAAATTTTGCCTTCCCTATCTCTTCCGTATGTTTATATTATAAGATTTTTCAAACAGATTTACATCGGAGTAGTAAAAATTTGGCCTCCCCTATTTCTTCCATGTGTTTATATTATAAGATTTTGCAAACAGATTTACATCGGAGTGGGAAAAATTTTGCCTGCCCTATTTCTTCCATGTGTTTATATTATAAGATTTTGCAAACAGATTTACATCGGAGTTGCAAAAATTTTGCCTGCCATATTTCTTCCATGTGTTTATATTATAAGATTTTGCAAACAGATTTACATCGGAGTTTCAAAAATTTTGCCTGCCGTATTTCTTCCATCTGTTTATATTATAAGATTTTGCAAACAGATTTACATCGGAGTGGCAAAAATGTTGCCTGCCCTATTTCTTCCATCTGTTTATATTATAAGATTTTGCAAACAGATTTATATTGTAGTTGCAAAAATTTTGCCTGCCCTATTTCTTCCATGTGTCTATATTATAAGATTTTGCAAACAGATTTACATGGGAGTGGTAAAAATTTTGCCTGCCCTATTTCTTCCATGTGTTTATATTAAAAGATTTTGCAAACAGATTTACATCGGAGTTTCAAACATTTTGCCTACCCTATTTCTTCCATCTGTTTATATTATAAAATTTTGCAAACAGATTTACATCGGAGTGGCAAAAATTTTGCCTGCCCTATTTCTTCCATCTGTTTATATTATAAGATTTTGCAAACAGATTTACATTGGAGTTGCAAAAATTTTGCCTGCCCTATTTCTTCCATGTGTTTATATTATAAGATTTTGCAAACAGATTGACATCGGAGTGGCAAAAATTTGGCCTCCCCTATTTCTTCCATGTGTTTATATTATAAGATTTTGCAAACAGATTTACATCGGAGTGTCAAAAATTTTGCCTGCCCTATTTCTTCCATCTGTTTATATTATAAGATTTTGGAAACAGATTTACATCGGAGTGGCAAAAATTTTGCCTGCCCTATTTCTTCCATGTTTTTATATTATAAGATTTTGCAAACAAATTTACATCGGTGTGGCAAAAATTTTTCCTGCCTATTTCTACTATCTGTTTATATTACAAGATTTTGCAAACAGATTTACATCGGAGTGGCAAAAATTTTGCTTGCCCTATTTCTTCCATGTGTTTATATTATAATATTTTGCAAACAGATTTACATCGGAGTTGCAAAAATTTTGCCTTCCCTATCTCTTCCGTATGTTTATATTATAAGATTTTTCAAACAGATTTACATCGGAGTAGTAAAAATTTGGCCTCCCCTATTTCTTCCATGTGTTTATATTATAAGATTTTACAAACAGATTTACATCGGAGTGGGAAAAATTTTGCCTGCCCTATTTCTTCCATGTGTTTATATTATAAGATTTTGCAAACAGATTTACATCGGAGTTGCAAAAATTTTGCCTGCCATATTTCTTCCATGTGTTTATATTAAAAGATTTTGCAAACAGATTTACGTCGGAGTTGCAAAAATGTTGCCTTCTCTATTTCTTACATCTGTTATATTAAAAGATTTTGCAAACAGATTTACATCGGAGCGGCAAAACGTTTGCCTGCCCTATTTCTTCCATGTGTTTATATTATAAGATTTTGCAAACAGATTTACATCGGAGTTGCAAAAATTTTGCCTGCCCTATTTCTTCCATGTGTTTATATTATAATATTTTGCAAACAGATTTACATCGGAGTGGCAAAAATTTTGCCTGCCCTATTTCTTCCATCTGTTTATATTATAAGATTTTGCAAAAAGATTTACATTGGAGTTGCTAAAATTTTGCCTGCCCTATTTCTTCCATCTGTTTATATTATAAGATTTTGCAAACAGATTTACATCGGAGTGGCAAAAATGTTGCCTTCCCTATTTCTTCCATGTGTTTATATTATAAGATTTTCCAAATAGATTTACATCGGAGTGGCAAAAATGTTGCCTGCCCTATTTCTTCCATGTGTTTATATTATAAGATTTTCCAAATAGATTTACATCGAGTGGCAAAAATTTTGCCTGCCCTATTTCCTCCATGTGTTTATATTATAAGATTTTGCAAACAGATTCACATCGGAGTGGCAAAAATTTTGCCTGCCCTATTTCTTCCATGTCTTTATATTATAAGATTTTGCAAACAGAATTACAGCGGAGTGGTAAAAATTTTGCCTGCCCTATTTTTTCCATGTGTTTATATTATAAGATTTTGCAAACAGATTTACATCGGGGTGGCAAAAATATTGCCTGCCCAATTTCTTCCATGTGTTTATATTATAAGATTTTGCAAACAGATTTACATCGGAGTTGCACAAATTTTGCCTGCCCTATTTCTTCCATCTGTTTATATTATAAGATTTTGCAAACAGATTTACATCGGAGTGGCAAAAATGTTGCCTCCCCTATTTCTTCCATGTGTTTATATTATAATATTTTGCAAACAGATTTACATCGGAGTTTCAAAAATTTTGCATGCCGTATTTCTTCCATCTGTTTATATTATAAGATTTTGCAAACAGATTTACATCGGAGTGGCAAAAATTTTGCCTGCCCTATTTCTTCCATGTGTTTATATTATAAGATTTTGAAAACAGATTTACATCGGAGTGGCAAAAATTTTGCCTGCCCTATTTCTTCCATCTGTTTATATTATAAGATTTTGCAAACAGATTTACATTGGAGTTGCGAAAATTTTGCCTGCCCTATTTTTCCATGTCTTTATATTATAAGATTTTGCAAACAGATTTACAGCGGAGTGGTAAAAATTTTGCCTGCCCTATTTCTTCCATGTGTTTATATTATAAGATTTTGCAAACAGATTTACATCGGAGTGGCAAAAATATTGCCTGCCCAATTTCTTCCATGTGTTTATATTATAAGATTTTGCAAACAGATTTACATTGGAGTTGCAAAAATTTTGCCTGCCCTATTTCTTCCATGTGTTTATATATTAAGATTTTGCAAACAGATTTACATCGGAGTGGTAAAAATTTTGCCTGCCATATTTCTTCCATGTGTTTATATTAAAAGATTTTGCAAACACATTTACATCGGAGTTGCAAAAATGTTGCCTTCTCTATTTCTTCCATCTGTTATATTAAAAGATTTTGCAAACAGATTTACATCGGAGCGGCAAAACTTTTGCCTGCCCTATTTCTTCCATGTGTTTATATTATAAGATTTTGCAAACAGATTTACATCGGAGTGGCAAAAATGTTGCTTTCTCTATTTCTTCCATCTGTTTATATTATAAGATCTTGCAAAAAGATTTACATCGGAGTGGTAAAAATTTTGCCTGCCCTATTTCTTCCATGTGTTAATATTATAAGATTTTGCAAACAGATTTACATCGGAGTTGCAAAAATGTTGCCTTCCCTATTTCTTCCATGTGTTTATATTATAAGATTTTCCAAATAGATTTACATCGGAGTGGCAAAAATATTGCCTGCCCAATTTCTTCCATGTGTTTATTTTATAAGATTTTGCAAACAGATTTACATTGGAGTTGCAAAAATTTTGGCTGCCCTATTTCTTCCATCTGTTTATATTATAAGATTTTGCAAACAGATTTACATCGGAGTGGCAAAAATTTTTCCTGCCCTATTTCTTCCATCTGTTTATATTATAAGATTTTGCAAACAGATTTACATTGGAGTAGCGAAAATTTTGCCTGCCCTATTTCTTCCATGTGTTTATATTATAAGATTTTGAAAACAGATTTACATCGGAGTGGCAAAAATTTTGCCTGCCCTATTTCTTCCATCTGTTTATATTATAAGATTTTGCAAACAGATTTACATTGGAGTTGCGAAAATTTTGCCTGCCCTATTTCTTCCATGTCTTTATATTATAAGATTTTGCAAACAGATTTACAGCGGAGTGTTAAAAATTTTGCCTGCCCTATTTCTTCCATGTGTTTATATTATAAGATTTTGCAAACAGATTTACATCGGAGTGGCAAAAATATTGCCTGCCCAATTTCTTCCATGTGTTTATATTATAAGATTTTGCAAACAGATTTACATTGGAGTTGCAAAAATTTGCCTGCCCTATTTCTTCCATCTGTTTATATTATAAGATTTTGCAAACAGATTTACATTGGAGTTGCGAAAATTTTGCCTGCCCTATTTCTTCCATGTGTTTATATTATAAGATTTTCCAAATAGATTTACATCGGAGTGGCAAAAATGTTGCCTGCCCTATTTCTTCCATGTGTTTATATTATGAGATTTTCCAAATAGATTTACATCGGAGTGGCAAAAATTTTGCCTGCCCTATTTCCTCCATGTGTTTATATTATAAGATTTTGCAAACAGATTCACATCGGAGTGGCAAAAATTTTGCCTGCCCTATTTCTTCCATGTCTTTATATTATAAGATTTTGCAAACAGATTTACAGCGGAGTGGTAAAAATTTTGCCTGCCCTATTTCTTCCATGTGTTTATATTATAAGATTTTGCAAACAGATTTACATCGGAGTGGCAAAAATATTGCCTGCCCAATTTCTTCCATGTGTTTATATTATAAGATTTTCAAACAGATTTACATCGGAGTTGCACAAATTTTGCCTGCCCTATTTCTTCCATCTGTTTATATTATAAGATTTTGCAAACAGATTTACATCGGAGTGGCAAAAATGTTGCCTCCCCTATTTCTTCCATGTGTTTATATTATAATATTTTGCAAACAGATTTACATCGGAGTTTCAAAAATTTTGCATGCCGTATTTCTTCCATCTGTTTATATTATAAGATTTTGCAAACAGATTTACATCGGAGTGGCAAAAATTTTGCCTGCCCTATTTCTTCCATGTGTTTATATTATAAGATTTTGAAAACAGATTTACATCGGAGTGGCAAAAATTTTGCCTGCCCTATTTCTTCCATCTGTTTATATTATAAGATTTTGCAAACAGATTTACATTGGAGTTGCGAAAATTTTGCCTGCCCTATTTTTCCATGTCTTTATATTATAAGATTATTGCAAACAGATTTACAGCGGAGTGGTAAAAATTTTGCCTGCCCTATTTCTTGCATGTGTTTATATTATAAGATTTTGCAAACAGATTTACATCGGAGTGGCAAAAATATTGCCTGCCCAATTTCTTCCATGTGTTTATATTATAAGATTTTGCAAACAGATTTACATTGGAGTTGCAAAAATTTTGCCTGCCCTATTTCTTCCATGTGTTTATATATTAAGATTTTGCAAACAGATTTACATCGGAGTGGTAAAAATTTTGCCTGCCATATTTCTTCCATGTGTTTATATTAAAAGATTTTGCAAACACATTTACATCGGAGTTGCAAAAATGTTGCCTTCTCTATTTCTTCCATCTGTTATATTAAAAGATTTTGCAAACAGATTTACATCGGAGCGGCAAAACTTTTGCCTGCCCTATTTCTTCCATGTGTTTATATTATAAGATTTTGCAAACAGATTTACATCGGAGTGGCAAAAATGTTGCTTTCTCTATTTCTTCCATCTGTTTATATTATAAGATCTTGCAAAAAGATTTACATCGGAGTGGTAAAAATTTTGCCTGCCCTATTTCTTCCATGTGTTAATATTATAAGATTTTGCAAACAGATTTACATCGGAGTGGCAAAAATGTTGCCTTCCCTATTTCTTCCATGTGTTTATATTATAAGATTTTCCAAATAGATTTACATCGGAGTGGCAAAAATATTGCCTGCCCAATTTCTTCCATGTGTTTATTTTATAAGATTTTGCAAACAGATTTACATTGGAGTAGCGAAAATTTTGCCTGCCCTATTTCTTCCATGTGTTTATATTATAAGATTTTGAAAACAGATTTACATCGGAGTGGCAAAAATTTTGCCTGCCCTATTTCTTCCATCTGTTTATATTATAAGATTTTGCAAACAGATTTACATTGGAGTTGCGAAAATTTTGCCTGCCCTATTTCTTCCATGTCTTTATATTATAAGATTTTGCAAACAGATTTACAGCGGAGTGGTAAAAATTTTGCCTGCCCTATTTCTTCCATGTGTTTATATTATAAGATTTTGCAAACAGATTTACATCGGAGTGGCAAAAATATTGCCTGCCCAATTTCTTCCATGTGTTTATATTATAAGATTTTGCAAACAGATTTACATTGGAGTTGCAAAAATTTGCCTGCCCTATTTCTTCCATCTGTTTATATTATAAGATTTTGCAAACAGATTTACATCGGAGTGGCAAAAATGTTGCCTCCCCTATTTCTTCCAAGTGTTTATATTATAATATTTTGCAAACAGATTTACATCGGAGTTTCAAAAATTTTGCATGCCGTATTTCTTCCATCTGTTTATATTAAAAGATTTTGCAAACAGATTTACGTCGGAGTTGCAAAAATGTTGCCTTCTCTATTTCTTACATCTGTTATATTAAAAGATTTTGCAAACAGATTTACATCGGAGCGGCAAAACGTTTGCCTGCCCTATTTCTTCCATGTGTTTATATTATAAGATTTTGCAAACAGATTTACATCGGAGTTGCAAAAATTTTGCCTGCCCTATTTCTTCCATGTGTTTATATTATAATATTTTGCAAACAGATTTACATCGGAGTGGCAAAAATTTTGCCTGCCCTATTTCTTCCATCTGTTTATATTATAAGATTTTGCAAAAAGATTTACATTGGAGTTGCTAAAATTTTGCCTGCCCTATTTCTTCCATCTGTTTATATTATAAGATTTTGCAAACAGATTTACATCGGAGTGGCAAAAATGTTGCCTTCCCTATTTCTTCCATGTGTTTATATTATAAGATTTTCCAAATAGATTTACATCGGAGTGGCAAAAATGTTGCCTGCCCTATTTCTTCCATGTCTTTATATTATAAGATTTTGCAAACAGATTTACAGCGGAGTGGTAAAAATTTTGCCTGCCCTATTTCTTCCATGTGTTTATATTATAAGATTTTGCAAACAGATTTACATCGGAGTGGCAAAAATATTGCCTGCCCAATTTCTTCCATGTGTTTATATTATAAGATTTTGCAAACAGATTTACATCGGAGTTGCACAAATTTTGCCTGCCCTATTTCTTCCATCTGTTTATATTATAAGATTTTGCAAACAGATTTACATCGGAGTGGCAAAAATGTTGCCTCCCCTTTTTCTTCCATCTGTTTATATTATAAGATTTTGCAAACAGATTTACATCGGAGTGGCAAAAATTTTGCCTGCCCTATTTCTTCCATGTGTTTATATTATAAGATTTTGAAAACAGATTTACATCGGAGTGGCAAAAATTTTGCCTGCCCTATTTCTTCCATCTGTTTATATTATAATATTTTGCAAACAGATTTACATCGGAGTGGCAAAAATTTTGCCTGCCCTATTTCTTCCATCTGTTTATATTATAAGATTTTGCAAAAAGATTTACATTGGAGTTGCTAAAATTTTGCCTGCCCTATTTCTTCCATCTGTTTATATTATAAGATTTTGCAAACAGATTTACATCGGAGTGGCAAAAATGTTGCCTTCCCTATTTCTTCCATGTGTTTATATTATAAGATTTTCCAAATAGATTTACATCGGAGTGGCAAAAATGTTGCCTGCCCTATTTCTTCCATGTGTTTATATTATAAGATTTTCCAAATAGATTTACATCGGAGTGGCAAAAATTTTGCCTGCCCTATTTCCTCCATGTGTTTATATTATAAGATTTTGCAAACAGATTCACATCGGAGTGGCAAAAATTTTGCCTGCCCTATTTCTTCCATGTCTTTATATTATAAGATTTTGCAAACAGATTTACAGCGGAGTGGTAAAAATTTTGCCTGCCCTATTTCTTCCATGTGTTTATATTATAAGATTTTGCAAACAGATTTACATCGGAGTGGCAAAAATATTGCCTGCCCAATTTCTTCCATGTGTTTATATTATAAGATTTTGCAAACAGATTTACATCGGAGTTGCACAAATTTTGCCTGCCCTATTTCTTCCATCTGTTTATATTATAAGATTTTGCAAACAGATTTACATCGGAGTGGCAAAAATGTTGCCTCCCCTATTTCTTCCATGTGTTTATATTATAATATTTTGCAAACAGATTTACATCGGAGTTTCAAAAATTTTGCATGCCGTATTTCTTCCATCTGTTTATATTATAAGATTTTGCAAACAGATTTACATCGGAGTGGCAAAAATTTTGCCTGCCCTATTTCTTCCATGTGTTTATATTATAAGATTTTGAAAACAGATTTACATCGGAGTGGCAAAAATTTTGCCTGCCCTATTTCTTCCATCTGTTTATATTATAAGATTTTGCAAACAGATTTACATTGGAGTTGCGAAAATTTTGCCTGCCCTATTTTTCCATGTCTTTATATTATAAGATTTTGCAAACAGATTTACAGCGGAGTGGTAAAAATTTTGCCTGCCCTATTTCTTCCATGTGTTTATATTATAAGATTTTGCAAACAGATTTACATCGGAGTGGCAAAAATATTGCCTGCCCAATTTCTTCCATGTGTTTATATTATAAGATTTTGCAAACAGATTTACATTGGAGTTGCAAAAATTTTGCCTGCCCTATATCTTCCATGTGTTTATATATTAAGATTTTGCAAACAGATTTACATCGGAGTGGTAAAAATTTTGCCTGCCATATTTCTTCCATGTGTTTATATTAAAAGATTTTGCAAACACATTTACATCGGAGTTGCAAAAATGTTGCCTTCTCTATTTCTTCCATCTGTTATATTAAAAGATTTTGCAAACAGATTTACATCGGAGCGGCAAAACTTTTGCCCGCCCTATTTCTTCCATGTGTTTATATTATAAGATTTTGCAAACAGATTTACATCGGAGTGGCAAAAATGTTGCTTTCTCTATTTCTTCCATCTGTTTATATTATAAGATCTTGCAAAAAGATTTACATCGGAGTGGTAAAAATTTTGCCTGCCCTATTTCTTCCATGTGTTAATATTATAAGATTTTGCAAACAGATTTACATCGGAGTGGCAAAAATGTTGCCTTCCCTATTTCTTCCATGTGTTTATATTATAAGATTTTCCAAATAGATTTACATCGGAGTGGCAAAAATATTGCCTGCCCAATTTCTTCCATGTGTTTATTTTATAAGATTTTGCAAACAGATTTACATTGGAGTTGCAAAAATTTTGCCTGCCCTATTTCTTCCATCTGTTTATATTATAAGATTTTGCAAACAGATTTACATCGGAGTGGCAAAAATTTTTCCTGCCCTATTTCTTCCATCTGTTTATATTATAAGATTTTGCAAACAGATTTACATTGGAGTAGCGAAAATTTTGCCTGCCCTATTTCTTCCATGTGTTTATATTATAAGATTTTGAAAACAGATTTACATCGGAGTGGCAAAAATTTTGCCTGCCCTATTTCTTCCATCTGTTTATATTATAAGATTTTGCAAACAGATTTACATTGGAGTTGCGAAAATTTTGCCTGCCCTATTTCTTCCATGTCTTTATATTATAAGATTTTGCAAACAGATTTACAGCGGAGTGTTAAAAATTTTGCCTGCCCTATTTCTTCCATGTGTTTATATTATAAGATTTTGCAAACAGATTTACATCGGAGTGGCAAAAATATTGCCTGCCCAATTTCTTCCATGTGTTTATATTATAAGATTTTGCAAACAGATTTACATTGGAGTTGCAAAAATTTGGCTGCCCTATTTCTTCCATCTGTTTATATTATAAGATTTTGCAAACAGATTTACATTGGAGTTGCGAAAATGTTGCCTGCCCTATTTCTTCCATGTGTTTATATTATAAGATTTTCCAAATAGATTTACATCGGAGTGGCAAAAATGTTGCCTGCCCTATTTCTTCCATGTGTTTATATTATAAGATTTTCCAAATAGATTTACATCGGAGTGGCAAAAATTTTGCCTGCCCTATTTCCTCCATGTGTTTATATTATAAGATTTTGCAAACAGATTCACATCGGAGTGGCAAAAATTTTGCCTGCCCTATTTCTTCCATGTCTTTATATTATAAGATTTTGCAAACAGATTTACAGCGGAGTGGTAAAAATTTTGCCTGCCCTATTTCTTCCATGTGTTTATATTATAAGATTTTGCAAACAGATTTACATCGGAGTGGCAAAAATATTGCCTGCCCAATTTCTTCCATGTGTTTATATTATAAGATTTTGCAAACAGATTTACATCGGAGTTGCACAAATTTTGCCTGCTCTATTTCTTCCATCTGTTTATATTATAAGATTTTGCAAACAGATTTACATCGGAGTGGCAAAAATGTTGCCTCCCCTATTTCTTCCATGTGTTTATATTATAATATTTTGCAAACAGATTTACATCGGAGTTTCAAAAATTTTGCATGCCGTATTTCTTCCATCTGTTTATATTATGAGATTTTGAAAACAGATTTACATCGGAGTGGCAAAAATTTTGCCTGCCCTATTTCTTCCATCTGTTTATATTATAAGATTTTGCAAACAGATTTACATTGGAGTTGCGAAAATTTTGCCTGCCCTATTTTTCCATGTCTTTATATTATAAGATTTTGCAAACAGATTTACAGCGGAGTGGTAAAAATTTTGCCTGCCCTATTTCTTCCATGTGTTTATATTATAAGATTTTGCAAACAGATTTACATCGGAGTGGCAAAAATATTGCCTGCCCAATTTCTTCCATGTGTTTATATTATAAGATTTTGCAAACAGATTTACATTGGAGTTGCAAAAATTTTGCCTGCCCTATTTCTTCCATGTGTTTATATATTAAGATTTTGCAAACAGATTTACATCGGAGTGGTAAAAATTTCGCCTGCCATATTTCTTCCATGTGTTTATATTAAAAGATTTTGCAAACACATTTACATCGGAGTTGCAAAAATGTTGCCTTCTCTATTTCTTCCATCTGTTATATTAAAAGATTTTGCAAACAGATTTACATCGGAGCGGCAAAACTTTTGCCTGCCCTATTTCTTCCATGTGTTTATATTATAAGATTTTGCAAACAGATTTACATCGGAGTGGCAAAAATGTTGCTTTCTCTATTTCTTCCATCTGTTTATATTATAAGATCTTGCAAAAAGATTTACATCGGAGTGGTAAAAATTTTGCCTGCCCTATTTCTTCCATGTGTTAATATTATAAGATTTTGCAAACAGATTTACATCGGAGTGGCAAAAATGTTGCCTTCCCTATTTCTTCCATGTGTTTATATTATAAGATTTTCCAAATAGATTTACATCGGAGTGGCAAAAATGTTGCCTGCCCAATTTCTTCCATGTGTTTATTTTATAAGATTTTGCAAACAGATTTACATTGGAGTTGCAAAAATTTTGCCTGCCCTATTTCTTCCATCTGTTTATATTATAAGATTTTGCAAACAGATTTACATCGGAGGTGGCAAAAATTTTTCCTGCCCTATTTCTTCCATCTGTTTATATTATAAGATTTTGCAAACAGATTTACATTGGAGTAGCGAAAATTTTGCCTGCCCTATTTCTTCCATGTGTTTATATTATAAGATTTTGAAAACAGATTTACATCGGAGTGGCAAAAATTTTGCCTGCCCTATTTCTTCCATCTGTTTATATTATAAGATTTTGCAAACAGATTTACATTGGAGTTGCGAAAATTTTGCCTGCCCTATTTCTTCCATGTCTTTATATTATAAGATTTTGCAAACAGATTTACAGCGGAGTGTTAAAAATGTTGCCTGCCCTATTTCTTCCATGTGTTTATATTATAAGATTTTCCAAATAGATTTACATCGGAGTGGCAAAAATTTTGCCTGCCCTATTTCCTCCATGTGTTTATATTATAAGATTTTGCAAACAGATTCACATCGGAGTGGCAAAAATTTTGCCTGCCCTATTTCTTCCATGTCTTTATATTATAAGATTTTGCAAACAGATTTACAGCGGAGTGGTAAAAATTTTGCCTGCCCTATTTCTTCCATGTGTTTATATTATAAGATTTTGCAAACAGATTTACATCGGAGTGGCAAAAATATTGCCTGCCCAATTTCTTCCATGTGTTTATATTATAAGATTTTGCAAACAGATTTACATCGGAGTTGCACAAATTTTGCCTGCCCTATTTCTTCCATCTGTATATATTATAAGATTTTGCAAACAGATTTACATCGGAGTGGCAAAAATGTTGCCTCCCCTATTTCTTCCATGTGTTTATATTATAATATTTTGCAAACAGATTTACATCGGAGTTTCAAAAATTTTGCATGCCGTATTTCTTCCATCTGTTTATATTATAAGATTTTGCAAACAGATTTACATCGGAGTGGCAAAAATTTTGCCTGCCCTATTTCTTCCATGTGTTTATATTATAAGATTTTGAAAACAGATTTACATCGGAGTGGCAAAAATTTTGCCTGCCCTATTTCTTCCATCTGTTTATATTATAAGATTTTGCAAACAGATTTACATTGGAGTTGCGAAAATTTTGCCTGCCCTATTTTTCCATGTCTTTATATTATAAGATTTTGCAAACAGATTTACAGCGGAGTGGTAAAAATTTTGCCTGCCCTATTTCTTCCATGTGTTTATATTATAAGATTTTGCAAACAGATTTACATCGGAGTGGCAAAAATATTGCCTGCCCAATTTCTTCCATGTGTTTATATTATAAGATTTTGCAAACAGATTTACATTGGAGTTGCAAAAATTTTGCCTGCCCTATTTCTTCCATGTGTTTATATATTAAGATTTTGCAAACACATTTACATCGGAGTTGCAAAAATGTTGCCTTCTCTATTTCTTCCATCTGTTATATTAAAAGATTTTGCAAACAGATTTACATCGGAGCGGCAAAACTTTTGCCTGCCCTATTTCTTCCATGTGTTTATATTATAAGATTTTGCAAACAGATTTACATCGGAGTGGCAAAAATGTTGCTTTCTCTATTTCTTCCATCTGTTTATATTATAAGATCTTGCAAAAAGATTTACATCGGAGTGGTAAAAATTTTGCCTGCCCTATTTCTTCCATGTGTTAATATTATAAGATTTTGCAAACAGATTTACATCGGAGTGGCAAAAATGTTGCCTTCCCTATTTCTTCCATGTGTTTATATTATAAGATTTTCCAAATAGATTTACATCGGAGTGGCAAAAATATTGCCTGCCCAATTTCTTCCATGTGTTTATTTTATAAGATTTTGCAAACAGATTTACATTGGAGTAGCGAAAATTTTGCCTGCCCTATTTCTTCCATGTGTTTATATTATAAGATTTTGAAAACAGATTTACATCGGAGTGGCAAAAATTTTGCCTGCCCTATTTCTTCCATCTGTTTATATTATAAGATTTTGCAAACAGATTTACATTGGAGTTGCGAAAATTTTGCCTGCCCTATTTCTTCCATGTCTTTATATTATAAGATTTTGCAAACAGATTTACAGCGGAGTGGTAAAAATTTTGCCTGCCCTATTTCTTCCATGTGTTTATATTATAAGATTTTGCAAACAGATTTACATCGGAGTGGCAAAAATATTGCCTGCCCAATTTCTTCCATGTGTTTATATTATAAGATTTTGCAAACAGATTTACATTGGAGTTGCAAAAATTTGCCTGCCCTATTTCTTCCATCTGTTTATATTATAAGATTTTGCAAACAGATTTACATCGGAGTGGCAAAAATGTTGCCTCCCCTATTTCTTCCAAGTGTTTATATTATAATATTTTGCAAACAGATTTACATCGGAGTTTCAAAAATTTTGCATGCCGTATTTCTTCCATCTGTTTATATTATAAGATTTTGCAAACAGATTTACATCGGAGTGGCAAAAATGTTGCTTTCTCTATTTCTTCCATCTGTTTATATTATAAGATCTTGCAAAAAGATTTACATCGGAGTGGTAAAAATGTTGCCTGCCCTATTTCTTCCATGTGTTTATATTATAAGATTTTGCAAACAGATTTACATCGGAGTGGCAAAAATGTTGCCTTCCCTATTTCTTCCATGTGTTTATATTATAAGATTTTCCAAATAGATTTACATCGGAGTGGCAAAAATGTTGCCTGCCCTATTTCTTCCAAGTGCTTATATTATAAGATTTTCCAAATAGATTTACATCGGAGTGGCAAAATTTTTGCCTGCCCTATTTCTTCCATGTGTTTATATTATAAGATTTTGCAAACAGATTCACATCGGAGTGGCAAAAATTTTGCCTGCCCTATTTCTTCCATGTCTTTATATTATAAGATTTTGCAAACAGATTTACAGCGGAGTGGTAAAAATTTTGCCTGCCCTATTTCTTCCATGTGTTTATATTATAAGATTTTGCAAACAGATTTACATCGGAGTGGCAAAAATATTGCCTGCCCAATTTCTTCCATGTGTTTATATTATAAGATTTTGCAAATAGATTTACATCGGAGTTGCAAAAATCTTGCCTGCCCTATTTCTTCCATCTGTTTATATTATAAGATTTTGCAAACAGATTTACATCGGAGTGGCAAAAATGTTGCCTCCCCTAT
Organism: Chrysogorgia sp. JL179-B06; assembly: GCA_035772405.1. Lineage (NCBI taxonomy): Eukaryota > Metazoa > Cnidaria > Anthozoa > Scleralcyonacea > Chrysogorgiidae > Chrysogorgia > Chrysogorgia sp. JL179-B06. Next base: position 562,132 of record JAYKKM010000349.1, on the reverse strand, counting down.
TTCTTCCATGTGTTTATATTATAATATTTTGCAAACAGATTTACATCGGAGTTTCAAAAACTTTGCATGCCGTATTTCTTCCATCTGTTTATATTATAAGATTTTGCAAACAGATTTACATCGGAGTGGCAAAAATTTTGCCTGCCCTATTTCTTCCATGTGTTTATATTATAAGATTTTGAAAACAGATTTACATCGGAGTGGCAAAAATTTTGCCTGCCCTATTTCTTCCATCTGTTTATATTATAAGATTTTGCAAACAGATTTACATTGGAGTTGCAAAAATTTTGCCTGCCCTATTTTTCCATGTCTTTATATTATAAGATTTTGCAAACAGATTTACAGCGGAGTGGTAAAAATTTTGCCTGCACTATTTCTTCCATGTGTTTATATTATAAGATTTTGCAAACAGATTTACATCGGATAGGCAAAAATATTGCCTGCCCAATTTCATCCATGTGTTTATATTATAAGATTTTGCAAACAGATTTACATTGGAGTTGCAAAAATTTTGCCTGCCCTATTTCTTCCATGTGTTTATATTATAAGATTTTGCAAACAGATTTACATCGGAGTTTCAAAAACTTTGTATGCCGTATTTCTTCCATCTGTTTATATTATAAGATTTTGCAAACAGATTTACATCGGAGTGGCAAAAATTTTGCCTGCCCTATTTCTTCCATGTGTTTATATTATAAGATTTTGCAAACAGATTTACATCGGAGTGGCAAAAATGTTGCCTTCCCTATTTCTTCCATGTGTTTATATTATAAGATTTTCCAAATAGATTTACATCGGAGTGGCAAAAATGTTGCCTGCCCTATTTCTTCCATGTGTTTATATTATAAGATTTTCCAAATAGATTTACATCGGAGTGGCAAAATTTTTGCCTGCCCTATTTCTTCCATGTGTTTATATTATAAGATTTTGCAAACAGATTCACATCGGAGTGGCAAAAATTTTGCCTGCCCTATTTCTTCCATGTCTTTATATTATAAGATTTTGCAAACAGATTTACAGCGGAGTGGTAAAAATTTTGCCTGCCCTATTTCTTCCATGTGTTTATATTATAAGATTTTGCAAACAGATTTACATCGGAGTGGCAAAAATATTGCCTGCCCAATTTCTTCCATGTGTTTATATTATAAGATTTTGCAAATAGATTTACATCGGAGTTGCAAAAATCTTGCCTGCCCTATTTCTTCCATCTGTTTATATTATAAGATTTTGCAAACAGATTTACATCGGAGTGGCAAAAATGTTGCCTCCCCTATTTCTTCCATGTGTTTATATTATAATATTTTGCAAACAGATTTACATCGGAGTTTCAAAAACTTTGCATGCCGTATTTCTTCCATCTGTTTATATTATAAGATTTTGCAAACAGATTTACATCGGATAGGCAAAAATATTGCCTGCCCAATTTCTTCCATGTGTTTATATTATAAGATTTTGCAAACAGATTTACATTGGAGTTGCAAAAATTTTGCCTGCCCTATTTCTTCCATGTGTTTATATTATAAGATTTTGCAAACAGATTTACATCGGAGTTTCAAAAACTTTGCATGCCGTATTTCTTCCATCTGTTTATATTATAAGATTTTGCAAACAGATTTACATCGGAGTGGCAAAAATTTTGCCTGCCCTATTTCTTCCATGTGTTTATATTATAAGATTTTGAAAACAGATTTACATCGGAGTGGCAAAAATTTTGCCTACCCTATTTCTTGCATCTGTTTATATTATAAGATTTTGCAAACAGATTTACATTGGAGTTGCGAAAATTGTGCCTGCCCTATTTCTTCCATGTGTTTATATTATAAGATTTTGCAAACAGATTTACATCGGAGTGGCAAAAATGTTGCCTCCCCTATTTCTTCCATGTGTTTATATTATAATATTTTGCAAACAGATTTACATCGGAGTTTCAAAAACTTTGCATGCCGTATTTCTTCCATCTGTTTATATTATAAGATTTTGCAAACAGATTTACATCGGAGTGGCAAAAATTTTGCCTGCCCTATTTCTTCCATGTGTTTATATTATAAGATTTTGAAAACAGATTTACATCGGAGTGGCAAAAATTTTGCCTGCCCTATTTCTTCCATCTGTTTATATTATAAGATTTTGCAAACAGATTTACATTGGAGTTGCGAAAATTTTGCCTGCCCTATTTTTCCATGTCTTTATATTATAAGATTTTGCAAACAGATTTACAGCGGAGATTCAAAAATTTTGCCTGCCCTATTTCTTCCATGTGTTTATATTATTAGATTTTGCAAACAGATTTACATTGGAGTTGCAAAAATTTTGCCTGCCCTATTTCTTCCATCTGTTTATATTATAATATTTTGCAAACAGATTTACATCGGAGTGGCAAAAATTTTGCCTGCCCTATTTCTTGCATCTGTTTATATTATAAGATTTTGCAAACAGATTTACATTGGAGTTGCGAAAATTTTGCCTGCCCTATTTTTCCATGTCTTTATATTATAAGATTTTGCAAACAGATTTACATCGGAGTTGGAAAAATTTTGCCTGCCCTATTTCTTCCATGTGTTTATATTATAAGATTTTGGAAACAGATTTACATCGGAGTTGCAAAAATTTTGCCTGCCCTATTTCTTCCATGTGTTTATATTATAATATTTTGCAAACAGATTTACATCGGAGTGGCAAAAATTTTGCCTGCCCTATTTCTTCCATGTGTTTATATTATAAGATTTTGCAAACAGATTTACATCGGAGTGGCAAAAATATTGCCTGCCCAATTTCTTCCATGTGTTTATATTATAAGATTTTGCAAACAGATTTACATTGGAGTTGCAAAAATTTTGGCTGCCCTATTTCTTCCATCTGTTTATATTATAAGATTTTGCAAACAGATTTACATCGGAGTGGCAAAAATGTTTCCTGCCCTATTTCTTCCATCTGTTTATATTATAAGATTTTGCAAACAGATTTACATTGGAGTAGCGAAAATTTTGCCTGCCCTATTTCTTCCATGTGTTTATATTATAAGATTTTGCAAACAGATTTACAGCGGAGTGGTAAAAATTTTGCCTGCCCTATTTCTTCCATGTGTTTATATTATAAGATTTTGCAAACAGATTTACATCGGAGTGGCAAAAATATTGCCTGCCCAATTTCTTCCATGTGTTTATATTATAAGATTTTGCAAACAGATTTACATTGGACTTGCAAAAATTTGCCTGCCCTATTTCTTCCATCTGTTTATATTATAAGATTTTGCAAACAGATTTACATTGGAGTTGCGAAAATTTTGCCTGCCCTATTTCTTCCATGTGTTTATATTATAAGATTTTGCAAACAGATTTACATCGGAGTGGCAAAAATGTTGCCTCCCCTATTTCTTCCATGTGTTTATATTATAATATTTTGCAAACAGATTTACATCGGAGTTTCAAAAATTTTGCATGCCGTATTTCTTCCATCTGTTTATATTATAAGATTTTGCAAACAGATTTACATCGGAGTGGCAAAAATTTTGCCTGCCCTATTTCTTCCATCTGTTTATATTATAAGATTTTGCAAACAGATTTATATTGTAGTTGCAAACATTTTGCCTGCCCTATTTCTTCCATGTGTTTATATTATAATATTTTGCAAACAGATTTACATCGGAGTTGCAAAAATGTTGCCTTCTCTATTTCTTCCATCTGTTATATTAAACAATTTTGCAAACAGATTTATATCGGAGTTGCAAAAATTTTGCCTGCCCTATTTCTTCCATGTGTTTATATTATAAGATTTTGCAAACAGATTTACATCGGAGTTTCAAACATTTTGTATGCCGTATTTGTTCCATCTGTTTATATTATAAGATTTTGCAAATAGATTTACATCGGAGTGGCAAAAAATTTTCCTGCCCTATTTCTTCCATCTGTTTATATTATAAGATTTTGCAAACAGATTTACATTGGAGTTGCAAAAATTTTGCCTGCCCTATTTCTTCCATGTGTTTATATTATAAGATTTTGCAAACAGATTTACATCGGAGTGGCAAAAATTTTGCCTGCCCTATTTCTTCCATCTGTTTATATTATAAGATTTTGCAAACAGATTTATATTGTAGTTGCAAACATTTTGCCTGCCCTATTTCTTCCATGTGTTTATATTATAATATTTTGCAAACAGATTTACATCGGAGTTGCAAAAATGTTGCCTTCTCTATTTCTTCCATCTGTTATATTAAACAATTTTGCAAACAGATTTATATCGGAGTTGCAAAAATTTTGCCTGCCCTATTTCTTCCATGTGATTATATTATAAGATTTTGCAAACAGATTTACATTGGAGTTTCAAACATTTTGTATGCCGTATTTGTTCCATCTGTTTATATTATAAGATTTTGCAAACAGATTTACATTGGAGTGGCAAAAATTTTGCCTGCCCTATTTCTTCCATCTGTTTATATTATAAGATTTTGCACACAGATTTATATTGTAGTTGCAAAAATTTTGCCTGCCCTATTTCTTCCATGTGTTTATATTATAAGATTTTGCAAACAGATTTACATCGGAGTGGTAAAAATTTTGCCTGCCCTATTTCTTCCATGCGTTTATATTAAAAGATTTTGCAAACAGATTTACATCGGAGTTGCAAAAATGTTGCCTTTTCTATTTCTTCCATCTGTCATATTATAAGATTTTGGAAACAGATTTACATCGGAGTGGTAAAAATTTTGCCTGCCCTATTTCTTCCATGTGTTTATATTATAATATTTTGGAAACAGATTTACATCGGAGTGGCAAGAATGTTGCCTTCCCTATTTCTTCCATGTGTTTATATTATAAGATTTTGCAAATAGATTTACATCGGAGTGGCAAAAATTTTGCCTGCCCTATCTCTTCCATCTGTTAATATTATTAGATTTTGCAAACAGATTTACATTGGAGTTGCAAAAATTTTGCCTGCCCTATTTCTTCCATCTGTTTATATTATAATATTTTGCAAACAGATTTACATCGGAGTGGTAAAAATTTTGCCTGCCCTATTTCTTCCATGTGTTTATATTATAAGATTTTGCAAACAGATTTACATCGGAGTTTCAAAAATTTTGCCTGCCGTATTTCTTCCATCTGTTTATATTATAAGATTTTGCAAACAGATTTACATCGGAGTGGCAAAAATTTTGCCTGCCCTATTTCTTCCATGTGTTTATATTATAAGATTTTAGAAACAGATTTACATCGGAGTGGCAAAAATTTTGCCTGCCCTATTTCTTCCATCTGTTTATATTATAAGATTTTGCAAACAGATTTACATTGGAGTTGCAAAAATTTTGCCTGCCCTATTTCTTCCATGTGTTTATATTATAAGATTTTGGAAACAGATTTACATCGGAGTGGCAAAAATTTTGCATCCCCTATTTCTTCTATGTGTTTATATTATAAGATTTTGCAAACAGATTCACATCGGAGGGGCAAAAATTTTGCCTTCCCTATTTCTTCCATGTGTTTATATAATAAGATTTTGCAAACAGATTTACATCGGCGTGGCAAAAATGTTGCCTGCCCTATTTCTTCCATGTGTTTATATTATAAGATTTTGCAAACAGATTTACATCGGAGTGGCAAAAATGTTGCCTTCCCTATTTCTTCCATGTGTTTATATTATAAGATTTTGCAAACAGATTTACATCGGAGTAGCAAATATGTTGCCTTCGCTATTTCTTCCATGTGTTTATATTATAAGATTTTGAAAATAGATTTACATCGGAGTTGCAAAAATTTTGCCTGCCCAATTTCTTCCCTGTGTTTATATTATAAGATTTTGCAAACAGATTTACATCGGAGTGGCAAAAATTTTGCCTGCCCTATTTCTTCCATGTGTTTATATTACAAGATTTTGCAAACAGATTTACATCGGAGTGGCAAAATTTTGCCTGCCCTATTTCTTCCATCTGTTTATATTATAAGATTTTGAAAACAGATTTACATCGGAGTGGCAAAATTTTTGCCAGCCCTATTTCTTCCATGTGTTTATATTTTATGATTTTGGAAACAGATTTACATCGGAGTGGCAAAATTTTTGAGGATATTCCCATCGACATTAATATTAGCTGTGTGATGTAGTTGTGTCTGATGAACTTGTTAGTATAGCAAGTCTTGTGTATTAAACGATATATTGGACGTTTTATGCTAATACATTTTTTCTTGCTGATTTTGTTTTGCACAATGTGAATAATTTGATCGTAAAGAAAAGTCCATTCTATATTTCTGTTCTTTTTGGTCTATTATGTGGAAAAACGCCACTTTGGAATTTCGAAAATAGTTTGGAACGCGTTATATATATATATATATATATGTATATATATATATGTATAGGCTTAGGCACTATGTAAATATTATCTCTGAAGGTGTTGTGATGCATACAAGGAAACCTTAGATCCTATTAGAACTTTATCCTTTTTCTTAATGTTATATGCACATATATATATATCTGCACATGTATATATCTGCGTTATATATATATATATATGCATATCTGCATATATATCGGCATTACCACCATATATACAGTATTCTGTATATAGTGGTGGTAATGCCGGGATAAGTTTGGTCTTAAAATGTATATATTCCAACATTCGAAATTTTCTTCACCATAAATCCTTTCAACATGTAGTTTGATCGAGTGAAATGCCAAATATTACCGATCATATACCCAGAATCTTATCCCCGCATTACCACCATATATACAGAACTCGTGACCAGGCTCTCGGCAACGGCTTCCGTAGCTCAGTGGTCAGAGCACTGCACTAGCATCGCAGGATCGCGGGTTCAATTCCCAGCCGGAAGGCCTCAAAGTTGCATTTTTCGCAACTGGTCTCGGTTTGGTCTTAAAATGTATGTATTCCAACACTCGAAATTTTCCTTCACCATATAATATATATATATATATATATATATATATATATATATATATATATATATATATATATATATATATATATAATATATATATATATATATATATATATATATATATATATATATATATATATATATATATATAATATATATATATATATATATATATATATATATATATATATATATATATATATAATATATATATATATATATATATATATATATATATATATATATATATATATATATATATATATATATATATATATATATATATATATATATATATATATATATATATATATAATGTAGACCAAAACCTACACGTATATATATATATATATATATATATATATATTATATATACAAAACCATATAAAAGTTTGGTTAAGGTTAAAAAGTGCTCAATACTTAAAAAATATAGCGGAATATAATATATAATGAACTTAAGACATCTGAGTAGCGACAGAAGACGTCTTAAGTTCATTATATATATTATATATATTATATATATTATATATATTATATATATTATATATATTATATATATTATATATATTATATATATTATATATATTTGAGGTAATATATTTGAGTATATATATATTATATATAATATAAGGTAATATTTGGCATTTCACTCGATCAAACTACATGTTGAAAGGATTTATGTATGTATGTATATAATATATATATATATATATATATATATATATATATATATATATATATAAATATATATATATATATATATATATATATATAAAAGTGAAAAGGTGGTAAACTGCCAAGAATTTAGTGACGAGATACTGACGTTTCGAGCGGAGCCCTTCATCAGAGTAAGACGAGATGAAATAAAATAAATAGGGCTTATATATTTGCCAAAAGGGTGTCACAGGTGGAAAGTAGCCAATCAAATGCACGGGAAATAAACTAACTAATAATTAATGAGATGGGAAAAGTTAAATCATTTACTATTTTTACAGTCGATCAATAAGCAGACTGAGGGGGCGGGAGAAATGACAGGTCCAATATTCAAGGGGATTAGGCGATAATAATAGAAACAAAGACTTGAAAAGGAATGAAAGTGGATAAGCTAATAATAAAAAGTTCCAAGCAAAATAAAATAACAAAAAACTTTTAGGAAATTAAATAAAAGAAAAACGTTCGTTAAGACCAAGAGGATGTGTGGTGCCAAGTTTAAAAATGAGACGCTTCTCTTGCCGCTTGCGGTTATCGTTGCCACTGGAGATGGGAAGGATGGCACAGACTTTCATGTCGGAAACCAAATGGTTGGAGCTGTTGAAATGGCGGGCTACAGGTTTGTCACCATCATTGATCCTCACGGAACGAAGATATTCAGCAAACCTGTCTGAAAGACATCGCCCAGTTTCACCGATGTAGATTTTAGGGCATTTATCGCAAGAAATGCAATAAATTATGTTGGTTGACGTGCATGAAAAAGCATGACGGATTGTGTGGTCGAATTTGGGGGCAGTAATAACTGTAGTGGGATTGAGAAAAGGGCATGTGTTACAGCGGGAACGGCCGCAAGAAAATGTTCCCGCTGGTGCCGCTGGTCCCGCTATTTGGCAGCTGGTCCCACTATTTGGCATTTCACTCGATGAAACTACATGTTCGAAGGATTTATGGTGAAGGAAAATTTCGAGTGTTGGAATATATGCATTTTGGTCTTAAAATGTATATATTCCAACACTCGAAATTTTCCTTCACCATAAATCCTTCGAAGATATATTTAAGAAATAGAAAACATTTTCCGTGTTTACATACAGTTATATAAACACGAGTGGAAGTTTGGGAGAACGAGAAATCATAGTGGGAACACGAGCCCGTTGGGCGAGTGTTTCCACGCGATTTCGAGTTCTCCCAAACTTCCACGAGTGTTTATATAAGGTATGGGGTCACGGATAAAAATGTTTTCTATTTCTTTTGTAAAATAACCCGTAGAAAGCAAATAAAATGTACAAATATTTTTTTTATCAACACGTAAATTCTCCTTACTGCGTATGATGGCGCCGTGATGTCTAATTGATGGCGTATGATGGATAATTGATGGCGTATGATGGCTAATTGATGGCGTATGATGGCTAATTGATGTCGTATGATGGCTAATTGATGACGTATGATGGCTAATTGATGGCGTATCACGATGGAGTAATCCATCCATGTTATATAGCCTGATATAAACACGGTAACTGACCAATCACAGCGTGCGTAAGACACGACTTATTTTATATATATATATATATATATATATATATATATATATATATATATATAATATATATATATATATATATATATATATATATATATATATATATATATATATATATATATATATAATATATATATATATATATATATATATATATATATATATATATATATATATATATATATATATACATATATATATATAATATTTTAAATTTAATATTATTATTAATTATCTAATTATACTATTAAAATTATTGGTAAATACCATTAATAAATCCTCTAAAGAAAATTATAATTACTGTAATATTATTATAATATATATGTATGCAATATAATTATAATTTTCTTATATTATTATAATATTACCCATGCGTTCAATGTCACATCGTTAAATTCTAATCATGCATATAATAATTAATAACTTAATTATTAAATAACCATAACATGTATTCTGATGTATTCTGTTACCTGACGAAGCCATAGACTTAAAGTGAGGATTTGATTTCTGTCATCCTAAATCAAAAATAGTTTTATGTTAAACAAACAAGAAATAGAATGTGAGGCGATGTTATACGGGACGATTTTTATGGATGATTTTGTAATTTGTAATGTAGTGCTCAGAAAATGAGTACAAGACAGGAATCAAACCTGTAACAAGGGGTCGGCTGTTAAAAGTTATCCGGTAGATAAGTCGTATCCAGCGGATAAAATCTGCTATCCAGTGGAATAGTTATTCAGCGGATAAAAAGCGGTTGTTCAAAGCGTGGATAACCGGGGGGATAACTATCCGACGTATAACATATTTTTCCGCTGGATAACTGCTAAGGGCTATGTAATTTTGTAAATTTCGCTATTTTACCAACCGCAAATACAAAAAAGAAAATAAGTTGCTTCTTCTATTTGATGATTAGTATTATTATTTATAGAAGGCCGTATATTAGGAAACTGTAAATGGTTAATGCGCTTCAACATTCTTTAAAACAAGTTTATTGTACATATTGTATTGTATTGTAAAGCTTTGTACAACGATTTATCTAGTTGGCATTTTTTTTTTGGGGGGGGGGCGAAAATGTCAACATGGATTTAGACTTTTCACGAGAACTGTCTTGGGGACTATTGGGGGGGGGGGAGCAGTCACCCCCCTTGGCTATGCCACTGATTTAAGTGTAAGTAGGTATTTAAGTGTATGTAAGTACCATTCCGATTTCAATTCCGACTCCTCGACTGTCATCGGGAGTTTTACGATTGCCTAATCGTTCGATGAATGTTAATCATTTCGCGAGAATTATCGCTTATCTATAACCTTCGTATATCGTGTAAGCGATTCCTGTGACGATGAAACGCTACAGGAGGCAGTGTGAAGAGCTGTTAAGGATTTAAAACGTGTGGACATAGAAAAATATAAGCTAGAGCGGGTTATTACGTTCAATTAAGCGTTGCTAGGTTGCCTATAGGTAAGACTGATATTTGCATATTTCGCCTGAAAGCACGTGTAGAAACAATGGCGATGTCTCGTAATGAGTCATTAAACAAGTCCTAAGGAATGAAGCAAAAGGGACGTTTGTGGAGATACAGTAGATAAACCTTATTAATATGCAACACTGATTTGGAGTTTTAAAAACAGATATTTATTTTGGTTTACATATGTTTACGATGATTCAGTGATTCAAATAACTCAATGATTCAGTAGGATTCAAATGATTCAATGATTCAGTAGGATCCACTAGAATTCAATTTGATGTTCATTGGGATTCAAGATGATTTAATGATTCAAAAAGTGATTCAAAATTATTCAAAATGATTCCAGAATTGATTCAAAATTATTCAGTAGGATTCAAATGATTCAATGATTCAGTAGTATTCACTAGGATTCAATTTGATGTTCATTGGGATTCAAGATGATTTAATGATTCAAGAATTGATTCAAAATTATTCAAAATGATTCAAGGATTGATTCAAAATGATTCAAAATGATTCAAGAATTGATTCAAAATAATTCAGTAGGATTCAAATGATTCAATGATTCAGTTGGATTTAAATGATTCAATGATTCAGTAGGATTCACTAGGATTCAATTTGATGTTCATTTGGATTCAAGATGATTTAATGATTCAAGATGATTTAATGATTCAAGATGATTTAATGATTCAAGAATTGATTCAAAATTATTCAAAATTATTCAAGAATTGATTCAAAATGATTCAGTAGGATTCAAATGATTCAATGATTCAGAAGGATTCACTAGGATCCAATTTGATGTTCATTGGGATTGGAGATGATTTAATGATTCAAAAATTGATGAATTGATGATTCAACCATTGGGATTTAATTCATTAAAGTTAATTCATTAGGATTCAATCTTGGATTTATCAGGATTCATAGGTTTCAATCTGGGATCATTGGGATTCATTAGGATTCTATGGGATTCTATGGGATTCAATGGGATTCAGTGGTTCAATGACTCAAAGTCGTATTAAATAACGTTGCACATCAATTATATAAGAAGACTTTCCATGAAAGACGGTCTCCCAATCTAGTGACAAGTAATAAATCAACAACGTATCTCCCGATTGCCAGTGCTGTATCTACCACTGCACAAAACAGTCCAAAGACGTACTCCATACAATTAACACATCCTTTTGGGCTCTTGATCTCTGGAGGAACCAAAACAGGAAAGACAACGTTTGTCAAGAAACTGTTAACGAACGCTCAAGTGATGATCGACCGGCCCGCCTCCAGAAAACATCGTTTATTTTTATTCCGAGTATCAAGACACGTTTTCTGAAATAGAGACCCTAATTACCGGTATTCAGTTTATCCAATGTTTACCTGATTCTATCTTGGATGCCATTAACCCCGAGACAAGAAATTTATTTATCATTGACGATATGATGGGGGAAAAAGATGCCGTGATTGTCAAATTGTTTACGAAGAAATTACACAAAGGAAACCTCAGTGTAATCTATACATCGTACAAAATATGTTCCATCAAAGC